>PVHX01001963.1:46751-163614 GCA_004024805.1 Geosciurus inauris | reverse complement strand
AAGACTAAGTAATATTCCATTTTCTATCTTTATACCACTTTTTTTTTTTCATTCATGTGGTGATTGAACTTAAGTTGATTCCATATCTTGGCTACTTTGAGTAGTGCTACAATAATTGTGGGTGTGCAGATATATCTTGGAAGTCCTGATTTCAACATTTTGGTTATATGATAAGAAGTAGGATTTCTGGTTTATGTAGGGAAAAATTAAATTAAAAAAAAGAATACTGAGGCAGATTATGAAAGCAAGATTAGCACAACTATGCAGGGAAGAGATTTTTTTAAGAAAGTCTTATAGCATCATTTCTAGTTTACATATTTTGTTGTGTACAATTCCTCAATATTATGGTCTTTGAGTTTCTGACTACAGTTAATATATATTATGACTCACTTAAAATCATATGATATATAAGTGAAAAGTTTTACTGGGAACAGTTGTACATACCTGTAATCCCAGTAACTGGGGAACCTGAGGCAGGAAGAGGTCAGCCTCAGTAATTTAGCAATTCCCTGTCTCAAAATAAAAACTAAAAATGGGCTGAGGATGTTGCTTAGTGGTAAAGCACCTCGGGTCAAATCATCAGAACAACTATAACAAAAAAGTAAAAGGTCTCACAAAGCAGCATTTATCTTTTAGATAGTAGCTGATGTCTGATATATTCTATTCTATTTTATTCTATATAATTATCTTTTATTTCATTTTTAAAAATTGCATTTATTTCATGACTCTAGTTTGGTACGTGATGTTTAAACACGTATCTCATTCATATCTTTTTAGAAGACAACTCCAGTGAAAACAACCCTTTAAATTTGATGGGATAGGGCCCAAGCAAAAGTCAAATATTTCTTCTGTTGGTGTGCAGAACAGGAAGTACTAAAAATTTATGTTCTGCACTTGAGAAGTTCTGATTGTGTTGCATCCAGACTTTTAAAACTATAGCACAAAGAGTTGGTTAAAATAAAGCCACCAGACTTTCTAGTTTCCTTGCAGTGACCTTTAGTAGGAATAAAGACTGAAGGGAATTCTTAAGGATGAGCTCACATGCAAGATGGGAGGAAGTTCTATCTTTTCAAGTGTGAACTTATTAAATCCAGCTGAATTTTTTGGACTATTATCTCTGTCCTTTTTAAAAAGAGAAATTACCAACAAAATATATATGCAATTAAAGCCTGAGATACCACCACATTTTTTCTCAATCATCCTAACCTTTGGTATATACAAGTGGTGAAAATAACAGTCCATAGTAATATAAAGTACTTTCTTTTTGTAAAGTGAGATGGTTTCATTTGTTGAGACATAATTTATTCTTTTTACATTTTGATATTAAATTTCAAAAGTAATTTTAATGTATTTTGAGCTAGAAAGCAGGGTATTCTGCTTTTTAAAAAATTTTATAAATCACCATGCAAATATATATTTATATTTAAATATATAAAATAATTGAGTACAAAATGATTGAATTGGGAGGTACATATTATAGTGAAAAAAAATCCTTTATAAAAGAATGTATTAGTGCATGCATCAGGCTTCTCTAGAGAATGAGAACCAAGAGGATATAAGAAGAGATGTATGATAGTAATTGCCTCAATATAAGATGGAGGCTGACAAGTTCCATCATCTGCCATCTGCAAGCTGGAAAATCTGGAAGATGGGTGATGTGATTCAGTCTAAACCTGAAACCTCGAGAACCAAGGAAGGTCAATGCTTTAATCCTACCAGAGTCCAAACGCCCAAGAACCAGGATCACTGAAGGAGAAGATAGATGTCTGGGCTAAAAGAGAGTGAATTCACTTCTTGTCTTTTTGTTCCATTTAGACCCTCAATGGATAGTGTAATGCCATTCACATTAGTGAGAGTGAATCTTCTTTACTTAGTTTACCCATTCAAATGCTAATCTCCAAAACAGCCTCACGGACACAATCCAATATGTTTTACTAGCTACATGGGCATCCCATAGCCCAGTCAATTTGACATATGATTTGATGTGTGAAATTATCCATTACTAACAAAATAATCAGCTGAAGATTTATTTTGAGCATTTTGAAAGATGATAACATACAAGTATTAGGTTCATTTTATGTGCTAGGCACCATGCTTGCTAGTTTACACATCTTTTGGTCGGGGGGGAGGTACCAGAGATTGAACTCAGGGGCACTCAACCACTGAACCATATCTCCAGCCCCATTTTGTATTTTATTTAGAGACAGGGTCTCACTGAGTTGCTTAGTGCCTTGCTTTGGTTGAGGCTGGTTTTGAATTCACAATCCTCCTGCCTCAGCCTCCCCAGTCACTGGGACTACATGCATGTGCCATTGTGCCTGGCTTACACATCTTTTTCTATCTTCATGTATGCATTTTATTTATTAATATGCAGTGCTGAGAATTGAAATGTGCCTCACACATGCTAGGCAAGTGCTGTACCACTGAGCTACAACCTCAGTCCATCTTTTATCTGTCTTTGCAAAATTATATGTGATAGATAATAATAGATGGGAAAAATGAAGCTTTGATGATTAAGTAGTTAGAGATAAATCCATGATGAAAACTCTAACCTCTGTCTCTCTCTAAAATCTTAGCTCTTAACTTCAAAGTATAACCAGTTTTCAGAAACCCTAATATTATTATGACAAATGATCCCCAAATGTTACTATCTTGCATATTTTTCTTGGATCATAGACCCTATGCAGATGTAATGATATCTCTAACTCAAAATTTGCCCAAATATATACCTATCTTCTTGCCCCCGTTTACCTCCACTCACTCCCACCCTTCCCTAAACCCCTGCCTGACTTCCTTGCAATCTCCCTTTTCCTCTTTTTGATGAATAGCTTCCTTTAGTTAACACTCTACACACATCTAATTGTTCATTAAATTTTACTTAAATTCTTTGATTTTTCTCAAGAGCAGTTGTCACTATCTGGTCAATAAGGAGTGTTCTCACCAGTCTATTCATGTCTATGATCATGATCTCTCACCTGTTTCTGACTATTGTTTCCCTCTTTTCTATTTTCTCCATTGTAGCCACAGTGTTTGCCATAAAATGCAAACTTGATTACATCTTTTTTTTTTTTTTGCTTAAATTCTTTCCGTGGCTCCTCATTTTCAGCAGAAAGACTATGACCCTTGGCCTGACATGCAAAGCTACTTCTCTGTAATCTTGTCTTTTTCCAGTCCCTCAACTCTCTCTGTACCTAGACTTTCCAAAGTGCTACCAATTTCTTGAGCAGCTACACTCTCAACCACTAATCTTTGTATTGGTTTCTAATTCAATCTAAAATACTCCCTTCTATTTTAGGAATTCTTTATTAATTATTTCAAATTTCCTGGGCTTACAAGTATAATAGCATTTCTTTTTTTTTTTTTGCTGCATTATAATCATCTATCTCCTTACCAGCATTGGGCCACAAGCTCCTTTAGAGAGGGTGCCATGTTGCATTCTCGGTTGCATCTCCAGGGTTCAGCATAACATAAACCACATAAAAATAAAACAGTGTATCATGTGAAGCACTATAGTACAGAATATATTTGATAAGCAAGCTTGTTCAGTAAACTAAATAGTAATGGCTGGCTTGATAATTCAACTATCCTCCAAAGTGTTCCTGACTTATTTATAGGACTCTAGGACAAACACTTACTTTCAAAATTGAACCTCCTATCCTTGGGAAAGATTTGATTTAAAATTAGAATAACTGATTATTTTACTTTGTGTTGAGAAATAAATTGAAATAAAACAAAGTCCAAAGAAAAATAAATATATTGGACATTCTCTTTACTATTGTTTTAGTCCTCTTTTTCACTGTTGTGACTAAAAGGAGCCAACCAGAACAATGATAGAGGAGGAATAGTTTATTTGGAGGCTTATGGTTTCAGAGGTCTTAGTCCACAGAAGGCTGGCTCCACCCCTCAGGGCTCAGGTGAGGCTGAACATTATGGTGAAAGAGTGTGGCAGAGGGAACCAGCTCACATGTTGACCAGAAAGCAGAGAGAGAGAGAGACTCCACTCTGCAGATACAAACATATATCCCATAGCCATGCCCTCAAGGACCACTTCCTTCAGCCACACCCCACCTACTTCCAGTTACCACTCAGTTAACCCATCATGGATTAATTTACCGATTAAGTTAAGGCTATAACCCAATCATTTCTCCTCCAAACTTTCTCGCATTGTCTCACATGTGAGCTTTTGGGGGGACACCACATCTAAACCATAACAACTGTCATGAAGTAATGGAATACTTACAGGAGGCATTTGACAAGACTTCTAAGTATGGAGTAGTAGAAAGAAGAAAAAATCAGGAGCTCTGAAGACATGACTTAACTCTCCAGGTCTGAGTGTAACTGGAGGCAACTTTCATTAGTATCATGCACATGAAGAGTTTCTCCATCTTGCTTAAGACTGTTGTGAAGTTTGGATATGAAAAACTATATGAAACCATTTTGTGAACCACAAAACCATAACAAATACATATTTGTGAGCAGCAGGTTAAAAGATATTTTATGGAGTTCATCTGGAGCACACATCACTGGTTATTTTAGTCAGTTTTTTTCATCACTGTGATGAAAAGACCTGACAAGAACAACTTAGAGGAGGAAAAGTTTATTTTGGCTCTTGGTTTCAGAAGTTCAGTCCATAGTGAGTCGACTTTACTGCTGTGGGCCTGAAGTGAAGCAGAGCATCATGACAGAAGAGTGTGGCAGAGAAAAGCAGCTCAGGATATGAAAGCCAGGAGACAGAAAGAGAACAAGAGTGCATGCTAGGCTTACCAGGGACAAAATATAAAACCCCAAAGGCACTCCTTGCCCTCATGACTTATTCCTCCAGTCACACTCTACCTGCTATGGTTAACATCCAGTTAATTCACCATTGGAATAAACCACTGATTAGGTTGTAACACTTATAATTTAATAATTTCTCCTCTAAACATTCCTACATTGTCTCACACATGGGCTTTTGGGGTCACCTCATATCTAAAGCATAGCACTGGTCTTCATCATGCGTTTACAGTATCCATGCCTTACTATGTTGCATTCTCAGTGCTCAGTAAATCATATGGGGCACAGTAAGTGCTCTATACATTTTGCTGAATGATTTTCCTAAAGGGTGTTGGTCTAAAGTGCTCATTATTATAAGATGATTGAAGAACACTTGTTGCAAGCCTGTGTTGCAGACTTGGTCATACTTTTGATATTTTGTATCACTATAGATGTTTTAATTATTTTAATAAATCAAAAACATTTCAGAAAACTTTAAGAAGAGGAGAGAAATAATTAATGCTTAGTAAAGTTTGGGGAAAACCTAGAAAGTTACTCCGATGGATTATCTATCTTCTTCTAATTTTCAAATCCTATTTAGTTTTTATCTTTTACCACTATTTGGTTCCTTCTAAAAATGTCATAGATCTTGCTTTATTTTACTAACATTTTTATTTTGGAAAAACTTTATTGTTGCCTAAAAGTTGCAAAAATAGTATAAAGAGTTTTCATATGCCCTTTAGCCTGTATTGTGTTTCCTGATGTTAAAATCTCACATAACTCATTTATTTGTATTCACAATGGAATGAAAAGTATTTTGATCAACTTTTTGGTAGTGTCTGGGAGAATTATATGATACCTGTTGGAACAGAAGAAAATATTTCAGTTACAATGCCAAATTAGGAATCACTGAGTCAATCATTTATAGTCATGTAGGAATATTTGACTTTGTGGGGAAAAATTAGTCTGAGAGTAAACTCATTGAATATGTAGCTTCATTTGAAGCAAATCTTATAGCTATTCCATTATTCTCCAGAAAATAAGAAGCTGGGCAAGAAGCTAAATAATTAACTATACATTAGAAGAAGATTGAAACAATTCTGAATACATACAATTGATAAAAGTATACAGGCCATGATCAAAATTAAATAATATTGAACTATACATGCTTCTTGAGGGGAAATTATGTCAATTTGAATAGTGTTTAATTGTAAGAGTGTTCGTTTTATTTAAGCTGAGTATAGTTCTTCCCTGTTACCCACAGTTTTGATTTCTGAGGCTTTTGTTACCCACAGTCATCAGCATAAAAATATGAAGTGGAAAATTCCCAAAAGACATATTGTAAGTTTTAAATTGCACAGTGTTCTGAGTTGCATGATGAAATCTTGCATTGTTCCATCCTATCTCACCTGGAATACCCGTCATTTCTCTTTCCTGTGTATCTATGCTGTATATGTTACCCTGTTAGTCACTTACAGCTGTTTTGATTATCAGGATGATGGTCATGATATTGCAATGCTTCTGTTCAAGTAACCCTTTTTTATTTAATAATGGCCATAAAGTGCTACTTTATTATTAGATATTATTAATTTTTATTTTGCCTAATTTACAAATTGAAACATCATAAGTATGTATGTATGTATAGGAAAATATATAGTAATACAGGGTTTGGTACTTTCCATGATTTCAGGCATCCACTGGGGGTCTTATCCCACATGGATAAAAAGGGACTATTCCATATGTAGATCTGTACTTATATTTTGGAAGAGTTAATTTCTTTGAAATATAATTGTTGGAGTTTTTTGTGAACTTAAGTATTATTTGTGTTTATTTGTAATGAGTAGAGTGCTTTATCTAGTTAAAAAACAATAAAGCATTCAAACAAGAATTATTACTTATAAATAGTATTTCATCATATACAAAATAGCAAAATACACTTTATATGAAATAGGTTTATATAAACAGGTTTTTCAAGGTTATTTTTTTTTACAATTTAATGTTCCATAAATATTCCTTTTCTTTACTACATTCTTGCTGCATTATACAAAGTGTATAATATTATCTGTGGATCTAATACTCAAACATTTTAGGTAAGGCTGCATCTGGAGTCAGAATATATTCAATTCCATGGCACTTTTCCTGTCTTGCTAATACACTTAAAATATTAAGATACCACTCAGTGGACTATGACTTCCAAGTGGATCTAAGTGTATCACTGTTCTCAGCACCAGCAGACTTTTAAACCATGATATCTATCTACTCCTCGAGGGAGAACGGCTGCTTGCCTTGGATTCACTGTGTGCTCTTGAGCAAGTCACCTCACATTCTTGAACCTCAGTCAACCCATTTGGAGAATTAGGTGAAAGCTAAGCCTTAGTGAGAAACAGATGCTACATCTGAGATGAGTTTTCTTGTGTAAACAAGTAATTCCAAAGTTTAATACCAAAGAAAGTTGCTGTGTGGATGGCCATGATACATGGCTTGTAAGAGGTAGATAATTGGGTTAGGGCTTCAGAATAAATGTTTCTCAACAAAAATTAAGAGCATCATAATATTACATTTGCATTCCTTAAAAATGTTTTCATATAATTTTTATTCTCTCCTACTCTGTTATTAGATATGTGGTGTTTCAATTTTCATATAAGATTTATTTACTGCTTTTGAAGCATATTATGATTTTTAAATGGCAAATTATACTTTTAACAGGCCAATTAAATTTCAAGGTAGGAGGAACTATTACCCAAAAGAGTCCAGTGATTCCCTAGTGAAAGTTAAGACTTCTTTTTGGGATGAAAGGTAACAATCAAGAGATTTAAAGACATGTGGTTTTAAAGACAGCAGCTAAGTTTGCATTTTGATTTAAGTCCCTGTAGATTACTTGTCACTCTGGTAAGTCCTTACATTCTAAAACACTTTGCTGCTAAAAGGACAGATAATTTAATACATTGAAAAGAATTCCGCAGAGGAAAGAAACCTCATCTTGACAAACACTGGTCTAAGTTGTCTGATTGCCTTTTCTTCTCTACGGCAGCTACTCTGCTGATTGAAATAGCTGTGAACATCAAAGGAGGAGCTGTGGTTCCAGAAACTCTCTAGCTTGCCATAGCTAAACTTATATTTCCTGTGTTGATTCTATGTATTGCTATCACCGGTGCACATTTCAAAGCTTCAGGTTAAATGTGCTGTGGTTTCCCATTGCGTAACATTTTTGTATTTTAAGCCGGGAATAAGTAACATGTGAATCAGCAAGTTAATGGATACTGTTGAGAATTTTGTGCGGGCTAGTTTGTGATTCTCTGGTTTGGTTTTTTGGCAGACGTGGTGTTCCTGCATTTGACATTAGCTAAAGGAGCAGTAGCTTGGCCTTTGGAAAACAATCCAGGAATTTCAGAGGAGAGGAACTCGGTAACAAGAGGCCTGGAGCTATTCTCTTCTGAAGAGAGATGAAAGCACTCTTGTCCCTGTGCTTTCCTCGGTTGCCTGCACAGATCTCTTTTGACTTCAGTGTGAGAAGAATATATCTGTGGTAGAATTTGGCCCTGGGTTTCTTTGGAAACGGAGCAAAGTCCAACTGAGTAAGATGTGAAATAACTGTTGCCTAGAGTAGGATCACCTATGGAAGACCAAGAATACAATGGGCATAAACCTAAAATCTTAGGAGGAAAGCAGAAAAGCTGAATTTAGACTTAGTGTCTAGAGAACTCATCCAGTAGAATTACTCAGTTTTGCAAACAGGGTTAGAACCTGGCTGGCTGAAAGCAGTAGAAGGTACATTATTTGACATTTAAAATTATTTTGAATGATTATCCTTATAAGGAATCTTATACTGGTCTTATCTGGAGAAGTGGAATTTTATTTTCCCCTCTAAATTTGTTACATGAATTGTGTGAACTCTAGAACAAAGAATAATTCTTTGTATATAGATACATATTATTCATATGTATGCATTATAATAGATAAATAACATACCCTCAAATGCACATACAATATATGTCAGCTATTGTCAAATAACATTATTTTGATAGGTAAAAAGAGCAATAGCTCTCATTCCTAAGTGGCTACTTCTTCCCCTAGTGCCCTCGACTCACCTGCTGACCTCAGGACTCTGACCTCCTTGCCATTTCCCAGAGCTAAAAGTGAGATTGCTGAATACCAAGTAGGAGATACTATATATTTCCAATTCATAAGGAGCTCTGATGAATTGGAAATATATGAAAATAATTATTCCATTTTGCCTGGCACTGAGTTCAGATTCTCCTATTTCTCTGTAATGTAAGCATATTTAAATAAGGGAATTATAACAGTAGGAAAAGTTGAGGAGGATGAATTGATGAGCTAAACTTCATCCTAGGAGGTTCAATGGTATTAAATGTCACCTTTTCAACTTCAGTGGATAAAATTGGTCTCCTGGGACTACTGTAGTAAGATTGACTCATATGTTTGAATAGCATGAAACCTGAAAGGTCCAAAAGGTTTGTCAAATATATGATTCACAAATGTTGTTAATAAAAAGTTGTTTACAGATAATAAACCTTTAGAAAACACTTGTTCAGCTGTCCCTTCTTTTAAGACAGATTACAAAAAATAAAAAATAAAAATAGAACACAACAGGAATTTAATTTTCTACTGGAACCTTTGGCAGAAGTTTAAAGCAATTTCATATAAAATTTTGAAACATGCCTGCTTAGTTATATACCTATTTTTGATGAAAACCTTTTGCTGCCTATAGACATCTCTGAAATCAATATTTGCTATATTTGGCATATATACAATATACATTGTGTAAAACAGAATACATTTTAATTTCATGCAAATCAGAAGGAAGTTGTTGTGGGGGGAGGGGATTGAACTGAGGGGCACTCAATCACTGAGCTACATCCCCAGCCCCGTTTTGTATTTTATTTAGAGACAGGGTTCACTGAGTTACTTAGCACCTCACTTTTGCTGAGTCTGGCTTTGAACTCATGATCCTCCTGCCTCAGCCTCCTGAGACACTGGGATTATAGGCATGCACCATCATGCCTGGAAATTTGCTGACTTTTTAAGAAAGCAATGAATTTAACCTGTTAAAAGTGACTACAAATATAACTGCAAAATTCTTTTGCTTTTTCTCATGGTGCACAGTATCTAAATAGCTTTGCATTTCTTAACTTTGATTTCTTTTTCATATAGAAAAGAGTTTTATGTGAGGAACTCAAAGCTCCTTTATCAGCATCCTGTTCAAACATTTGTAAGTTGAGGAATTTTAACACAGATCTATGGTGGGGGCAAGCTAATCTACTTCTCTCTTAAGAAAAAGTAGTCTTTCAAAAGCAAGAATTTAGTTTTACTTTTCTCCTTCCCTTACATTAATATTGACCACCTGTATGCTTTTTGGAATTAATAAAATGTGGAAAAAGCGTTTTTTCAATTAATAACAGTGCTGTCTCTTCACTAGATTGAGAGGGATTCTGCTATTTCCATTCAGTGTTTCAATGAGTACTTCCTGTGCCTTTGAGGGGAGTTGGGGTACAAGGTCATCCTTGCTAAAGGCATCATGTTTCCGTGTTTTGGCTATTGTGAATAGCACTGCAGTGAACATGGCATGCATATCTCTTTTTAAAATACTGATATTGTTTCCTTCATATACATACCCAGAAGTGAGACTGCTGGGTCATATGGTGGTTTTATTTTGATTTAACAGAATGAGGAACTTCCATATTGTTTTCCACAATGGCCATACCAATTTACATTCTCACCAATGATGTGCAAGTGTTCCTTTTCTTTTTCTACATCCTCACCAGCACTTGTCTTTTTGATGGTAGTCATTCAAATAGATGTGTAGTTTTGACTTTAATTTCCTGAGGATTAGTGGTGATGAGCATCTCCTCATGTACCAGTTAGCTGCTTATATATTTTCCTTCAAAAAAATTTAATTGGATCATTTTTTAATCAAATTATTTAGGGGTTTTGTTTTTGTTTTTGTTTTTTGCTATTGAGTTATGAGTTTTTTGGGTAATTTTAGATATTAACCTCTTCTTAATACATGGTTCACAAATATTTTCTCCCTATTCTATAGTGGCTTTTCATTTTGTTGATTGCTTCTTTAGTTGTACAAAAACTTTTTAGTTTGATGTAATGTCCCTTTTTAAAAATGAGACATAATATTTGTACATGTTTATGGGGCATAATAATTTTACTAATATATCCAATGTGTAATAATCAAATAACCCTAACAAGCATTTCCATCTCTTCAAATGTCAATCATTTCCATGTGTTGGGAATGATTGTACTCTTTTAGTACTCTTTTAGTCATTTTGAAATACATCATAGATGGCTTTAACCAATAGTTACCTTCTGTGCTATAGGAAAACCAGAACTAATCCCTCCTGTCTGCCCCCTGCTCTTCCCAGTCTCTAGTGACCATTATTCTATTCCATTTTTTCTACAATACTGACTTACTAATTTCCACAAATGAGTGAGAATATGTGGTATTTATATTTCTGTGTCTGGCTTTTTTAATTAACACAATACACTTAGTTCTGCAAATGGCAGGAGTTCATTCATTTTTTTCTCACATTTTCATTTTCTTTATCAATTCATCCATGGTGAACATCTAGGTTGATGTGATATTTTATCTCAATAGGCTGCTGTAAATATAGGAGTGAAAGTATCTTTTTGGTACAATGACTTCATCTTCTTTGGATATATATCCAGTCCTGTCTTAGTGTCATATTCAATAGACTATTGCCAAAACCAATGTCAAGGAATTTTCTCTATGTTTCTTTTTCTAGAAATTTTGTGCTCTCAGACCTTACATTCAAGTCTTTTTTTTTCCACTAATTTATTAGTGGTGCAAGATAGGGGTCCAGTTTTTGATGTGGATATTTAGTTTTCCTAATACCATTTGTTGAAGAAATTACACTTTCCTCATTGTGTGATCCTAGTGTTCTTGTTAAATATTAGTTGACTGTGTATGTGTGATTCTAGTCTTGGCTCTCTGTTCTGTAACTTTGGCCTTTGTGTCTGTTTTTATTCCAGAACTCTTCTGTCTTGATTATTGTAGCTTTGTAATATGCTTTGGAAATAAATTAAATGTGATGTCACCAGATTTATTCATTTTGTTCAAGATATATTTTACCTGCTATGTTTAAATAACCCTTATTTTATTTAACAATGGCTCCCAAAGCACCAGTATAATACAATATCAACATAGGACTCAGTAGTACTTGAATATTCATGTACCCACTAGGGATTTTGGAACATATCCAAAATCCATGGTTGAGATCTATCAAATTTTTTTTCCATCAAAATCCATCAATTTTGCCATGGTTGAGAGGAAGAATGCTGTATTTGGAAAACTGGCAAATTAAACAAAGGAATAAACTTCTAGTCTAACTGTCTTATATAAGCTGCTACAGGGTAATCAACTGTTATTGAATAAAATAACAAAGGCCGAGGCAGTGGTGCTTGCCTATATTCCAGCAGCTCAGGAGGCTGAGGCAGGAGGATCACAAGTTCAAAACCAGCCTTAGCAATGGTGAGGTGCTAAGCAACTTATTGAGACCTGTTCTCTAAAAGAAATACAAATAAATAAATAAATAAATGAATGAATAGGGCCGGAGATGTTGCTCCCCTGAGTTCAATTTCTCAGGTTAAATAAAAGGTCTTCTCCAATTAGGTCTAAGCAATAAAATATTATAGAAGAGAATATTATAAAATCATGATATCACTATTTTGTAACCTCTGATAGAATAGTATCTAGGGAATCAGAACCAATGGTTGCTAATATGATAACAAAGATGATAATCAGAAATTATGTTCCTCTTGGCAGAAGAGTATACCACTTGTGAAGTATTCTCCATCAAAACCATCAAACTTAAATGTATTCAAGACTTTCAATCTAGTTGTCAATTTACAGGAAATAAAAGAAAGAAGAATATGACAGAGGAATGAAGTCATCAAAGTCCACATTGGGAGATACTATAGGATCAATAAGCTGATTTCTTCAACAAATACATTAAATTTGAAAAAGTAAAAGAAAGAACTTGTAGTTTCAAGATACTCAGGAGTCACATTCACCGGTTAGATAACATGTACCTTATTAAGATGCACAATCTTTAAAAATAATTTTGGGTCAATTTGCACCAGTATGCATTCCATTTTGCAGACGCAGATGTACCATAGAAAATTCCTGTGTTCCCTGTTCCTAGATAGGGCGCTGTCATAACTTTCAAACCTACTTAGCAGTACCTGCTTCACAGGGGTTGAGGTGTGTATCATAGGACATAATGCCTGTGAAGAGCTAAGGCTAGTGGCTTAGGTGACGTATCAGTGTTTAGTGATGTTAGCAATCTGCAATCATGTTCAATGCTGGCTGACTCTACCTCCTTTGAATGGGAATTCCCTTTTTTTTTCTTTTTGGTACCAGGGATTGAACCCAGGGGGTACTTTAAAACTGAGCCACATCCCCAACCTTTCTTATTATTTTATTTTGAGACAGGATCTTTCAAGTTGCTTAGAGCCTCGCTAAACTGCCAAGACTGGCCTCGAACTTGTGATCATCCTGCCATAGGCTCGCGCACCATTGGGATTATAGGCATGTTCCACCATGCCCAACTTGAATAGGAATTTTTATTTACATTTTTAAATTTTAAAATTTTTTTAAAAAATTATTTTTATTTTTTTATTTTTAAATCATAGCACACATATGAAGCACAATTTTCCATTTCTCTGGTTGTAAACAAGATAAATTCACACCATTTGTGTCTTCATTCATGTACCTAGGGTAGTGATGTCCATTTCACCATCTTTGCTACCCCTCTGCCCCCTACCTCCCCTTTGCCCTATCCAAAATTCCTCCATTTCTCCCATGATCCCCATCCCCACCACCCATTATGTATCAGCATCCACTTATCAGAGAAAACATTCAGCCTTTGATTTTTGGGGATTAGCTTACTTCACTTAGCATGATGTTCTCCAACTCCATCCATTTACCTGAAAATGCCATAATTTTATTCTCTTTTATTGCTGATATTCCATTGTGTATATATACCACAGTTTCTTTATCCATTCATCTATTGAAGGGCATCTATGTTGCTTTCATAGTTTAGCAATTATGAATTGTGCTGCTGCAAACATTGAAGTGGCTGCATTAGTGTAGTATGTTGTTTTTAAGTCTTTAGGGTATAGATCGAGGAGTGGGATAGCTGGGTCAAATGATGGTTCCATTCCAAATTTTCTAAGGAATCTCCATATTGCTTTCCAGATAGGTTGCACCAATTTGCAGTCCCACCAGCAATGTTTTAGTGTGGCTTTTCCTGCACATCCTTACCAGCACTTATTGTTGCTTGTATTCTTGATAGCTGCCATTCTGACTGGAGTAAGATGAAATCTTAGAATAGTTTTGATTTGCATTTCTCTAATTGCTAGAGATATTGAACATTTCTTCATATATTTGTTGATCGATTGTATGTCTTCTGCTGAGAAGTTTCTATTCAGCTCCAGTGCATACGGATTTCAGTTTTTCCAGCACTATTCATTGAAGAGGCTCTCTTTTCTTCTTCTGTATGTTTTTGGTACCTTTGTCTAGTATGAGATAACTGTATTCATGTGGGTTTGTCTCTCTGTCTTCTATTCTATACCATTAGTCTACATGTCTATTTTGTTGCCAATACCATGACATTTTTGTTACTGTAGCTTTGTAGTATAGTTTAAGGTCTGGTACTATGATGCCTTCAACTTCACTCTTCTTACTATGAATTGCTTTGAATATTCTGGGTCTCTTATTTTTCCAAGTGAATTTCATGATTGCTCTCTCTGTATCTATAAGGAATGACGTTGGGATGTTAATTGGAGTTGCATTGAATCTGTATAGCACTTTGGGTAGTACGGCCATTTCTACAATATTGATTCTGCCTATCCCAGAGCATGGGATATCTTTCCATCTTTTAAGGTCTTCTCCAATTTCTTTCTTTAGTGTCCTGTAGTTTTCATTGTAGAGGTCTTTCACCTCTCTTGTTAGATTGATTCCCAAGTAGTTTTTTTTTTTTTTGAGGGTATTGTGAATGGAGTAGTTTTCCTGATTTCTCTTTCAGAGGATTCATCACTGATGTATAGAAATGCTTTTGATTTATGAGTGTTGATTTTATAACCTGCAAATTTTCTGATTTCATTTATTAATTCTAGAAGTTTTATGGTGGGATTTTTTGGATTCTCCGAGTATAGTATTGTCATCACAGATGATAGTTCGAGTTCTTCTTTTCCTATTTAATATCCCTTTAACTTCTTTCATCTGTCTAATTACTCTGGCCAGAGTTTCAAGAACTATGTTGAATAAAAGTGGTGAAAGAGGGCATCCCTGTCTTGTTCCAGTTCTTAGAGGAAATGCTTCCAATTTTTTCTCCATTTAGGGTGATGTTGGCCTTGGGTTTAGCATAGATTGCTTCTACAATGTTGAGGTATGTTCCTACTATGCCTAGTTTTTCTAGGCATCCATTTTTTCTCTGCATCCATTGATAAAATCATATGATTCTTATCTGTAAGTCTATTGGTGTGATGGATGACGTTTATTGATTTCCATATGTTGAACCAAACTTGCATCCCTGGAATGAACAGCTCTTGATCATGGCGCACTATCTTTTTAATATGTTTTTGTATGTGACTTGCCAACATTTTATTGAGAATTTTTTTCATCTACATTCATCAGGGAAACTGGTCGGAAATTTTCCTTCTTTGATGTGTCTCTGTCTGGTTTTGGTATCAGGGTGATACCTAGCCTCATAGAATGAGTTTGGAAGGGTTTCCTCCTTTTATATTTTATGGAATAATTTGAAATTCTTCAGTGTCTTCAGGGTCTTCTATTTTAAATTTTCAAAATAGTTTCTAATTATCCTCTGTATTTCAGTAGTCTGTCATGATATTTCCTTTTTCCTCACAAATTGTAGTAGTTGGGTTTTCTTTCTCCTTTTCATTAGGGTGGCTAAGGGTTTGCCAATTTTATTTATTTTTTCAAAGAACCAGCTTTTTGTTTTGTCAGTTTTTTAAATTGTTTTGTTTGTTTCAATTTCATTGATTTCAGCCCTGATTTTAATTATTTCCTGTATTCTACTTTTTTTTTTTTAATTTTGGTTTGTTCCTCTTTTTCTAGGGCTTTGAGATGTAGTATCATGTCATTTATTTGTTGACTTTTTCTTTGTTTGATGAATGAGCTTAATGCAATGAACTTTCCTCCTAGCACTGCCTTGATAGTGTCCAAGAGATTTTGATATGTTGTATCGGAGTTCTCACTTACCTCTAAGAATTTTTTTTTATTTACTCACTGATGTCTTCTGTTATCCATGCATCATTCAATAGCATATTACTGAGTCTCCAGGTGTTGGAGTAGTTTCTATTTTTTAATCTGTCATGAATTTCTAATTTCATTACATTATGGTCAGATATAATGCAGGGGAGTATCTCTATTTTTTTGTATTTGCTAAGACTAGCTTTGTGGCATAGCATATAATCTATTTTGGAGAAGGATCCATGTGCTGCTGAGAAAAAAGTATATTTGCAAGTTGAAGGATGGAATATTCTATATATGCCTGTTAGGTCTAGATTATTGATTGTTCTATTGAGTTCTGTATTTTCCTTGTTTAATTTTTGTTTGGAAGATCTATCCAGTGTCGAGAATGGTGTGTTAAAGTCACCCAGTACTATTGTGTTGTGGTCTGTTTGATTCTTGAAGTTGAGCAGGGTTTGTTTGACATACATAGATGCCCCATTGTTTGGGGTATAGATATTTAAGACTGTTATGTCTTATTAATATATGATTCTTTTAAGCATTATGAAATGACCTTCTTTATCCCTTTTCACTAACTTTGTTTTGAAGTCCACTTTATCTGATATGAGGATGGAAATCCTGCTTGTTTATGCAGTTCCATGTGAGTAATACATTTTTTCCCATCCTTTCACCTTCAGTCAGTGGATGTCTTTTCCTATGACATGAGTCTCTTGGAGGCAGCATATTGTTGGGCCTTTTTAAAAATCCAATCTGCCAGTCTATGTCTTTTAATTGATGAGTTTAGGCCATTCACATTCAGGGTTATTATTAAGATATGGTTTGTAGTCCCAGATATTTTAGTTTTTTTTAGTCTTTAACTTGACTAGGCTTTTCCTTTGATTGGCCTTTCCTTTGGTGTAGTTCCTCTCTTTGCATGTTTTCATTTCTTCCTCATTAAATATTTTGCCAAGAAAGTGCTGTATTGTAGGCTTTCTTGCTGTAAATTCTTTTAACTTTTGTTTATCTTGGAAGGCTTTTATTTCATCTTCAAATCTAAAACTTACTTTTGCTGGAAATAAGATTCTTGGTTGGCATCCATTGTCTTTCAGAGCTTGGGATATGTTGTTCCAAGCTCTTCAGCTTTAAATGTCTGGGTTGAGAAGTTTGTAGAGATCCTAATTGGTTCCCCCTATATGTAATCTGATTCCTTTCTCTTGTGGCTTTTAAGATTTTCTCCTTATTTTGTGTACTAGGCATTTTCATCATGATGTGCCTTGGTGTAGATTTGTTGTGATTTCATACATTTGGTGTCCTGTAAGCCTCTTGTATTTGATTATCCAATTTGTTCTTCATGTTTAGAAAATTTTCTGATATTATTTAATTGAATAGATTGTTCATTCCTTTGGTTTGAAATTCTATGCCTTCCTCTATCCCAATAATTCTTAAGTTTTGTCTTTTCATCTTATCCCATAATTCTTGAATGTTCTATTCATGGTTTTTTACCATCTTTACTGTGTGGTCAACTCTCTCTTCAAGATAACTATTTTGTCTTCATTGACTGAAGTTCTGTCTTCCAAGTGATCTAATCTGTTGATGATGCTTTCTATTGAGTTTTGAATTTGGTTTATTGTTTCTTTCATTTCAAGGATTTCTGTTTGATTCTTTTTCAGAATATCTATCTCTTTATTGAGGTAATCTTTTGCCTCCTGTATTTGTCTATGTAGCTCTTTATCAAAATGATCTTTTCCTGTGTTTGCTCTCTTATATCATCCTTTAATTTACAGACATTTTAATTATGTACATCCTGATCTCCTCCTCTGACATGTCTTCTATTGTGTTGACCATGGGTTCTGATAATGTGGTATCTTGGTTTGTTTGGGGCACTTTCTTCCCTTATTATTTCATGTTGTTTGTGTCTCTTCCCTTCTAGCATTGTGGATCCGAGTTGTTACAGTCTTTATCCTATAGGCCTATAGATTCCCTTCAGGGTTCCAATACTTCTCCTTTGAGGGGGAGACCAATATTAACAGATCTCAATACAAACAATATATAGCTTTAAACCAAGTAGCTCCTAATAGGACATTTACAAGTTTGTCACAATATATAGAAATTATGAGTTAACTTAGTATCTACTATATACACAATAGATTTGCAAAAGGGTCTACAGTTTCTGCTGGTGGACTAGTGAGAACTGGGGGTGGGATGTAGAATGAGATGTTAGGGAGGTAGGAAGTGAGGATATAGAGTTATTAGATCTTAGAAAGCATGAAAGAGGAATCCAAAAGAAGTTGACTAGTAGTAGAAAAGAAAGAAAGATATTTGGGGAAGACAATAAGTAGGAATAAAATAGAGTATAACAAATAAGGAAACATAAAAAGTAAGAAAAATTAAAAATGTAAAAATAGAAGATACGAGACTCTGTAATACAACTGTAATATACTCATCAGATATCCCAGTCCTCAGTAGCCTAATGCATGAAAAATACTTGGTTTCACAAATGTTGGGGATGTGAGAGTGGGAAAAGAGTGAGAGAGAGAAAAAAAGAAAAAGAGAAAAAGGAGATAACGGAGAAAAAGGAAAGAAAAAAAAAAACTCAAGGTAAATAAAAAGGATTGCTTCCTTTCTCATCCAGTAGGTGGGATTATCTGTTGTTTAGTGGTATCTCCCCCTCAGGCCCAAGATGGCAATGAAGGTGTCCTACAATGGAAGTGTCTGCCTTCGGAGACGGAGATGTTGCAGGGTCAGCAGCGTGGTGGCGTTGGGCCACTTGTTGGGAGATGCAGCACTGTGGCGTGCTGTGCTGAAATATGCAACTGTCTCCAGATCCTGTCTAGAATCCCCAGGTGTAGTCAAACCAGGGAGCTCCACACTGGTAAGTGGAGGTCCACACGGGAGCCGTAGCCAGGGGTCCTTTACAGGGAACAGCAGCCAGAGGTCCTGTGCAGGAACTGGAGGTCCCATGTGGGAGCATCCACTAGGGGCCCTGTGTGGTTTGTGGGGCTGGAGCCAGGGTTCTGCATGGGAAGGGTTCCAGCTCGGTCGAGCAGCTGGAGTCCTGCACAAATGCTAAGGCCTGGAGACCAGCAGGGCATGCAGCAGCTGGAATTCCTGAATGGAGGCAGCTGTGGGAGGTCCTCTAACACCTGGCGGAGAAACAGTATTTTCACTGCTTTAATCCCTGGTCATGGAGAGACCAAGAATGCAGCGTCCATCTAGGCCACCATCTTGGATCCAAATAGGAATTTTTTGAGAAAAGCGATGGCCCCACATGTGCTGCCATGTCCTTGGAACCCAGTTCTATGAGAATATGAATTGAGTACATATTTCCACTTACTGTTTTCAAAAGTACTGTCACTTCGCCCTCCTGGAAGAATTCCTCGGACTGTGGGAAGACCAGGGACCCAGCAACTGTGCTTTCTTCTCCTTGTACTGTTGAATTCAGCTGAAAAAGCACGGTCTTCCCCTCACTGGAGACTTTACTAAAAGGGTTTCTACTGCATTTTTAAGGGGTATTGAAATTAAGCAAAATTTAGCATACATAAAGGGACCATTTTTCCTGAAGGGTAATAAAGGTAAAATAAGTCAAAGAACCATTTTAAATATATGCTTGTCTTTCTCATAAAATGTTCAGTCTTTTGTTGGAGGAATATTCAAAAAGGAATGATCCACTGCAGGGAGGTCAGCCTGGTCTTTATCGACTTCCTAAACAACTGTCTTATTTCAGATAAAAGGCAGAGGTTTTCTTTAGAAACATAAAATGTCAGGCATTAACAGGGTTTTTATTATTTATTTTCTGAGCTCTGTTATGGTTGATGCTGTCTCATTTTTTCCATTATAAATCCCTTCTTCTCAAGGGGCTATAACTCCCCCAATAAAAAGAATGGCTTCAGGCAAACACTTGAAGCATTTGCTCTCAGCTTAAGAGGACTTTTGTTTTTCCAGGTCTTGAAAATAAAAATCTATTAAATTCTTTTAAAATTATAGGAGTGTTAAAGTGAAAAAAAAAAATAAAACAGGAATTACTGCTTTCATTTGTGTGTTCTTATAACCTACACTCTGAATTTTTTTAAACATAAATTTTGCAGACTCCTGCTTGCATAAGCAGCCCCTCTATTATATGAGATAATTCAGTATTGCTCATCTATTATAAAACCATTGGCATCTTCAGAGATGCTTGCTGGGGACCTGGGCTTGGTGAGTAGTTTGTACTAGGTCATTTTTCTCTCCCTGGTGGATGATCCAGTATGTTCTAGAGGAAGCCATTCTCTCCTGTACATGTTGCCCTTCCTCAATGAAACACTACAATGAGCGGTCATCCTGAAGTCAATGAGGCAATGGACAACAAACCTCACCCTGCAGATGAAGGCACCATAAAAACAGCTTCAAAATGCCCCTCCTTAATTTTCTCCCACAGTGCTAATCTGGAGACTATTGTGGGCTCATGGGTTGTGGGTCAAAGACAAGTTTAGTTTGAAGATGAGGACTTACATGCATTTCACAGCTTCCTACAAGTCTGAGGTCTACCTATGGCAAAAGGTGGAGACTGTTTATGCCAGAGTGGCCTTAGGTTCAAGGAGTGGCTGGGGATGCCCACTGTAGCCTAGTAACACCTACGAGGCTCAGCATCTTTAACATTCTTTTCTTAACCCTGCGCTTTCTAGTTTAGGACTGTTTCATAGTGAATTTATTTTTTAAATTTATTTTTTGGTATTGGGGATTGAACCCAGGGGTCCCACTAAGTTGTTTAGGGCCTCACTAAGTTAGGGCTTTGAATTTGTGATCCTCTTGCCATGGCCTCCTGAGCCACTGGGATTACAGGCTCATGGCGATATTTTAAAAGCAAAATTTTCAGGAGTTCAATTTTTCTGGAATTTCTCTCTCTCTCTCTCTCTCTCTCTCTCTCTCTCTCACACACACACACACACACACACACACACACACACACACACACAATTTCTTCTTGTTACTTTCATCCAAAAGGTAACTAAAGAAAGAATATTTCCTGTAGAATATGCTGAAGTTGTCTGGAAAGAATACTTTTAATGATAGAGATAGAATTGTAAACTGGTGATAATAGTTTTTTGAATATTGTTCCTATGGAAAAAATAAATTAGATTCCTATGTCACACTATACAAAGACACAGGTGTTAAGTTTTAGGAGCAAATACAGGGAGGATCTCTTAGTGAGGAGAGAACACTTCCAATCTATGAAGTAAACATTGGCAAATATGGCTACATCAAAATGAAAAAGTTCTAAATAAACATAAACATCATAAAGTTAAAAGATAAACAATAGTTATTTAAAATGCATATGCTCAGCAAGATATTATTACATAGGAAATATAAAGAATCCTTACAAATCAACAAATACAATGAATGAAATAATTGAAACAACATGTGAAGGATGTACCATTGAATTTGTAGGAGAGGAACAAACAATAAACTCAAGAAAAGATGTGCTACTTTACAAATGATCAGTGAGTATAAATCAAAGCAAAAGAGAAATATCCTACAACCATTAGATTGTCAAGAATTGAAAACTTTCATATTATTAAATGTTATTAGGATGTGAAGTGAAAGCTTTAATATGCTATTAATGGTGGTGTCAAAAAACTTTTGGAGAGATTTTGACAATGTCTAGTGAGGCTGAATATGTGAGTATCTTTCAATATCCACAAATTTCACTTTTGCATATATATATTTTGAAAAACTCTCACACATGTGCATAAGTAAATATGTCCATGAGTATTATTTAAACAATTCTTCTGGTGATGAGCAATTGGAATCAACCTAAATGTTCACTTGCAGATGAATCGGTACATTTATGGAGATATAGTCATATTGTGGAATACTGTACAGAAGTTAAAAGGAATAAAATAAATAAAACTTATCAATAAGGATAAATTTTAAAAAACATAAAGCACAAAAAGGAAGTTATAGAAATTTATATATAATATATGTATATATTATATATGTACATAATATATATATGACATTTATACATGACAAAACATAAATAAGGACTATATACTATATAATTATAATTTCAAGTTACATAGATTAGTAACTGTAGATTTTTTACTAAGATAAAAATATATGGGAATAAATACATAGGAAGATAAAAAAACACATGGGAATGATTAATGCTGAATTATAAAAGTTATCTATGGAGAATTATGAAGGAGAATGAGGTAAAGATCATAGGAGCTAAGCGGGCGTGGTGGTGCCCGCCTGTAATCCCAGCACTTTATGAGGCTGAGACAGGAGAATTACGAGTTCAAAGCCAGCCTCAGGAATGGCGAGGTGCTAAGCAACTCGGTGAGAACCTGTCTCTAAATCAAACACAAAATAGGGCTGAGGATGTGGCTGAGTGGTTGAGTACCCCTGAGTTTAATCCCCGGTACCAAAAAAAAAAAAAAAAGTCATAGGAGCTACCTGTGTATCTATACTTCATTATGCTCTAAAAATACAGGTTTGAGGAAGAATAAGGGATAGTGTTAAATGTAATACAACTGGTGGCGGATGTGTGGAGGAGACCTCATGAGATGTCCCATTCCTCGGCTCTTATTCTTCTGTATCATTCACAATGCACCATCTCCTCTACTCAGGAGTCCAGTTTTGTCTAATCCATTTACTTCTGACTTGTGTTAAACTTTCAATCATTTGGAAACACTCCATTTATTCTATATAGATTTGGACTTGTTGATTTGTTATAGTTTAAGTATTTTAGTCAAAGAATGATGGTGTTAGAAACATCCACTCTTGACTATTGTTAAAATGTGAAGAGATAGAGACTGAGAAAGTATCAAGGGTCTGTGCGTTAACCACCAAATCAGACAATAGCTCTGTTCCAAACAAGGAAGCTATTGCCCTTTCCTGTATATCCCAAGTTCATCACATTTTTCAGAAAGTGCTGTACACATTATCCAATAACAATGACTGAATAGGTGACTGCAGAAGATGAACTTTAAGAGGCAAAGTCTTGAGACTGGGAGATCAAAGTGCTAGAACAGGAAGAACTCACGTCAGGCATGAGGTCATAGAAGTAGGAATAGAAGGCTGCCCCAGGTTGATATGTGAGCAAGAAGAGTCTTGAAATGGCACTGGGGACTGAGGCTTACGGTATTTTAGGAAAGCAGCAGAAGAACACAGAAAGGGGACATTCTCTAATATTGGTCAGCTCTGCATTTTCACCATCAGTCAGCCCTGGATTAACCATTAAGCAAGAAAAGTAGGTACACCAAGGGAAAGGGCGCTAGGGTTGAGATCCCCTGATTTTAGCCATCATACTCATGAGTCTTTTGCCATGTCCCTTGACTTGAGTCTAAGTGTTTGGTATTGTCTTTATTTGTCATGTTTTGGTTTGTATTATTAAATATATCCTTGGCAGTGAGTGGCCTAATTTAAAAGTTTGGTCTGAAAGTGTTGTCAGATGCCACTTTCTTGCTTCTTTAATCACAGCTTGAATGTGTTTCTTCTGATAAAAACTGACCATACCTGACTGTAAATGATCTTTAAGCTCTTTATATCAAGCAATGGAAGGTCTCAGAGGGTGCCATTTTTGGAATGTACTGAAGGCATCAATTGGCCTGGACCCAGCCTTAAACTTATCCATTAATTCATATCATGTGCTTGAAAACCCCCCATTTGCCACACATTGTGTCAACACTGGGAATGCATGATGAAAATGATTTAATCCTTCTCCCCTCCAAATGGGTAATACTCAATAGGTCAGGCTAATAAAGAGGCAATCACAACAGTATCCATAATGTGATAATTTGCTTAATCAATGCTCTCTATCTTAAGTCAGACTATATGTGGTGGTAACATTGACCCAAATGTCTTCATTTCACCAGACAGACACAGTTGATTTTACAGCAACTCAGAAAGTGAAACCTAATTTTTTTTAACTGAGAAAAAACAAAACCTAAAATATACACACTAGGCCACAATAATTTACAAACATATACATTTCAACTTTTCTATTTGGAGCAGCAATTGTCAAACCATAATTGTCTAATTCCATCTTCTGTTGTATGTGTGCATCCTCCTTGTAACCAAAGATAATTATCTCTGAGTACATGAACCTAAAATTTGGATTAGGACTGTCTAAAACCACTGTGGAAATGCCGAAACCACAACACAAGAAAGAATGAGCACAATACCAGTGCGGGTCGCTTAGCATAAACATCGAGATCTGTTCAGAAACATGAATTAGCAGCTAGAACTAAGATCTGTTATAACTTTGCTACAATGGAGAGAAACCCATTAATCCTCATTTAATCTTATTGTTTAAAAGAAACTGTGGCATTTCCTATCTTTTAGGATAGGCTAGATTATGAGGGATAAAGGAGGCATATTTTTTATAACTCTGGGAAACTTATACCTATTTCTATTTTTATATCTATTATCTGCTTCATCCAAATACACAAGAGCTTGAGATAGAAATAAAAGATCAATGTGAAACTTTAATAGTCCAAAATGTTTTTCATTTATCATGAAAAATAAAGGTGAATATGCCTCTAATGGAGGATGGAAAATGGGGCTCAGGGATTATTTGTCCAAGATCATACTACTCTTTAGTGACAGAGTAGGGTATTTCCTTTACTGGTTTTTCAGGTGTGCTTCAGGAAGCTCATGCCAGTAAACTTGAGCCCCAAAGACAGGGCTAAAGGTCATCCAGTCAGGGTCCAGTCAAGGAAATAGAACCAACAGAAGAAACAGTGTAGGGAATTTAATGTAGAAAGTTACCTACAGGTTAGAAAAGCTTAAAAGAGCAACCTGGAAAAGTTGAAGCAGTCCCATGATAAGCAGAGGCAGGAAGTCACCATGACCTGTAGGGTTAGAGGGGAAATGAGAAGCTGAGGCTACATGATAGAAATGGAAAGCTAGGAGGAGCTTTTTTAGGGGACAGAAACGAGGACTACAGAAGATGCACCTGGGAGGTAGAGTGGGCAAAACACCCAAGATTTCCTTTACAGTAAGTAACCCACAAGAGGAGTCCTGTGGGAAGCAAGACATGCTGAGAAACATAGTGGGAGTCTCTGCCCCTTGGAAAACAGAGCAGAGAATGACAGGGTAGAGAAGAATCTAAGGAGAATCACCAGCCTTTCTTTCTCAACTAGAATATCTCTGGTTTAATCTCTTGTGTTTTACCTTCTAGTGATGTTTCTCCTAGAAATTATTTCTATAAGAATTTCATATCAAAAGACAAAATTTTAAAATTCACAATATTAGACCAATATACGTTTTTAAAAATATTTTTTAGGTTGTTGATGGAGTTTTATTTTATTTTATTCATTTACTCTTTATATGTGGTGCTGAGGATCGAACCCAGTGCCTCACGCATGCTAGGCAAGTGCTCTACCACCGAGCTACAGCCCCAGCCCTAGACCAATATACTTTTTCTTAAATATATTTTTTAGTTGTAGATGGACACAATATCTTTATTTTTTATTTATTTTTTTAATGTGGTGCTGAGGATCAAACCCAGTGCCTCACCCATGCGAGGCAGGTGCTCTACCACTGAGCCACAATCCCAGCTCCATAGACCAATATACTTTTAAGAGGACATTCTGTATCTTTCATTACTGCTTATAAAGTAATATGTTCCCTCTTTGAAGGTGAAAATAATCATTTCTATTTTTAAAATGTGGAAATTGAACGTCAGAATAATTAAGACTTTCCTCAATAAGACATGACTAGCAGATTTCATGGCAAACACCGGAAGTCTGGGTCTTGGGCTTCTTATTTGGATGTTAGTGCATAGTTGTCGAATTGGTACTGAGGCATCATGGGGTGCCATAGCAGGTGTATGGGAACATAACCAAATATTTTAAAATTTCAAGGAAAACAAAATAATGTCTTCTGGATACTATATGAACTATAAGCAGTTTTAACATTGTATTTCTATGTTCATTTGATCACAATGTATCTTTACACAATGAAGTTTTCTATAATAAAAAGCAGAAAATGCATGAACATCATTGAGGAACAAGAAATGAAAGTAGCAAATTCATAGCTGTTGAGAAATTTTGTTATGCCCAACAGGCACTAAATTGTGAGGCTATAAGAACTTACAAGTAACTAGACTTTACTTGATTAATGGAACTGGTAGGTGTTTCTTTTTGTCTGGGGTGTGCTGTGAAAATGTTACTGTGACATTAAGAATATTGTAAACTAAGAATGTAGCTCTGCTCCAGGGATATTGCCCCATGGGTACTCAAGGTAATGAACTGAAAAAGTCGAGACTGGGGTAGGGCTGTTAGGTGGGGAAGAACTCACAATTCCTTGCATTGTTCTTCCAAAATTCTACACCATGTAGCCACCACCACTGCTAGCTTTTATCTGAGGAGTAAAGAGGGGTTACAGTGACACAAAAAACTATCTAGTTTAGCAACTTGAAAGTCTAGGTCATCTTTATAAAGAAAAGAAAGTTGTGGGCATCCTGAGGCTGTTCTCAACCTGTCCTGCAGATGAAGAAGTGGAAAATCTGGTAGATAACTCGATGGATTTTCAAACTCCTACACCCACTGCAAGATGAGCATGGCACATCATCCCTAACACGTTCTATCAGTGCTTGCTGTTATCTCGGCCCTTGTCATGTGCTGGCTCGCTTGGGAAGCTTAACTCTGATAGTAAGGTTGCCACCCCTTTAATTGTCATTCTGATGTTCAATTTTACTTCCTTCTAAAATCTAATTCTCAAAGTAATTTTTATATCTTGAACACTTCCTCCTTATCTTTGTATAGAACTCTAAAATGTGCCTTCTAATGAAAACTGCACCTGACAATAAATTCTCCAAGAAGCATAGACGTCTTATAGATCAAAGAAAATAAGGATCGAAATTTGTAAGTGATGTTACTTTAAACAAAAATGGGTGAAACTGACATCCTATGACATTATGGAGTGCGATGATAATTTTTCATTAGGAACTCCACAAATAAAAGTCTTAAGATCAAGAGATGAGGAACAGAAATTCAAGAGATGAGACAGAAATCTGAAAAAAAAAAAAATCAATTTCTTCTTTTTGTTTTTGGTACTGAGGATTGAACCAAGCAAGTGCTCTATCTCCGAGTTACATCTTCAGCACTTTTTAAAAAAAATTTTATATTTGAGACAGGTTCTCACTAAGTTGCTGAGACTGACCTTGAACTTGCAATCCTTCCGCTTAAGCCTTTTGAAGTTCTGGGATTGCAGATATGTGTCACCATGCCTGGCAAAAATCAGTTTCAGTATTCTATAAAACAGTTCTCTTATTGTGAATTCGGATGGATTTAGTATAATTCCAATAAAAATCTCTAAATATTTTAAATGTACATTACAGGGATTACATAATTTTAATGTGTGAAAGCTCTCAACTCTTGATAATAAATCAAAATCATTCCTGGATATTAAAAAAAAATTACAAATGTCAGGGCCCCGTCCCAGAACTACTAAAACCCAAGGGCTAGGGCTCTTGCATCCATGTATGAAAGCACAATTCATGTGCATCCTTTGAATTAAATTATTGAATTAGATACAGTCTACTTTAGGAACATAGATCAGCAGCACTGGCATAAACTGGGAGCTTGTTAGAGAGGCAGATTCTCAGGACCCATCCCAGACCTACTGCATTAACATCCACAGTTTAGCAATATTCCCAATGATTTGTATTCAAGATCCAAGAGCACTGGTCTAGAGAGACAAACACCACACTAGGATACAAACCACTTGTGTGCTAGGTTTCAGTCACTTTATAAGCCATATATCCTCTGTGAGTGTATTCCTTAGAGTTAAAGAAACAGATATAATTATACCTACCCAACTTACTACAGGACTGTTGTAAAGATATTAAATGGATTATGGAAAATACATAGAAGTACTTCAAAAGATTAAAAGCACCCTGTTTATGTAAACTGTTCCTCTAATGTGGTCAACAGAACCACAGATTTGTAGAGCTACTTGGCTGTTCAGTTTATTCCACCTCTATACTTTGAGCCACATCCTTGATTGCTGCATGGTTAACCCCCACTCACATTTATTTAGCCTCCTACTATAAATGCCCAAAGGTAGCAGCACATTACTTTTTTTCTCATAACTTTTAAGTCATAGGGAAGTAAAAAATACAAGTAAAAGAATAGCTTAGTGAATATCTGTAGGGTGCCCGGTAATATACAATATACACTAATATAATTCCATATTTGGAAATTCAGGATTCCAATAAGCCAGCATGATTTTATGACTTCCACAGTTTTCTGTCCTCATGGTTCATTAATGTTTGATTTATGTTTTCTTGATTAACACACGATCACATGATGAGCTGATCTATGCCACTAATGCAAATTTAGTACTGGAATTCCATCATTGATATCTGGGGAAATGTAGACTATAATATTTTATCTTTAGAGCTCTCCTGGACCCTTTCTGCTTCTTTTCTCCATTTCTGATATCTGTTACTATTTTGGATTCCATAGCTTTTTCTTAATATTCTTTTTGGTGCCTGGCGCGGTGGCTCAAGCCTGTAATCCCAGCACTTAGGGAGGCTGAAACAGGAGAATCGCAAGTTCAAAGCCAGCCTCAACAATGGGGAGGCGCTAAGCAACTCAGTGAGACCCTGTCTACATAAAACACAAAATAGGGCTGGGGATGTGGCTCAGTGGTCCAGTGCCCCTGAGTTCAATCCCCAGTATCAAAATACAAAAACAAAACAAAACAAAAATATTCTTTTTGGTGTGTTATAATTATACAAAGAAGTGGAATTCATTGTGATATAGTCATACATATGCATAACATAATTTGATCAATTTCATGGTCCAGTACCTCCCCTTTTTCTCTTTTCCTCCCTTCTCCTGATTCTCATCTTCTATTGTAATGGTTTTCCTCCTATTTGCATGAGATCTTCTCCCAGTTTTCCCCCTTTTTTTCTCTCTAGCTTCTACATAGGAGGAGAAACATAATGACCCTTGACTTTCTGAATCTGGTTTATTTCATGTAATACGTTCTCAAGTTCCATCCATTTTCTTGCAAATAACATTATTTTATGCTTTTTTTGGTTGCATAAAGAGGAGTGGCCAGTAATGTACTCCACAGTGTATATATAAAACATACTCTTTATCCATTCATCTGTTGATGGACACCTAGGCTGGTTTTATAATTTGGTTATTGTGATTTGTACCGCTATAAACAAGGGTATGCATGTATCACTCTAGTATACTGACTTTAATTCTTTAGGATAAATACCAAGAAGCAGGATAGCTGGGTCATATGATAGTTCCATTATTAATCTTTAGAGTAATTTCCATACTGATTTCCTTAGAAGTTGTACTAATTCACGATCCCACTAATGATGTATAAGGGTCCCTTTTCCTCACATCCATGCCAGCATTTATTATTATTTGTATTCTTCATTATTGCTATTCTAACTGTAGTGTGATGAATATGTTTTATTTCCAAAGTTGACCAAAGTAGGAATTGTTTGCATTTCCCTGATTGCTAAGAATGTTGAACATAATTTTCATATATTCATTGATCATTTCTATTTCTTCTTTTGACAAATATTGTGTTTCATTCATTTGCCTATTTATTGATTGAGTTGTTTTTTGGTGTTAAGAGTTTTGAGGGTTTTTTTGTTGTTGTTGTTCTGGATATTGGTCCTTTGTCAGAAGAGTAGCTGGCAAAGATTCTCTCCCATTCTATAGTTTCTCTCCTCACATTCTTAGTTGTTTACTTTACTGTGCAGAAGCTTTTTAATTTGATACCATCCCATTTATTAATTCTTGGCATTATCTCCTGAGATTTAGGAGTCTGATTGAAGAAATTGTTGTCCCTGCCTAGCTTTTAGAGTCACACTTTCACCCTCATCTCTTCACTACCAACTTCCTGCTACCCCCACTCCTATACCACCTATATGTTCTTCTGGCATTTCTCAATAGAAGTCTGGATTCACTTCTAACTTCACTCCTCCTGTCTGACTCTGGAGCCAGTTCTGTTCTGTTCCAAAGCTCTGTCTTGCCTCCTCTATGATGTCTGTATGTGGATAACAGAATTTCCTGCTTCTACTTGGTGTGATGTTACATACTTCTCAGTATCTTGCCATACTGAATTGAAAATTCTAACAGAGGTTGCTTTTTCTTCTTCTCCTTTTCCTTCTTATCCTCCTCCGTCCTCTTTGTCTCCTCCTTCCTAACCCTCTCTTCTGTCCTCCTTTCCCTCTTCTTCTTATCCCACACTATTTGTTTTCTTTCTTATGTTTCTCCCACCTGAAGCTGTATAATACATTCATTGCTTCTCATAACCCTAATTACCCATGTTGTGGTTTCTCCTGCCTTCAGCTCACTCTCTTTTGAGTCTTAGTTTTATTCTACTGGGCTCAGTTCCCATCTTTTGTGCTTAGATTCATTGTGTCTCTCTTCCATCTGATGTCTGTCTCTAATTTAAGGTTGTGTATTCTCTGACCATCTGTCATTAAGGGCAGATCTTAAGGTAATACAAGTGTTGGGCCTCACCATTCACTTGTTTCTTGCTCTCATTTTCTGTTTGGTGGGGGACACTATCTAATTCCATGATGGATATCTCAGGATCTCATAAGAATTTGCTCACTTGAATTGAGCTTCATTTAGTATGGGTAGTTTTAGGTAGAAACTCTGTTCAATATTCCCAGTAATATTTTAAAACTAGAACTTGTGCCAACTAGTCATGCACTAAAATTCTTACTGTTGATGACCTTGCAGACTGCCTTTCAGGTCTATGAGTAGTATTTCTGTCGTGCTTTGTCTTCAGCCTCAGATTAGATGGTTTTAACTCATCTAAATAATCTCTAGCTCCTTATACTCAAATTCTGGCAAAGTTTCCTCCCGTGTTAATGGGGTAACTTATAAAATCTATAGAATATTGGGGGAAATAATGGAATGTGACTTATGAAACTAGAGAATAAGAAACACTATAGCTTCATTTTTCTTTCTTGGATCATTTGATTTTGAGAAAGCCAGCTGCCCAGTTGTAAAGATGGTGAAGACTTCCCTATGGAGAAGGGATGATATAATGAGGACCTGAGGCTTCCTGCCAGGGGGCAATTGGGGATTTGTGAAAATAGGAATAAGAGCAATCAGTACTGAAAAAGATCCTCCAGCCCCCACTAAGACCTTAGAAATTATTGTATCCCTGGCAACTACCTTGAAGGCCATCTCATGAATTCCTAGTTCACAGAAACTGAGACAATAACCGCTATTTTAAGCAGTCAACTAACTTGTTACACAGCAATATACAATTAATGAATAGAATAGATACTATATCACTAGTGGGAAGCTCTCTGATCTGGATGACACTAAACACACACGTTTTTAATCAAACTAAAGAAATTAGGATTCTTCATGACTAATTGGTTTTTACTCTTATATACTTTAAATAAAATCACTTTCCTGTCATTTTGCATTTGAAAAAAATTGTTAAAAATTTAAAAATATAATACTATAAAATTGAATAGAGGGGAAATTTGAAATCACAAATATAGAACTTACATTTGAAAACCTTCAAATTAAGAATTTCAAATTAATAGAAATCATTGTTGTATCTCTCAGTAACCATAGAAATCACTAATCTCTGGATTGGTAATTTTCAAGATACATTAAAGAAACCAAGGAAACAGTTTAAAGTGCCACTTGCCAATATTTTCCAGTTCTGTGTAAAGTTAACTGAACATATAAAACATATTTTCTCCTGCTGCTGACTTTTTATTGTCCTGGACCTGTAGTAAATGTAAGACTGCCATGCTAAAGGCTATAATTTTGTGCAGGAAACCACAATATGGTCTGGGAATAAACCACAAGGACATAGATGAAAAGATAAAGATAAAGTTAGCAAAAAATCTTTTGACCTTCCTATCGAAGTCTATTCTCTGGAAGAAAAATTCCATTTATTCCTTAAACAATGAAATCAGTATCAGAGGAAATGCTCATTTTGTTGTATAGTCAAACAACAGTTCTACCTTGCATGTGTTATTTAGGCAGAAAAAAATTAAAATGGAGCCATAAATATTTTTAGAGTGAAACTACTTAGTTTTAAAATGAAATAGTCCTATCTACAAGAGAATTTTTAATTTTTTTGCATTTTCTTTAGGTTTAAACATCGTTAACATCCACCACCCACAAAATCAATTACTCTGAATATCCTCATTTCATTATCCTTCATGACATTTTGAGGAATAAAATTAATTGGGGCAAATAGTATATAACTATTACTGTGGAAAGGTTCTGAAAGTTCTCTGGAATACCATGCAGGGCCCTGAAGATAGTCCTGGGATGGTTTTGCTGATTTTAAACCTTTCTAAATTGAGATCCATGGGATCCAGAAAGAGTATAAAATGCCAGAGAGTTCCTTTAAGTTGTTGCATTTTAATTTAAAATGCTTAAGTTGGCATGAGGAGTTTTAAAAAGGTACCTGAAAGGAGTGCATTTATCAACTTTAACTCAGCTGTGAGGGAGCTCCTTGAGAAACTATGCTATGCCCTTTGTCTCGAGTGTATCTTTGCCCAGGATTAACCCTAAACCAGAGTGGGGGAATGTGCTCCACCTACACTCTAAGAGCTTGCTCCTCATACTCTGCAAGCCCTGACTTAGGATATTCACTAGAATACCATCAACACTTTTTTAGATAATTTTATTTATTTATTTATTCTACTTAGGTATACATGATAGCAGAATGCATTTTGATTCATTGTACACAGATGGAGCACAACTTTTCATTTCTCTGGTTGTATGTGATGTAGAATCACAACACACATACAGTCGTACATGAAGCTAGGGCTATGATATCCATCATATTCCACCATCTTTACTGTACTTCATCAATACTTCTACCTGAAGAATTTAGTGAAGAAATCCCAGGGAAATAAGACCCAAATATGACTAGTTCCTTATTGAAAAGCTCCTCTGCATATAGCAGAACATATTAAGGTGAAATAAATGGGCATGAAGAGTCTGAGTTATAGTAAAAACAAGAAATTATCCTTTCCTCAATTTTTTTTTTTTTTTTTGGTACTGGGGATTGAACTCAGGGGCACTCGACCACTGAGCCACATCCCCAGCCCTATTTTGTGTTTTATGTAGACAGGGTGTCACTGAGTTGCTTAGCGCCTCGCCATTGCTGAGGCTGGCTTTGAACTCGCGATTCTCCTGTCTCAGCCTCCCTAAGTGCTGGGATTACAGGCTTGAGCCACCGCCCCCGGCTTCCTCAAATATTTATTGTGAGTATTACAGATATGTAGCTCATGCAACACAGAAAGAAAAAATTTTAAGACTCATTTTAAATGGAAAATTTGATAGGAATGCAGGATATTAAGGCAGTTTTGTTTATTGTTTTCCCAAAGGAGCCCTCAGCCTTTAATGTGAATTATTCATCTAATATATCAAGCTATTAAGAGGCAAGGTCAATGAAAGCACTCCAGATTACTGAAAGGCGTTAAGTGCAGCAATTTCTATTTCAACATATGGATCCATGGTTATTTGAATAAGACTGCAACTAAGTGACGATTTGATCAACCTCTTGAAAATTCACTTTGTTCTTCTGCCTTTGTACAGAACAACATTGGTTCTGCACAGAGAAACAGTGAGCAGTACCTTGAGCTGGTGGAAATCCAAAGCTCTGTTTTCCACAGACACATAAAGTTAGTTAAGAGTAGCCAATATTCTAGCCTACAGTGAGGTCTGTGTGTGTGCTTTGTCAGCTTCCATTACTGTATGCCGTCTGCAAACCAGGTGCACAAAACATCGCAAGGAAGTGGAGTCTGGTTGCTGATAATTAATGGAGTTGTTTGGTGAATGAAAGTCAAAGCTGTAGCAATATATTTTCTTGGAGTGTTAGAAAAGTTTTCCTGGAGCTAAAACAGGATCTTGCAAATGAAAGCTTAGAATCTAAGTGAACACGTAAATTTTTATACTCATTAAAATTCAATGTCGAACCATCAAACTTAAAGAAGAGGGAGGGATAAAAGATTTTTACAGGGCATATAAAATGTTCCTTATAAAGAAAATAAGGCAGAGCTACTCCTGCTGATGAACTGTGAAAATAATGGCCCACAGCATCTTGCTATGCTTAACAGCTAAAATTAAGGTTATGTTGTGGCTCTATTCTCTAAATGTATCTCCTCTAGATAAATTTGGCCCAAGGTTGGTACTGAAATATATACTTTATATTCACTCATATTTAAATTGTTTTCCCTAAATGCATTCATAATTTAAATCATGTTTTATGATGGAGATGTGAGTGCTCATTCAAAATAAAAATAAAAAATGAAGTATTAGGAGTCAATAATTATCAATTATGATCACTTATGTTGGATGTCTATGAGTAAATCATTTTTATTTTATAAGATTGGGAATATGTCAAGACAAACCAAAGTTTTTCAGACTTATAGACCATAATTTTATATAATAATGCTAGCCTCCTTTATAATACATGAATCAAAGATTTTTGAAGGAAAATAATCCTATTGATATAAGAGAGTTATCCTATTTGGAACCAAAGTCAAATTGATAAAGAAATGAAAGCAAAAACAAAATAGCAACAAGAAGAAAATAAACTCAACCTCCCTTACCTATTAGAAACCTGTCATCTTTTTTCTGGCTTTAAATGTTTAGTCAAATCTCCAGCTGGTTTGGAACAGGAAGCATTTAATCAATTAGCAAGTGTCTGTCAACATCTACTAGATTTTTAACCTTGATTAGTAACAGAATCATCTAGGCAGTTTATAAATGTGGATACCTGGTCTAGGGCCCCAGAACTGTTGTTGACCTGGTCTGAGGTTTATTGTTCAGGAGGGAGTTATGAAGAAGTAAAACACCTATGTGAAACAACTAAGCCTGTTCTTAGGTCAAGGAGAGGGGTGGGTGAAATTACTATATAATTTAGAAGATCAAACCTTTCAATAGATACCATAGCAAGTAATTGATGATAATTTCTATTCTCTTATGAGTATGCTATCTCCTATTAATTTTAGCATTAAAACAGTAAACAAATTATTAAATCTTTTCATTCAATGAGATATGTCATATTGCTTCCCTAAACCTGTGACACTTAACCTTTTCTTGTTGCTGTTGACATATTGAATCTGATGGGTGTTTAAAACATCGTTTTAAAAGGAATGTGTTTTTCAATTATTATATTGTACAATAAGAAAAAAAATCAAACACTGCACTTTCAAATTATGACACAAAAGCAATATGTGACAAAGTAGAAGAAAACTTGACTTTTGAACATATTATTTTAAAAAGAAAACAAAGGAGCAGTGCCTTAGTTTCACTCTTGGACGATAGTTTAAGCCCCAAACAAGGATGCAATCATCCATGGGAAACATTTAGAACAGGAAAGTAATGAAGAGTGCTGGACACAATCAGGGAAAAACAGAGGAAAGGAAGTCCACACAGGAGAATAAGCAGTAGCCAGTGAGGAAGAAGATGCCACAATTGTATTATGGCAGTGATTGCAAGGACCAAGTGAGCAACAATGCTGTTATTCATCTACGATGAAGAGGGCAGCCACATTGTTGGCTTTTATGAGAAATAAAGGTAAATTTCCTAGGATTTTTAGGAAGTCAAGGATTTGTGAGAATATTTAGAGTTTTGTAACGGATTTGGAAGTTCTCTGGCATAGTAGCATGATTTCATGTGGGAAACAAGACTGATCAAGAGTCTCTTTGTCCTATGTGAGTTACACTCTAGTAAGTAGTGAGTGATACCAGTAAGTAAACTAGGCAGATGCATTCTGATGTATAGTTTCAATCCAAAATTGATGACTGACACCAAACAGCACGTTCAGGAAGCTCAAAGAACACAAAGAAGGATAAATATAAACAAATCCACACATAAGCATGTACTACTCAAGCTTCAGAAAACCAAAACCAAAGAGAAAATATTGGAAAAAGTTGTAGGGGATAATATACTTTACCTATAGAAAAATAGGGTAAGAATTACAGTAGACTTCTCCTCAGAAACAATGCCAGCAATAATAAAGTGGAATGTAATTATAAAGTGTTGCAAAACAAGTATCCCTCATCCCTAGAATTCTATATCCAGTCAAATTATCGTTAGGTAGCAAAGAAGAAACAAAGTGTCTTAAGTATTTTAAATTGATGGCCAAAACTGAAAACCAATGTTTAAATAAAGCTAGTTTATATTGCAAAAATATGAACAATGATTCTTATAAATTAGAATATATGAATATATTCTAATATATAAATTAGAATATATGGATATATTCTAATATATAAATTAGAATATATGAAATATGAACAATGATTCTTATAAATTCAGTTAAAAAATAAATTTATCTGTAACTCTTTTTCTTCCAATGACCACTAAAAAGGATTCTGACTTTGTGAGTTCAATTTCTTTCCCTCTTCCTTTTGGAGTATCTAACATATGAGAAGCAGAGAGAAGGCATTGGTGGAGAACAAGATGATTAAGAATTAGAAGGAGAATTTTTCTTACCCTTTCCTTCCTCTCACATTGTGTATGTTCATATGTGTATCTTGAGAGATCAGCATAAAACAATAGCAATATGTGTATGAGATGAGTAGAATTTACAAACTAAGAAAGGGATTTTAAATGTTGTTTGCATGATATAAATATTTAAGTTGAGTTAACTTTTTCTTACTTCTCCGTATCTCATCTCTTCTCTGTGGACCAATGAGTTATATCTTAAATAAGTTCATTGTAAACTTATAACTCACAATGATTACTATAAGATTTTTCCCTAAGTTTGTCAAAACTGCCATAGGCCATTAAGATTTCCATGACCATATAGTTGATATGGATGAGAATATTGTTTTGGGTAAATTGTGACAAGGTCTGGAAGGCTTCTACTTTTTTGTCAAAAGCAAGATATAAACCTCTCTTGGGAGGGGCTGCTTCACACCAGTCAATATGTGATCTGCAGGATATTTGCTGGTGGAATAATTTGACCATAGGAACATATCAATTGAGAACTCAAAGTATTTCTAGAAAATATCTCACAAGGGAGCATAGATTTTCTTCTTCTCTGAATCCAGTTGTTGCACAAATTTGTCTGGAAACTAAAACTGTCCCTTAAACTTCAGGAGATCATAAATAAGAACTTTAACATTCAATATAGCATTATTTCTTTTTCTTTCCCCTTATATACTTCTCCCCTCCCATCTCCTCTACTCTCATCTCCACTCCTTTCCTTTTCTCTCAGGGTATGGCAGATAATTTGTATTTTGGAAGATTATGAAAGTCATTGGACCTATGTAACTTTAGAGATTGTTACTCAGTTGTGTTTTTTGGGAAAAAAGTTGGGGAGACAAAAAGACAACTCATAATCTGACAATAAAACTTCCTCTTGACTACTTTACCTTAAGATAAAAAGTATAGTATGGTAAATATATGAACCAGTAATTTAATTGCTTATTATCATTATCAAGTATTTTGTGTAGTACATAATTAAACATGCTTTATTTTAAAGCAACTGGAAGAGCAATAGAGCTGTTTGTATCAACATCACCACAAATCCTTGAATGATGTGCTGGGCTATGATGCTGTGATGGTTAGAGTGTCACTAGGTGATGGAAATGGTTCAATTTCATTATATATGTACATATGTGGTCATATATGTGGTCCATTGCTGACAAAAATGTTATTATGCAATGATGACTGTATATATAAAACCTTATTTAATATTTAAAAACTGCTCCCTTATATAGTTTATATACAGTGAAGAATATATATGAAAAAATTTGTTATGTAGTAAAATAGCAAAATGCTCTGGAATAAAACCAACAGCCTAAAAAAAGGCCTGTGTGCTCCTATCCTAAATATCTCTCACTCTTTTTTAATATCCCAAATGTATAATAGACTCAATGTTTGCAAGAAAAAGGCACACAATCCAAGAAATATGTAAAAAATACATGGATAACCCACTGCCATATACATGTATATAATACATATACCCTACACAGATTAAAGAATGTTTTAAACCCTGTATTATTAGAGAGATACAAGTTCAAATAATAGTGTGATCTCTTATCTTGATGATCAAACTGATACAAATTAAAAATGTAACAAATCCTGGTGATGAGGTTGTGGGAAAAACAGGCATTCTCATGTGTTACTGACAGAAACACAAACTGGCATGACTTTTCCAGAAGGAAATATGTTAATATCCCATAAATGTAAGTATGCATTTTTATCTTTTGACCCAGAAATTAGACTTTTAGCAAGTCACCCTAAGTATACACTCTCAATGACACAAAACTGCATATGCATAAAGTTTATTTCAGAATTTTTATAATTCCATGTATTAGAATAATCTAATGCCTTTTGATAGAAGATAAATGTAATCAACTATGATATATCCACTAAATATAATCGGGGTACATCTGTAAAAAAATTACTGATTTCCTTCACAATTCTCTTAATTTAGAAAGCCAAGTGCAGACAAATGTGGGTTTTTTTCAGTAGGCTACTCTCCATGTAAAAAAGAAGTATATCTAAAAATTATCATGAACTTACATTTTATTTGTCCAAAGCAAATATATAAACCTAAATTAGGAACCAAGGAATTGTTTAAATATAGGAGATAAGTGGGAAAGAAGAGGAAAGCAGAGGAGAATGGGAATGAGTAGAAATGATGTCCTATCCCAATCTCTTGCTTTTCCTTTGAGAACTGCACTGCATGTTCAGATCATCACTTTGCTATAAAAATAGTTTTTCTATATATAAATTCTTAAACAGTCGAGGTTGAAAAATTATCTCATATTCTGGGTAGTCTTTTGGACCTTGCTTCTTTTACCAACATATGTTTAAATTTAATATCGATGTTGAAGGTTATTTCAGTTTTCATTGATTTGCAATGATAAATAATGCCGGCTGCTTAGAATATTCTCAAAAATGTTTTCTACTTGTCTTCTGGTGCACATAGGCAAAGTTTCTCTGGGAGTTGAATTGATATTGTCCTAAGACATATGAATATTCCACTTTAGAAGGTAGAGCCTAATATTTTTCTAAAATGATCAAAAGAATTTACTTTCCCACAGCAGTTGTATATGAGCTCCTGTTGATCTACATTGCCCTGTAATACATGGCAATATCAGATTTGCCAATTTTTGCCAAGGTAATTGAAAAATGCAAACTTCCAGTGTGTGGAAGAGGAGTGAATGTTTATTGATTTATTTTATGAAGTCAGCATCACACTTTTAAGAGAACCAGAGATATTACAAGAAAATAAAACCATAGATGATATTACTCATAAACATAGATGTGAAAATTCTCAAAAAATTATTAATTAAATTCAGTAATATTTAATGTGTTATGACACCAAGATTGAGTTTATTTGTCCTGAGAAGACAATGTAGGTCCAACATTCAGAATCAGTTTAAGTCAGTAAGTTGATAAACTAAGAAAGCCATATGATTGTATTTAGATAGAAGACAAAGTTCAGTGTTCACTCATGATAAAAATTCTCTACAAACAAAGAAGAATGGGGAACTTAATTCAATAAAAGGATGTACAGAAACACAACTAACATAACAATTATGAAAGACTGACTTCTTTTCTCTTATGACTGAGAAAGAGGAAGATATGGTCATCAACTGCATTACCCCTACCTAACATCACACTGAAGATCTGAACCAGTGCAATAAGGCAAAAAACTAATGAATAAGCTATACAACTGATGATGATACCAGAACTCGGTAATTGCTGTGCATAACATAAATGGACAAGAACTCATTATCTCCAACAATAGACAGAAATAGTTAGGTGGAGTTAGGATAATTTGTGAGCAGAAAATCCATTTTATCTACATCATGGCATCATATCACTCAAAAGCACATACTTATTGAAGCCACAAGGAAGGGACATAAAATGAAAGATATGCTTAGCCAAACTGTTGAAGGTGACAGTTGAAAAGACACTCAGTACTCTTGGAACCTAACATCTCATATACATTTCATAAAAAAGCAAAAAACAAAAAAATTGTCTTCCCAAATTGCTTGGGGGGTGCATTTATTAATAACTAGTAAGTGAAGTATTGATGAGGTTGAGATATTGTTCAGTTTTTGTTTACTGTTTACTTAAATGTATTTTCTTTAAAACACTGACTTGAGACTTAGTGGGTTCCTATCTCTTTAATATAGATTTTTCAGTTTATGTTTTGTGAGGCGCACCATACCATATGGCATTGCCATGTTTGTAAGCTGCCAAAGTGTTTTTCCCAGCTGCCTTGATGATAAATGTACCATTATATGTGTCTCCAAAAGAGCTATAATGCATTGAAATTTTCTCTCAGCCACAAGTCCTCAAGGCCCTCAAAAGAGGAAGTAATTATTTTCAAACTACCACAATGACCTAAGTAGAAACATCTGGTATTTCTATAGCCACTACTATAGCAGAAAGGTAGCCCTGCTAAAAGCTATCCAATGCCTGTAATAGTAATTTGAGAGGACAATTATATATCCCATAATAATATGATTTTTACTTTTTTCTGTATGAATTTCCTTACATATATTATTTTATTCATTTGCCTATCCATTTTTCAAATACATGAGGAATTATTATATGTCAGTCTATGAACCAAGATACATAAATACTTCTGTAGAAAGCAAAGTGAAACAGGTGGAGATTATATGGAATTATTTCTAAGAATGAGTCAATCCAGAAGAAACAAAAATTCAAATCCACAGGCAATGAAATACTCAAAATACTTAGGTTAACTCCCTTCAACTACAGTAGTGTTACCTTCCCATTCTGCTCTCTGAGGAAGAAATAGTACAAAAACCATTTGTCACATGGCCTAAGGCTACTATCACCATTCTATGGCTTTATATTTCATGGTCATTTTTATTCCTTACTTCCTTGTTTCAGAAAAAAATACCAAATCAAGAAAACAAAATATCTGAAGTACAAAATTTTACCAGAAAGGTAAAAGGACATGCAGCTTCCTATTGCTCTGTTAAAATAACTAAAAAATATAGTTGAGCTAGAAGAGAAATTGACCTTGAAAATTGATAGTAGATTGTTAGTTTAGCCTCTGGAAGGGCAGCATCAGCTCAGAAAAGGAAGGATTCAGAAAGTGAAGGCTAAGAAGTTCATGTCAGCAATGGTTGGTATTCATGTTCTGGAGAATTCTGTTTATCCAAATGAAAAACAAGGTCAAAAAGCCCAGAAACATTTTGTGGGTAGCTTGTATAGTTCAAAACCAGTTTATTTGCTCTGGTGGCTAACTCTTTTTAAGTAAAATCTCATGTTTTTCCAGTCAGAGTAGCCACACCGTTGTTCAGAGGAGTACACTTTCTGCATTACAATATTAATAACTAGGAGTGAAGAGTTACCACAAACATAAGAAGAAAAGAAACTTAAAATGAACACATTTCTTTTATATGAATGATGCCACTGGAAAAAGAATTTTATAAAATTAGAGGCAAGACTTAGTACACATAAATGGCATCTATTAGTTTTTACAAGGTTGTTTTGAACTCACAATTTAAGTTTGGGGATCTAGTTAGCAGAGTGCATTATTAAAAAAGCCTACAATCTGGTGATCTCAATTCAGATAAAACCAATAGAAATATATGTAAATCCTTAACAGTGTCTTAGAGTTGAATTTACGTATTTGAGCCACCCTAGTAGATATGGAATAAATCACTTTGATATTATTACTTCAGAATCAAGTCGATGTATTTAAACTCTGAGAAGTCATGTAATAGCTATGGGAACATATTCCTGTTGAGTTAATTGCACCTCCAGTAAAAGACTATTTTAATCAGCTTGAGCTGTGTCCTAGATCTCTCAGAACAAAGTAGACATTCTGTTTTTTTTTTTTAACAACACCGAATATGAGGTCGCTATATCAAATTGTTAGATTCTGTTGACTATGAGAAGAATTTTTAGGATGTTGAAACATCTTAATGAAGAGTATTTAAATTTAAGTAATTATGTATTTCTTTTACCTCGTTCCAGGGATTAAACTAAGGAATAAGGGGGAAAGGCAGAGAAAAGATACTGTTGGAAAAGGCAGCATACTATGGGGTGGTCTGAAGGACTTCAGATTCCAGAATTACAAGCTGTAAAGTAATGCAGTTGGCACAATGAACTGTGGATTCCAGTAGTGTAGATGCTTTTTTTCCCATTTTTTAAAATTGGTGCACTGTAGTTGTATATAATGGAGGGATTTGTTGTTACATATTCATACATGCACACAATATAATATAATTTGTCCAGTCATAAAAGTTCTTGCCTTGGGAAGGTATTCTTTCTCTGTAAGGGTGTAAAATTGGTGATTAGAAAACCTGGTTTGCAATATATGGAAAGCAGTCACATATTGGCTTGGTCTGGAGCTTGGGACATAGTAGGTCTCCAGTAATATGTTTTTTCCTTCCCTACTACATCATTAATTGTTCAGTATAGTAACTATATTTTAAATGTGTTGAATTGTGAGGTTATTGAGAAATGAACCACGATTCATTCATACTTATAAGCTCAGTACCTTGTCATATGCCCTGTGATAAAGAAGCTGAAAAATATTACATGGAAGTTACAGAAAAATATTACATGGAAGTTACAGAATTACTTGTATATAGGAAGAACCATGAAGGAAAATATGTAAACAAACATGTTAAAGGTTATAAGTATATCTAACAGCATTTCCTTGGCAGTAATATTAGTACAAAAAGAATTAGATGGTTTTAAAATAAGATAAAGGATTTGGAAGTCAATGTGTTACAGTTGAGAATTATCAATCATTACCAAGAATCAAAGGCATACCTGAATGTTCCAACCCTGCTTGCTTCAAGAAGCCTTCCCAAGTTCTCTAGACCAAATGTACTTTCCCTCTTTACCTTTTCACCACATTCACAATCAAAATCAAGATTGTGGTCAGTGACAATGTAGTAACCAGCATTTGTCAGGCTAAAGCTGAACAAGACAGACCCTGTTGCTAATGCATTCTGGTTGGGGTGCTCACATTAGGCTAAGACTTGATTCATTCCTAGTTCTTTATTTCACATGAATAAATCTTGCTTCCCACCATGATGAACAGCTTCACATACACAAAATTGTTACATGTTTCTTCCATAGTATTAACCTTTGCTAGGAAAAAAAAAGTTTAAATAATAATAATAATAATAAAATACTAGTGACTGGAATGAGACATTAGGTCTCAATTTGTGTTCTCGGTCTTACCATTCTACCTTCATGTTGCCTGGATAGATTGATTTCAGGAAACAGAAATAGATCACTTGGGCATATTCTTAAAGAGGAATGCTTGGAGAACCTCACAAGAGAGAAGTCTACAAATATCAGAAGAAAATTCCTAGAGAATCATAATACATAGTGGGCTGTAATTGTCAAGTACACAACTGACACCCCCCCCCCAAATAGCAGATGTCTTACCAGTCATTCTTTTCACTCCATAGAACAATGTGAGAAAAGTGACATTTTTGAATTTTAAACTAGCCAGTGGAATTGATCCAGTGAAATTATAAAACCTTAAGTGTCCCTAATTACTCTGTAAGCTATTGAGATGCAACTGAATTCTATTTTGCTCCTAGGATCTACTGGGATGATTTACAGTTGAGGGATTTTCATATTCATTTAACAGACTACTAACATATAAGAATTATTCAATACAAAAACAAAAACAAAGACACAGAAGTATTTATTTGCTAACTGCAAAAGTTACTTGGTAACTTGAAACAATAAAATTCATAAAATTCTTGAACCCAATAAAAAATGCCAAGCACAGTTTAAAAATTCTTAAAATTTGATGAAATAATTAAAACAGCTAAATTATTCCAAAAGGAATTATAATATTATTGACTCTGCAAAAGATTAGATTTTACCCAAGCAATAGCATTTATGAATAGTAATTTATGCATACACATATAAAGATCAAATAGTGAAATAGAAGACATTTGTTAGCAAGATTTATTGACATAACTAAGATGGAAAAATTATAAGGAATTGTTCCATCTTCAATACCCATAGCTATAATCCCAAGTATAAAATAAAATCATTAAATGATTTCATATCTAGCTTTAATTGGTATTATTCCATAACTTTGAGTCAAAGCAAATCATTAAAACCACAAAACATTTAAAATGGCTCACGTTAAAGCGTGCTAAAATTGGGTAAAACATATTGCTTAACTAGAGTAACCCCAAGGCAGATATCAAATAAGTTAGAATTTTGAAAAGAAATGAGGATAGTCAGTTTGAAGAAATCGTCAATGCAGCCGGGTGTGGTGGTGCAAGCCTGTAATTCCAGCATTTAGGGAGGCCGACACAGGAGAATCGCGACAAACAAACAAGACTTAGACAAACAAACAAGACTTAGATCCCTTAATAGTAAAATAAATGAGCAATCAGTAGTATCTTTATGAACCCAAGCAACAATGAAAATGAATTAACTACAGCCAAACTTAACATGGATGAGTTTTAAATTCACTCTTAGGGAAATATTCACAGAAAATATATAGAATCTGATCACTGTATATTACATGAGTTCAAACACAAGTTGAGCTAAACAATTAGTTGCCTTGGGATACGTCCATGTGGGCTAAAACTCTTGTGAGAAATGAGGCATTTACTATTGTGTTTCTTACTTTCCTTATTATCTCATTCCCCCTCCTTTTGATGGCACTATTTATTATGCTGTGTCTCTCTCCTCTCCGTTCTGTCATCTAAAGTTCATAATGCTGAAATCTTAAACATTTGACAACAGCCAAATTGAAATGTTCTTTCTCCATGATTCCTATCTTTTTCTGCAATATGGCTTTAGTATGTTATTTATCACATTATACCTTGTACAAGGTATCACATTATACCTTGTATGTTATTTATCATTTATCTAGTTTTTTATTATTATCTTTGATTTCAACCATCTCACAGATGGATCATAGTTCTTTTTTTTTTTTTAATTTTTTTTTTTTTTTTAGTTGTAGGCAGACAGAATATCTTTATTTTATTTTTATATGGTGCTGAGGATCGAACCCAGTGCCTCATGCATGCCAGGCAAGCACGCTACCACTGCGCCATAAGCCCAGCCCTGGATCATAGTTCTTTAACTTCCTCACCCTCACAGGCCTTAGCAAAACTTAATATCTAGGAACGCTCACAACTTTTCTTTTGTAAATTGAGTTGTATCTCAACAAAAAGTCAATCTGTGATAAAACCCTTAGCAAACTCCATATGAGTTTATAGGGTAGAAGAACAATATGCTGTGTATTTTCCAATTTTGAACAAAATATAAGGTAGAGAATTGTTCTGGAGAAAGGATTCACTGTGCATGAATGTACACACAGATATTTGACTTCTTGTAAATAGTAAATGTGAATAAATGTGTATAATTTTCAGCATGAAGTCATGCAACAACAGAAACGTTTTCAAAACTATTTTCAAGGGGCTTGTAGTAAGAGTGCTTGCCTAGCATGTGGGAAGCACTGGGTTCAATCCACAGAACCACATAAATATAAAAAAACAAATAAAATAAAGGTATAAAATACAATAAAAACTATTTTCAAATCATACTCTCCATAATGAATGTGTTTTTAAAAAAATCTTTTGAGATCATTGAGAAAACTTTCCTTTGAAGAAATAGAAAAAATAGTGAGTTCATTTTTTTCAGAAACTGTTTTGTGGTTATGAACATTGTTAAGTGAAGAGCTTGTAGAAGTGCTGGTTCTGCTACTTTCTAGTTATTTACTTATTTTTGATACTGGGGATTGAACCTAGAGGCATTTTACCACTGAGATGCATCCCCAGATCCCTCCTCCCCTTATTACTTTTTATTTTATTCTGTTTATTTTGAGACAGAGTCTAAGTTGCTTCAGGCCTCGCTAACTGGTTGAGGCTGGGTTTGAACTTGTGATCCTCCTGCCTCAGCTTACAGGTGAGCAATACTGCTTCAGTTTCTGTTGACCCTTGCTTCCCTTGGTAATGTTCTCTTTATTCTGAATATTTATAGAACTCTCTTAAAATGATTTGTTCATCTTGTAAGAGTTAGTTGAGGGGCTGGGGTTATGGCACAGTGGTAGCATGCTCACCTAGCACGTGGTAGGCACTGGGTTCGATCCTCAGCACCACATAAAAATAAAATAAAGATATTGTGTCCACCTACAACTAAAAAATAAATATTAAAAAAAAAGAGTTAGTTGAATTAAAACTAGATAATACAAACCTGTGAATCCACCAAACTGACCTCTGTAAACTCCACTGGATGCTCATCTGCTAAAAGGTCAACAGTATCTGTATGTTTGTGAGACATCAAGAAAGATTTATTTCTGTTTTGCTTCTTTAAGTTATAACAAACTTTTCATGCAGCACACAGATTATTTTGTGGCTTTCTATCTCCTCCCTGATGTCTTCTGTTATCCATGTGTCGTTCAATAGTGTATTATTTAGTCTCCAGGTGTTGGAGTAGTTTCTATTTTTTTATTTTATCATTGATTTCTAATTTCATTCCATTATGTTCAGATAGAATGCAGGGTGTATCTCTATTTTTTTGTATTTGTTAAGACTTGCTTTGTGGCATAACAAATGGTCTATTTTGGAGAAAGATCCATGTGCTGCTGAGAAAAAAAATGTATTCACTTGTTGATAGATGGAATATTCTATATATATCTGTTAAGTCTAAATTACTGATTGTTTTGAGTTCTGTAGTTTTTTGTTTATTTTTTGTTTGGAAGATCTATCCAGTGGTGAGAGGTGTGTTAAAGTCACTCAGTATTATTTTGTTGTGGTCTATTTGATTCTTGAAGTTGAGAAGGGTTTGTTTGATATGCATAGATGCTCCATTGTTTGGTGCATAGATATTTACAGTTTTACGTCTTACTGATGTATGATTCTCTTAAGCAGTATATGTCCTTCTTTATCCCTTTTCACTAACTTTGTTTTGAAGTCCACTTTATCTGATATGAGGATAGAAACCCTACACTCTCCTTTTGAGACACTTTGAATTAATCTACTGATTGACACTGGAAGGTGGGGAGATGAAAAATCACCAAATAAATGCTTCAAATTTGTCATAAACAAATTTCTTTCTTTTCACCACCCCTGGTAGTCCTCCACCATGATAACATGCAATGATGGCCTTTCATTTTGATAAAAATAAAAGGGAAGTTCCTTTTAAATGGGCATAAATGCAAAGATAATTAAGGTGCCAGAATTTAAGACAAACAATAGTGCTTCTCCAAACAGGACATTCTTTTTCTGTGTTTTCTTCAACTTCATTTCTCCTCTGCCCCACTTCTTAAATCATAGAAGAATTATTTAAAAAAAAACATAGAAAATGTTTAGACTATAATCCAACTTATGAGATGAAACATCTGAAAGGAGATGGGAGTTATGAGGCCATAAAAATGAAAATAATATGTTGTAGAATCATGGATTTAATTTTTATGAACTTTTGTTATTAATGATTAAATTAGAAAAAACTAGAAAACCAGAGTGCATAAAGATAAATATGAGTTAATATTGGGCCATGTGTTTCATCATTTCTAAATTAGAATGTATGTGTATCTGAAAAAAATTAGGGGAAAAGTCAAGTTTCCATCTGAATCAAAATTAGTAAGAAATCTTTTATATTTTTCTTCTCATAATGCAATTGTTTTTGCATTTATTGAGCTTTTTCCTTAGGCCAAGAACTGTGATAGATTTGCATGTATATTTACAATCTTTATAAAAATCTAAAAGGATGAATTATAATTGCTATATTACCATAAACAAAATGAACTTCAATTCAACTAACAAATAACTGACCCAGATTTGAATGCAGGTGTATCTGAGTCCAATGTTTATATTTTCTCAACAACAGTGAGTTTTTTTGATAGCTCTGTGAAATCAAATGCCCTCCCCGCCAAATTGTATTACTTTAATATGGGTTCAGGGGAAATACTTATAAAAAGCAATAAATGATTATAATTTTCATCATTGTACATCATACTCATATTACTGGAAGGAATAGAAGATAAATCTCTTTCTAAAACTCCTAGGATCTACATAACAAGTAACATATAGCATATTTTCTACAGGTGTTTATTTTTTGTATTCTTCAGTGTTTGAAAACTATTGTGTATGTGTGTGTGTGTGTGTGTGTGTGTGTGTGTGTGTACCATCACATATATTTATTCTTGAATCTGCAATTCCACGTAGGTGGCAATAAATCTGTTGCAAATTTCATGCTCAATTAAAAAGAAATCTTACAAGATTTCCATGTATTATGGAAAGATTGCCATCTGTCCCCTATTTAATTAGGTCCATCCTGATTATGTTAAATGTGTTCTGGCTCCCGTTAAAATTCTCTAAATATACATGAAGGGGAAATTGTTAAAAAATTAGTTTTCAGCAAGAAAGGAGGGATTTAAACAAAGAAAGAAACCCTAAGAAAAGCTTAACAAAAAGAAAGATCTCAAACCTGAATGCTTAGATTGAATTAAATAATAACCTTTCCCCTTCACCTCTCATGACTAATCCACACCAAAATGCAAATGCAACTTGAAACCAATCATTTTGGAAGCTTCAGGAGTTTGGTTAATTTTTTCTTCCTGTTACTTTTTGTTTTGGAACACCTTTAGGCTTTTGGGATCTGAGTGGAGCCAGGAGGGGAAATGCCAAAATACTACAGGGAAGGCTGGATCTTGGGGTAATTTAGACCTGATTTGAAGAAGGAAAATGTTGCTATAAATGTGCTATGTTAAAAAAATCTCTGCTTGTAATAGTTCTAGTGGGTTGAAAAGATCTAAGAATTGCAGGCAATAAAACAAAATGTAGATAATAGTGCAAAAGTAGGAAGTTTTTAGAGGCTCATGGAGTGGGACACAGTGTATTAAGTTCTGGTCCTGAGGACTGGTTTCTCTCCTCTGCTTTGCCATCAATTCTGTGGTTATTTTAAAATCTTTCCCCTGAATTTTCCTACTTCAAAAACATATGACAGTAAGATCTGATCATACCAAGTCATCAGGAGTATATAGCATTCTAAGAACATGAAAAATTCCTTTTTTCATACATTTATGCTTTCACTCAACAGATATTTGCTTATTGACAACATTCCAGGAGCTATTCTAAGTTCTGATCATACAACAGTTAACAAAAAGAATCTGTCCTATGGATCTTAAATTCTAAGAATAAATAAACAAATAAACATGTATTTTCTTAGATTGTATTAAGTCACATACAGAAAAGTGAATCCCTGTAAGAATTTGTTTTTTATAGAAAGTTCAGGAAAGGCCTTTCCTAAAAGGGCATTTAAGGAGAGAACTGATAAAAACTTAAGACATACAGAGATCTCCAGGAGGGTACCACAAGGTAGGACAGTGTACCTAGAAGTCCTGAAGTGCCCTGTGTTTGTGGGTTTGGGAAGCAGTGAGAACAGTGTGGCTGGAGAGGAGGGAGCACAGAAGAGACTGACAAAAAGCATGTGCAGAATATTAACAAGAAACACATATACCTTCTGAGACGGGAGTTCATGCTTATGTGTGAAAGAAACAGCAGCACAGTTATTGAAAAGCTGCTATTCTACCATGAAAAAGGAATACAACTGAAAGAACTGTGGGGCCAGAGTCCAGAGTTGCAGTCTCTCTTTCATCCAATTCATCAAGGCAATTGGTACAAATATAATTTTTTAAAAGCAAATTTATATATGCACAAGAAGAGATAGAAAAGTTTGTTTAAATATGAGAAGGAGATCATTGGAAAAAAATATGAACTTTCCCCTAATTATATCAGCATTTCAAACAAAGTCAGGTAAAATCCCCAAATGATGCTTCCTCCCTCTTCTCTTCTGCTCCTTGGCTTTCTCTTCCTTTCCCTTCTTGTCTTTGCTTCTCGCCCCTCCTCTTGCCTTTGTTCACTCCCCTCAGGTTACACACTGTATGATTTCATTTGTGTAACATTCTTGAAATGACAAAGGAATAGAGAATAAAGAACAGATCAGCAGCTGCCAGGTGAGGGGTGGGCAGGAAGTGGATGTGGCTATGACAACCACTTGAAGTATTCTCCTGGAGGTGAAAATGTTTTATATCTTGTGTCTATTAATTCCTACACTCTGTTTGGAAAACAGTGCTATAATTTTTCCAAGAGGTTACCTTTGGGAGAAATTATGTAAATGGTACACAGCATCTCTCTGTGTTATTTCTTTAAACAATAGGTGAGCCTGCAAGTATCAGAATAAAAGTTTAGTTTAAAATATGGAACACTGCCATACTAGAGGACACCTTGAGGCACCAAACCCCTCACTCACAGCACCTTTCCCCATCATCGTTCTGCTAAACCTGTCTTGCTGCCCAGTATTTTCAGGCATGTTCATTCCTGATGTGTTAAAGTAACATCACCAATGATTTAAATTGATCAGTTCAAGAAGCTGTAATATTATAATGAGTGAATTTTGTATATTGAGACTGATGAGTATAGTCAGCTGAGAGCAGAAAATCCACTGAGATGAGCAAAAGAAAAGATTTTAGGAGAACAACATAAGCTGATCTGAAAAATATTATAGAATAGAAAAAGGCCAAGAAGCTTTTGGAACATGTCAAGTGACAATGAAGTCAACTTGACCACTTTCCTTTTTCCTCCTTCTACCAAAGACCCAGTGCTGTATGAAATATTTTTGTTTTACCAAATACTCCTCAATACTTGGTGTTATCAGAATCTCTAATTTTCCCTCATCTGACAGGTAGCAGACAATGTCTTATTTTTTCATTTTCTGGGAAATTGTAGAAGTTCTTGGGATATACTGACAGTAAACTTTCTCAATCATGAAAGCTGCAAATATCATTTCCCAAACTGATATTTATATGAGCTTCTATACTATAAGATTATTTCTTTATTAAAATTTTGTTAAAACTTGCCTGAAATTATTTAACATTTTAAATCTTCAGTTATTAAAACTGTGTGCAAGAATAGACCAAAAGTTTTAATATGAGACTAAAGCATCAAAAAATAGAACCATATACATATTGGAATTTGGTTTATGAGTAAATGACTTTATGTCCTTACTTGCCTGGGACAGTTCTTGCCTGTTCCTGCTGTCAAAGCATAATTATTAACAGTATCCTTATTTAATTTTGAAAATTTTTTGGTTTAAAGAAAAACATGCATGCTCATTTTATACAGATAGAATTGGACTTAGAAATAAATAAAGATGCCATTGGCTATCCATATTGAAAAGAATAAAATTTTACCCATATCCCAAACCATAATAACAATATATTCCACTAGAGTTGAAAGTCTAAATGTGAAAAGGAATCTTCAAAGCCTTCAGAAATAATTACAAGAGAAAAGCCTTAAAATAAGATGAGGATGATTTTTTAAATGGCATGAAAACACAAGTTATGTTAAAATTTAAGTTTTATTTTTGGAGACATTTTGGCTAGCAACTTGATGATATATGGAAAATTTAAAAGATGTTCAAACTCTACAGTCTATCTTTAGTTATACATGAAGAAGACCTTTGATCTTGTGCACAAAGGGAGTTGTACAATTCATTTACTACCATGGCATCCATGAAAATTTAAGAACAATTTACATACCCATCAGTTTGAGGGAGAAGAAATAAATTGTGGTATTGTCATTAAACAGAAAGCAATGCATCAGTTAAAACAAATGGACCAAATAAAAAGTTGCACAGAAACATAGGGAGGCAGATCTTGGCCTTTTTCTCTTGAAATTGACTGGGTCACCTGTTTCCTGTGTTCTGCATACCAAGAGTGACAAAGGCAAATAAACATTTTGTCAAAGGCTATTTATGTGACTTTAGAAAATGGAGGTCACTAGATATTTTCTTTCATATTTTAAGATTTCTCTGCAAACTCAGAATATTAAAAAATATCTTGTCCATAGAATTTTGTGCTTAGCCATCAGCAGATACTTAAAATATATAAAAAAGTGATCTTAGAAAAAGTCTAAAGACATACTTTAGAACTTAAGGGACTTTCAATATTATCTTATTCTGTATGAAACTCAGACATGTTAATATAAAATTTTGTTAGTTCATAGAAGTTTTTAGGATACCCAGAAAATGAACATTATATATGTAAGGTAAAATAAACATGTAGTTTTCAGTTTTCTTGAGTCAGACTATTATTTACAAATTATTATTGACCACTTCTAACACTTGTTATAGTCTGATTTTTCTTAATACTGACCTCTGGCTCCTGGAGGTTTAGGTATCTTCACTGACCTCAGAGTGTTTCTGTTTTTCATTTTTCATTTAACTACTGACTACAACTTTACCATGATGTTAAAGTAGCTACTGAGAAGCAAAAGGGATATTTGTCCCAAAATAGATTATTTTCGCCCCTAGATAGAAAATATGATATTGGTGTTGAAGAACCAATCCATGAACTAAGACCGAGGGCTCTTCATCATAAATATTATCCCCAGTGCTGGGTATTGCATGGGGCTCTAGTTCTTTGATCAGTTTTAATTTCGTTTTTCATCTGTGAGTTGACTATCTTCATATTTCCCAGTTCTCTTCTTTTTGTCAGTTGGCATGTTCTACAGATGGCAAAATAATTAACACCAAAGTGTTGGGGGTAAGGATATTGATTAGCCAACTAATCAAGGACCTGTTTCCCTGCACTCTGTATTTTCATTAGAAATTGGATTGTACTGTTGATGATACAAGTTGTCCTATTTGAGACTATTCGAATATAAATACTTTCCTTAAAAATATCTTTCAAGGGTTGAGGGTATAGCTCAGTGGTAGAGTGCTTGCCCCAAGAATCCCCAAGGCCCTAGTTCAATATCCCCAGCACTGCAAAAAAAAAAAAAAAAAAAAAAATTTCATAAAAGTAATTATAATTTTCATTTCATTCTGGATTTCTTCAGAGGCACCGAGAGTGTGTTCATTAGAACGTAAATGGGCAAATTCTAACATGCTAAATAACAATGATACAATGATGAGTGCCTTTTGAATTGGGAGAAGTGCTGTATCTCATTTCCTTGACTAGTTTAGCTGTGCAGTAATTGTTAGGGAAACATCTGGTTACTGTCACATACTTTAGCATCCGATCTCATTGCATGACATTTTGTTCTGTGACATTTAGTTCCCACTTGGGACTTGGAATTGGAAACCTAAAATTAAGTGCCATTTCCAACATAATAATAGGGAATTGTCCTGGATAATGATGTTTGAGGTTCCCAGTGATGAAATTTCAACAGAGCACATTGGAAAAATAGTAGCCAATGGTTATCAATGATTTTCTATATAAAAATGCAAGTACATAGATAGATCCCAGAAGCAATTTGGAAGACAATTGTGGAACTTTTCTTGGTTTGGAGAATATTGCCCTTTGCTTCTTGGAGATAAGATAAATTGAAATGCTCTCTTAGAGTGAAGTTTATATATCTATATACCTCTTATTTTTCCTTTATAGAATCTTTATTTTCTGTAAGGATAATTTTTAAAATGTTCCTTTTGGAGTGTCTGAGTATACACTTCCAAACTTCATGTTTCTGAAATCTATCTGTTTGTCATTGGCCCTTTCTGCTGGTTTTTCAATAAAATAAAAAGAGAAAGAATATATAGAACTGTCCTTTAGCTTCCACCTAATCTTGGCACATAACTGAGTCCCCACATGCCTCTACTTCATATCAGAACTAGACTGGTAAATCTGTTCTTACTCTCTCCTAGGTTGTTACTTCTCTCCAAGCTAGTACTAAAAAATAGTACTTCTTCCAACTGGCTCCAAGAAATTCTTGTGAATTTTCACATTTCTTGGGTGCAGTAATTTTTTTTCCACATTTAATTGATTTATTTGCTCTATTTAGGTTTACATGATATCAGAGAGCAATTTGATTCATTGTACACAGATGGAGAATAACATTTCATTTCTCTGGTTGTAAGTGATATAGAATCACAACATACAGGCAGTCATACATAAAGCTAGGCCATCAAACTCCCTCCACCACCTTTACTGTCCCCATGATCCCTCCCCTCTTATACTCCTGTGAACAGAGTTTCCTCATTGTTCCATGTCCTTCCCCACGTTATGGATCAGCACCCACTTATCAACGAGTATGTTCGATATTTGGTTTTCTAAGATTTGCTTACTTCACTTAGCATGATATTCTCCAACTCCATCCGTTTACCTGCAAATGCCATAATTTTATTCTCTCTTATTGCTGAATAATATTCCATTGTGTATATATACCACAGTTTCTTTATCCAGTCATCTATTGAAGGGCATCTAGGTTGGTTCCACAGTTTAGCTATTGTGAATTGAGCTGCTATAAACATTGAAGTGGCTGCGTCACCTAGTATGCTGTTTTTAAGTCTTCTGGGTATAGACCAAGGAGTGGGATAGCAGGCTCAAATGGTGGTTCCATTCCAAGTTTTCTAAGGAATTTCCATACTGCTTTCCAGATTGGTTGTACCAATTTGCAGTTCCAACAATGTATGAGCGCGCCTTTTCCCCCACAACCTTGCCAACACTTATTGTTGTTTGTATTCTTGATAATTACCATTCTGACTGGCGTGAGATGAAATCTTAGGGTAGTTTTGATTTGCATTCCTCTGATTGCTAGAGATGTTGAACATTTTTTCATATGTCTGTTGATCGATTGTATACCTTCTTCTGTGAAGTTTCTGTTCAGCTCCTTGGCCCATTTATTGATTGGGTTGTTTGTTTTTTTGGTGTTAAGTTTTTTGAGTTCTTTATATACCCTAGAGATAAGTGCTGTATCGGATGTGTGTGTGGCAAAGATTTGTTCCCAGAATGTCGGCTCTCTGTTCGCTTCATCTATTATTTCTTTTGCTGAGAAGGAGCTTTTGAGTTTGAATCCATCCCATTTGTTGATTCTTGATTTTACTTCTTGTGCTATAGGAGTCTTGTTAAGGAAATATGGTCCTAATCCGACATGATGAAGATTTGGGCCTATTTTTTCTTCTATTAGGCGTTGGGTCTCTGGTCTGATTCCCAGGTCCTTGATCCACTTTGAGTTGAATTTGGAGCATGGTGAGAGATAGGAGTTTAGTTTCATTTTGCTGCATATGGATTTCCAGTTTTCCCAGCACCATTTGTTGAAGAGGCTGTATTTTCTCTAGTGTACGTATTTGGCTCCTTCGTCTAGTATAAGGTAACTGTATGTAAGTGGGTTTGTCTCTGCGTCTTCTATTCTGTACCATTGGTCTACACATCTATTTTGGTGCCAGTACCATGCTATTTTTATTACTACAGCTTTGTAGTATAATCTGAGGTCTGGTATTGTGATGCCTCCTGCTTCACTTTTCTTGCTAAGGATTGCTTTGGCTATTCTGGGTCTCTTATTCTTCCAAATGAATTTCATAATTGCCTTTTCTATTTCTATAAGGAATGATATTGGGATTTTCATTGGAATTGCATTGAATCTATATAGCGCTTTGGGTAGTATGGCCATTTTGACAATGTTGATTCTGCCTATCTAGGAGCATGGGAGAGTTTTCCATCTTCTAAGGTCTTCTTCAATTTCTTTCTTCTGTGTCTTGTAGTTTGCATTGTAGAGGTCTTTCACCTCTTTTTTTAAATTGATTCCCAAGTATTTTTTTTTTTTGAGGTTATTGTGAATGGGATAGTTTTCTTAATTTCTCTTTCAGAGGGTTTATCACTGATGTATAGAAATGCAATTGATTTGTGGGTGTTGATGTTATATCCCACTACTTTGCTGAAATCATTTATTAATTCTAGAAGTTTTCTGGTAGAATTTTTTGGATCCTCTAAGTATAGAATCATGTCATCTGCAAATAATGATAGTTTGAGTTCTTCTTTTCCAATTCGTATCCCTTTAATTTCTTTCGTCTGTCTAATTGCTCTGGCTAGTGTTTCAAGGACTATGTTGAATAGCGGTGGTGAAAGACAGCATCCCTGTCTTGTTCCATTTTTAGAGGGAATGCTTCCAATTTTTCTCCACTTAGGATGATGTTGGCCTTGGGTTTAGTATAGATAGCTTTTACAAAGTTGAGGTATGTTCCTACTATCCCAAGTTTTTCTAACGTTTTGAACATAAAAGGGTGCTGTATTTTGTCAAATGCTTTCTCTGAACCAATTGATAAAATCATATGACTCTTATCTTTAAGTCTATTGATGTTATGTATTACGTTTATTGATTTCCATATGTTGAACCAAGCTTGCATCCCTGGAATGAACCCCACTTGATCATGGTGCACTATTTTTTTGATATGTTTTGTATATGATTTGCCAGAATTTTACTGAGAATTTTTGCATCTGTGTTCATCAGGGATATTGGTCTGAAGTTTTCTTTCTTTGATGTGTCTCTATCAGGTTTTGGAGTCAGGGTAATACTTGCCTCATAGAATGAGTTTGGAAGGGTTCCCTCCTTTTCTATTTCATTAAATTGGTATTAATTTTTCTTTGAAGGTCTTGTAGAACTCTGCTGAGAATACATCTGGACCTGGGCTTTTCTTGGTTGGAAGGCTCTTGAAGGCATATTTTATTTCCTTGCTTGAAATTGATCTGTATAAGTTGTATATGTCCTCTTGGTTCAGTTTGGGCAAATCATATGTCTCTAAAAATTTGTCAGTGTCTTCAAGGTTTTCTCTTTTACTGGAGTATGAATTTTCAAAATAGTTTCTAATTATCCTCTGTATTTCAGTAGTGTCTGTTGTGATATTTCCTTTTTCATCATGAATTTTTAGTAATTTGAGTTTTCTCCCTTCTTTTTGTTAGGGTGGCTAAAGGCTTGTCAATTTTGTTTATTTTTTCAAAGAACCAGCTTTTTGTTTTGTCAATTTTTTGAATTGTTTCTTTTGTTTCAATTTCATTGATTTCAGCCCTGATTTTGATTATTTCTTGTCTTCTACTTCTTTCGGTGTTGATTTGTTCTTCCTTTTCTAAGGCTTTGAGATGGAGAGTCAATTCATTTATTTGTTGACTTTTACTTCATCTAATGAATGAATTTAGTGCAATAAACTTTCCTCTTAGCACTGCCTTCATGGTATCCCCAGAGATTTTGATATGTTATATCAGAGTTTTTATTTGCCTCTAAGAATTTTTTTTATCTCTTCCCTGATGTCTTCTATTATCCAGGCATCATTCAATAGCATATTATTTAGTTTCCAGGTGTTGGAGTAGTTTCTGTTTTTTAATCTGTCATTGATTTGTAATTTTATTCCATTGTGGTCAGATAGGATGCAGGGTAGTATCTCTATTTTTTTGTATTTGCTAAGATTGGCTTTGTGACATAACATATGATCTATTTTGTAAAATAATCCATGTGCTGCTGAGAAAAAAGTGTATTTGCTCGTTGATGGATGGAACACTCTATATATGTCTGTTCAGTCTAAATTATTGATAGTTTCGTTGAGATCTATGTTTTTTTTATTTAGTTTTTGTTTGGAGGATCTATCCAATGGTGAGGGAGCTCTGTTAAGTCTCCAAGTATTATTGTGTTGTGGTCTGTTTGATTCTTGTATTTGAGAAGGATTTGTTTGATATATGTAGAAGCCTCATTATTTGGGGCATAGACATTTATGATTGTTATGTCTTGTTGATGTATGATTCCCTTAAGAAGTATGAAATAACCTTTTTTATCTCTTTTCACCATCTTTGGTTTGAAGTCCTCTTTACTTGAAATGAGGATGGAAACTCTTGCTTGTTTGCGGGATCCATGTGAGTATATGTCTTTTCCCACCCTTTCACTTTCAGTCTGTGGATGTCTTTTCCTGTGAGATGAGTCTCTTGAAGACAGCATATTGTTGGGTCTTGTTTTTGTAATTCAGTCTGTCAGTCTATGTCTTTTAATTAGTGTATTTGGGCCAGTTACATTCAGGGTCATTATTGAAGTATGATTTGTAATCCCGGTCATTTTGGCTTATTTTTGGTTTTTACCTTGCCTTGTTTTCTCTTTTGAATGGTTTTTCCTTTAGTGTAGTTCCTCTCTTTGTATATTTTCATTTTTGGTTATCATTTCCTCCTCATGGAATATTTTGCCAAGAATACAGTGTAGTGCACACTTTCTTACTGCATATTCTTTTTTTTTAATATTTATTTTTTAGTTATAGGCGGACAGAATATCTTTATTTTATTTTTATATGGTGCTGAGGATCAAACCCAGTGCCTCACACATGCCAGGCGAGCACGCTACCACTGCGCCATAATCCCAGCCCCCTTACTGCATATTCTTTTAACTTTTGTTTATCAGGGAAGGTTTTTATTTCATCATCAAATCTGAAGCTCAGTTTTGCTGGATATAAGATTCTTGGTTGGCATCCATTTTCTTTCAGAGCTTGGAGTATGTTGTTCCATGATCTCCTGGCTTTTAGTGTCTGGGTTGAAAAATCTGCGGAGATCTGAATTGGTCTCCCCTTATATGTAATCTGATTACTCTCTCTTGTGGCCTTTAAAATTCTATCCTTATTCTGTATGCTGGGCATTTTCATTATAATATGCCTTGGTGTAGATCTGTTGAAATTTTGTACATTTGGTGTCCTGTAACCTCTTGTATTTGATTTTCCACTTCATTTTTCATATTTGGGAAATTTTCTGATATTATTTCATTGAAGATATTGTGCATTCCTTTGGTTTGAAATTCTGCAGCTTCTTCTATCCCAATAAATCTTAGATTTGGTCTTTTGATGCTGTCCCATATTTCTTGTATGTTCTGTTCATGATTTTTTACCGTCTTCCCTGTATGATCAAGTTTATTTTCAAGATTGTATATCTTGTATTTATTATCTGAGGTTCTGTCTTCTAGGTGATCTAGTCTGCTGGTGATGCTTTCTATTGAGTTTTTTATTTGGTTTATTGTTTCCTTCATTTCAAGAATTTCTGATTGGTTTTTTTTCATAATCTCTAGCTCTTTCTTAAAGTAATCTTTTGCTTCTTGTAATTGCTCTCTTACCTCTTTGTTCGAATGATCAATGGTTGCCTTTATTTGCTCTCCTATTTCTTTGTTGGATTAATCAATTTTTGGTTGTAATTGCTTACTTATGTCATTCTTTAATTCGCTAGTCATTTTAATTATGTACATTCTGAATTCTTTCTCTGACATTTCCTCAGCTGTGTTGTCAATGGATTCTGTTACAGTGGTATCAAGGTTTATTTGGGGCATTTTCTTCCCTTGTTTTCTCATGTTGATTGTGTATCTTCCTTTCTTGCAATGCCGATCTGAGGTATTGCGGCTTCTGTCCTATAATCTTGTATTGACAGTCCAGATTACTTGTGTCTCACCTTGGAGCTACTTCTGTTCCCCCAGTGACCCCAGATGGGCACTACTGCTACTAAAGTTGTTGGCAGAGGTAGTGGATGTACCTCTAGAGGGCAGTGGGAGTGGCCGTGGCTGGGCTCCTATGGCGGTCCCTGAGGGCTGTTTTGCCCCTCTCTTATGCTCCTGCTGGTGAGCAGGGACTCTGGAGCAGAATCCGGCATGGGCCCAGGTCTCACTTAGGCAGGGTCATAAGCAGGAGAGTCTGTGTGCAACCCTTACTGTGGGTGTGAGCTTCCCTGGGGCTGGAGGCTAGCAGGCCCTGGTCTGCCTTCAGCTGCACCCCTGGCCTTCCCTGAGGGTGATTTTGGGCCTTCTCTCTCACCTGTCCCCAGGAACTCTGGAGTGGAGCTGGGGCAGACCCAGGCCACACTTGGGTGGAGTTGTCTCACAATGGGCTCTCTGCAGGTGACTCTTACCCTGGGTGTGCATTCCCCTGTGGGTGGTAGCTATCAGTCTCTGGTCAACCCTTGGCTGGACACCCGTGGATTTTCCTGAGTGCAGATTTGGTCCCTCTGTGGCTCCTGCAGTTCTGCCTTGGGTGCAGTTATTAAACCCACATGCTATGTAAGTTAAAACCAAGAAGATTGCCATGTAGAACAAGAGAAGGTCACCTGCTACAGCTTTCTCCAACAGTCCCTGCTATGGTTTGAATATGTCCTCCAAAGTGCCTTGTTTTTAGAAATTTAATCCCAAGAGCAACAGGATTTTGAGATGGGACCAAGTAGGATGTATTTAGTTCCTGAGAGTTCCACCCTCATTAATGATGATTATAAGAGGTCTTAAAGCTTCAAATTAGATCTACCCTCTTTTGCTTTCCCTTCGGTCTTCCACCATGGAATGACACAGCCAAAAACTTTCCCACTACTTCCGTGCATGCTCTTTGACCTAGAACTTTCTACGTCCCAGAACTGTAAAAAGATATTTCTCCCCTTTGGAAATTACCCAGTTTATGTACTCTATTGTAACAGTATAAAATAGACTAAGACATCCCCACATTAAAAATAAACAAACTACACTTATAGAGTAGTTGCAGAGGAAACAGACTCTGATGAAGCTCTACATTGTTTTGATCAGCTTTTTTGCAGCTGTAACTGAAGGACCCAACCAGAAAAATTGTAAAGGAGGAAAGGCTTATTTAGGGGCTCACAGTTTCAAAGGTCTTAGTCTATAGAAGGCCAGGTCCATTCCTTAAGGCTTGAGGTGAGGCAGAATACCATGGCGAAAGAGTGTTGGCAGAGGGAAGCAGCTCACACGGTGATCAGATGCAGAGAGAGAGAGACTCTACTCACTAGATAAAAATATATACCCCAAAGCCATGCCCCCAATTCTCACCTCCTCTAGCCACACCCTATCACTTCAGTTACCCCTCCGTTAATCTCTATAAGGGGATTAATCATTAATTGGGTTAAGACTCTTATAACCCAATCATTTATCCTCTAAACATTTTTAATTATCTCACATGTGAGCTTTTGGGGGACACCTCACATCCAAACCATAACACATGCAGGAAATTTTCTGGGTCAGTGCTCTTGGGAAACTCTTTGAGGGATGAAAGAAAGCAGAGTTGATAAGAGGGAAATGTTGATATGGCACCAAGTGCTACAAATGTTTTAGCTAATCCCATGAGGGATGATCCTAATGTAATGTCTCCAGTAAAAGAAGGGAGCAAAGTTTGTGTACCTCACATGGAGCCTTCACTGAATGTGACTACTACAGTGAAGAGATGTAACTTGCCCTCAGCAGCTGGGAGTAAGAGGATACATATAACTTTTCTAGAAGTCCTCACACTACCCTACCAGTACATGGCTTTCCTTTCAAGGAGAAATTTTAAAATATCAGTCCATTTTGTCCAGTCTTAAACCAAACTTCCCAATTATTAAATTATTATCTGAAGTTAAAAGCTGTGTCCATGCTTACTACTTTCTTCCTTGTCTTTGTCTCCTGTGTTCTGATGTGTTGGGAAGCACATCGTCCCTTGAGGAAAAAATGTGGTCCAGGAACAAAGTGCCTCTTCACAAGCTGGCCCAGTGCCCAGTAATCCATAATGCTGAGAGAAGCATGATTTTAATATGAAATGATGATGGTTTAGCCAATTGTCAGAAAATGGTTTTCTGGAGGAAAAAACAAATAATATACAAATTAAAATTGAAATCTACGTAATGAAGTAATCTCTTGAGTAAATGTGGAGGTTTTAAAGAGCGACCTACTCATTATTTTATTGCATAAGAAATTTTTTCTAAGTATTCACAATTGACTGGAAAGGGGAGAAAACCAGTATGTACTTAACACTTACTGCTCACCAGGCATTATGAAAAACAGCTAACAAATAACATATCCAATCCTTATGACTGTTCCAAGTGTTAAGGATTGTTAACAGAGTTTTTTGGTCATTTATTTTTATCCAGCAGGCAACTTTTCTAAGCTTACTGTTAGAAATTGACAGAATCAGAATTTTAAAAGTAGGTTTTTCTTAAAAAGTATTGACAAAGAGAGACATCATTAAAATGAATCACTTTCATTACCTTTGGGATCACACTTCTTTTTTTAAAATTAAAAGTTATTGATGCATCAGAATTATACATATTAGTAGGAATCGTTGTTACACATTTCTGCACTTACATAATATAACTTGGTCAATTTCATTCCCTAGTACCTCCTCTTTCTCTTTCCTCCTCCCTAACCCTGGAAATTTTTGAAAAAAAAATTGAACAATGGGTTATAAAGGACATGGCTTTGATTTGTTTTGTTTTTGTAGAATGTCTAAATGTTGGACAGAAGAGTGAGTTTGGAGTCAAGAGACCAGCTTCATTATCTGAGCTCTGAAAAGAAAATGAACTTCAAGTTTCTCATTTGTAAAATTAAAAATAATTGAAATAAATGAGGCTAAGAAAGATAGATACGGCACATTTTCATGTAGACGTGGAAGCTATGAAGCTGATCTAATAGAAGTGTTTACCAGAACTTGGGGAAAGCTGGAGGAAGGGATAGAGAGAGCATGGTTAATGGGTACAGAGGTACAGTTGGATACAAGAAATTCCTAATGTTCCTAATTCCTAATATTCTACAGCATAATAAGATAATTAAGGTGACAATGATTAATGTAATATTTCAAAATGGCTAGTAGACAGGATTTTTAATTTTCCCAACATAGGGAAATGATAAATGTCTGAGATAATATATGTACCAATTATCCTGATCTGATCATTACACATTCTATACATGTATTAAAATATCACACTATAACTGACACCTATGTGCAATCACTGTGTGTCAATTAAAAATGAAATATATTTTTTAAATTATGATATTCAGATAGAATGATAGAGGTAATAGCTCAGCTGCTTTCCTGCAGTATACCAGTCTTGAACAGATTTTCTGGTGAGGGAACTATGCTGTGCCTCACAAGCCATTTGTGATATTTTGAATACTGGGTGCTCCTATAACCACAGGTGATTTAGCATAGGGTTATCCCAGTGTAATTTTATTTTTTTCAGTGAAGATCTATTTTGTTGAAGATCTGCTATATCCTCGCTTGTTTAAATACTAGAAATACAGAGGAAGATAGGGGTTTAGAAGATGAAGAACGAAGAATGAGATGAAAAGCACTGAAGGAAACCTGGATACTGTTAGCTTCACCAGTAATGATCAGAGAAGGGGGAGCTTTTGTTCAAATACCCACCCCATAAATCTCTTCCTGTGTGAACTCTAAATTAGGTAAAAATCTAAACACTCAGTGAAAGAATATCATAACCAAAACAGAAGTCCAAATGAAGATGAGAAAATACTTAGCAATAAACTTAATGAGAAATGTACAGACCACGTAAATGGGCTTGAGATAATAAAATGAGATAGTATGCACTTGGAGAAAATTAAAAAATAAAAATTATAAAAATGTTTACTTACCACAAAATAATGAAGTTTTTGGCTATCACACTGGTGGGGTGTTACTGGCATTCAGTCTGCAATACACAGGACAGTCCACCATAAACTGTCAATAATAAAGTAGTTACAAAATCCTTGCCTTAGATGAAGTCCTCAACAGAGAAAATCACTAGTAGACAATCTCTTATGGGACAAGGTAGTTTGAAAACAAACTAGTTCTTCATCCATTTAGACTTGTATTCAATATATTATTAAATTTATTTTTACCTTCCAGAAACCTTAAAGGAGAGATTGAGATTTTTGTTGATCAAATGGGATGATGGATTTAAAAGCCTGTGAAACATTGGTGGTGATTACCAAATGATGGAACTGAGACCAATGTAGATGCTAATGGTTCAGCTACATTTTTAAAGAGGAGGGGGAAAAAAAAACTAGGAGAGAGATTTGGCGAATATGACTATTTTCAAAAGATCCTTATAATTTTGGGTTCATAACACAAGCATTCCTTTGTTTCTCAATGAATTTACTAATACTTTGGAGAAGGGAGTCCTTATTCTTTACCTATTTTGTGGTCGCACTTAGGATTATAGGAAAGGGACCAATTTAGTAAGGTATTTAGATTCAGAGTTGATCATGTCATTCTACTGACAAAAGTAAAACTAAAAAGGACAGAGGCTAGGATGGTAAATTATTGTGAGTTCATTGACCTACTTCTGGTGTTAACTGACATGTGTTACATGTAAAGTCACATGAATCAAAACATGCCCTGGAAGGAGATAAAAGTTGATTAAGAGACCATCTGGTTTGTAATATAAAGTTTGTTAATATAAATAAATATAGCCATCTAGTATTCTATTCTGCAGTGGGCAATATTAATTTGAAAATATACATTTAGATATATTAGCCATTGAATTATTTTGTAGTCACATCTTATTAGTTGTGTAATTTCAAATATTTATGTGTAAAAATAATTACTGAGAGATGTGCTAATCCATAAAAATTGTTACAAACTATCAGGAACTAGTGGAGGCTGCCATAAATAGATTTATAACCTATGTATTGGTTTGATGGTTCTTTTGTTTTTCATATAGAAAAGAGGGAAGGCTGATATTTTTAAGAAATCAAATCTTCTGATCAGATATCTATTCTAAAGTAATTTTTCTGGCTTACATCAAACTCATATAACTTGCAGTTGAGGCATAGGTCAAATGTGGATATTTGACTCTCTCTTTTTGAGAGGCATTGGACAAACTAACCATACAATAAACTCAGTGGGGTATAAAAGCATGACATGATTTTTGGGATGCTATAAAAATCTATGGGTTGAATAAGTGAAGATTGAGCAAAATTTTACTTGTTTTTGGCAATGGCATGTCTTAGAAGCACGTTAAATTTGCTTTGTCAAACAATTCTATTTTTTATTTTTATTTTGTTTTTTTTTTCAATGCATTTCAAGTCATAGTACATATATACAGCTCAATTTTCCATCTTTCTGGTTGCAAAAAAGATAGTCACATCATTCGTGTCTTCATACATATACCTAGAGCAGTGATGTCCATCTCATTCCACCATTTTTGCTACTCCCATTCCCCCTCGCCTCCCCTCATCTTCCCCCATCCCATCCAAAGTTCCTTCATTTCTCCCATGCTCCCCATCCCCACCACCCATTATGTGTCAGCATCCACTAATCAGAGAAAACATTCGGCCTTTAGTTTTTTGAGATTGGCTTACTTCACTTAGCATGAGGTTCTCCAATTCCATCCATTTACCTGAAAATACCATAATTTTATTCTCTTTATTTCAGAGTCATATTTCATTGTGTATATCTACCACAGTTTCTTTATCCATTCATCTATTGAAGGGCATCTAGGATGCTTCTATAGTTTAGCAATTGTGAATTGTGCTGCTATAAACATTGAAGTGGCTGCATTACTGTAGTATGCTGTTTTTAAGTCTTTAGTGTATAGACCTAGGAGTGGGATAGCTGGGTCAAATGGTGGTTCCATTCCAAGTTTTCTAAGGATTCTCCATATTGCTTTCCAGATAGGTTGCACCAATTTGCAGTCCTACCAGAAATGTTTGAGTGTGCCTTTTCACCACATCCTCGCCAGGACTTATTGTTGCTTGTATTTTGAACAGCTGCCATTTTTACTGAGGTGAGATGAAATCTTAGAGTAGTTTGATTTGCATTTTTCTAATTATAGAGAGGTTGAGCATTTCATATATTTGTTTATTGTTTGTATATCTTCTTCTGAGAAGTTTCTATTTAGCTCCTTAGCCCACTTATTGATTGGGTTGTTTATTTTTTTGGTGTTAAGTTTTTTGTTCTTTATATATCCTGGAGATCAGTGCTCTTATCTGATATGTGTGTGGCAAAAATTTGCTCCCAGAATGTAGGTTGTCTGTTCACCTCACTGATTGTTTCTTTTGCTGAGAAGAAGCTGTTTAGTTTAAATCCATCCCATTTATTTATTCTTGCTTTTATTTCTTACGCTTTAGGTGTCTTGTTAAGGAAATCAGGGGCCTAATCTGACGTGATGAAGATTTGGGCTCACTTTCTCCTCAAATAGGCACAGGGTTTCTGGTCTAATTCCTAGGTCTTTGATCCACTTTGAGTTGAGTTTTGTGCATTGAGAGATAGGAGTTTAGTTTCATTTTGCTGCATATGGATTTCCAGTTTTCCCATCACCATTTGTTGAAGAGGTTATCTTTTCTCCAGTGTATGTGTTTGGCACCTTTGTCTAGTATGAGATAACTGTATTTATGTGGGTTAGTCTCTGTGTCTTCTATTCTGTACCATTGGTCTACATGTCTATTTTGGTGCCAGTACCATGCTGTTTTTGTTACTATAGCTTTGTAGTATAATTTAAGGTCTGGTATTGTGATGCCTCCTGCTTCACTCTTCTTGCTAAGGATTGCTTTGGCTATTCTGGTTCTCTAATTTTTCCAAATAAATTTCATGATTGTCTCTTCTATTTCTATAAGGAATGATATTGGGATTTTAATTGGGACTGCACTGAATCTGTGTAGTGCTTTGGGTAGTATTCTGTTGCACTAACTGAAAGCCTTATGATTCCAAGTATTTCAGACAGTCTTCCAACTATTGGTTCTAGGGTCAAAGTTATTATATGCCTTTATTGATTTCTTTAGATTTCCATAATAAAATACTAAATAAATGAATGGATTAAACAGAAATCTGTTTTGTAGTTCTGGAGGCTAGAAGTTGAAATCAAGGTGTTGCCAGTTTCTTTTGAGGGCTCTGAGGGGAAATACATGCCATTTTTCTTTCATGGTTTCTGATAGTTTACTGTCCATCATTGGTATTCCTTGGCTTGATGACTCCCCACCCTAAACTCTGTCTACCTGTGCACATGGTGTTCTAGCTATAGAATGTATATTAGTCAGCTTTTCATCACTGTGACAAAAATACCCGAAAAAAATAACTTTGAAGAGGAAAGGTTTATTTTGGCTCACGTTTTCAGAGTGTTTAGTTCATTGTTGACAGGCTCTATTGCTCTGGGTTTGAGATGAGACAGAACATTATAATGGAAGGGCATGGCAGAAGAAAGCTGCTCAGTTTATGGCAGCCAGGAAGCAGAGAGAAATAGCAAAGAGCCAAAGACAAGATATAATCCCCAAGGACATGTCCCCAGTTACCTATATCCTCCAACCATGTCACACTTGCGTATAATTAATACCTAATAGCTCATTCAAATTATTAATCCATCATGTGGATTAATCCACTGATGAAGTTACAGCTCCTATAAGCTAATCATTCACTTGTGTACATTCCTGCATTGCCTAACACATGAGCTTTTTGAGGGACTTTAAAGATCTGAACCACAACAGACTAAATGTTTGCATCTCCCTAAAATTCATATGTTGAAACCTAAGTCCTAAAGCTATGATATTTGGAGATGGGGATCTTGGGAGGTAATTAGGTGAGAAGGTGGCCATTTATGAACCAGGAAGCTAGCTCTCATTATAACTTGACCAGTCTAACAGCACTATCTTAGACTTCTATCCTCTAGAACTATTAAATAGAAATAAATGTTGCTTTTAAACACCACATACTAGCCGGGCGCGGTGGCTCAAGCCTGTAATCCCAGGGAGGCTGAGACAGGAGAATCGTGAGTTCAAAGCCAGCCTCAGCAACAGCAAGGCGCTAAGCAACTCAGTGAGACCCTGTCTCTACATAAAACACAAAATAGGGCTGGGGATGTGGCTCAGTGGTCGAGTACCCCTGAGTTCAATCCCCAGTACCCCAAAAAAAAAAGCCACATAGTATATGGTATTTTGTTTCAGAAGACTTTATGGACTAAAACATTTCTTGTTTGCATGCCTATGTCTTAATTTTCCCATTTTATGAGGACACCAGTCATATTGGATCTACTCTAGTCTGACTTCATCTTAAGTCATTACATCTGCAATGACCCTGTTTCTAAATAAAGCCACATTCTAATGTAATGTAGATTAGGACTTCAACTCATAACAGTCCCTATGCTTGAATTTTGTTTTTTTTGTTCTTTTTTTTGTCTGATTGGCTGTTTTTCCCCCAATACTAGTATTGAATAATTTAGATGATTAAAATGCATTAAATCACTAGGGAATATTTCTGTGTGTGGAAACAGAAATTAAGGAAAAAATAAAAAGGAAAATGTAATAATAATTTAGGTTACCAGTACCACTTGTCTCAGGCAATCTCTATTGATATTACTCTGCAATTTTCACTCATTTGAAGCAGTTGAAGTAGATGATTGATCCTAGTAAGGTCTGCCTCTTTCTTGTGAGTCTAGTAAGGAAATACATGTCACATATTAAATATCACCTAGCATTAAAACTGGGGACAAATAGAAAAGTAAACTAACTATGGTACTTGAAATATGCTGATTTGCCTCTTTCTTGGGAGATCTTAGATGATGGAATGCAGAGCTTCCCTAAGGTAAGATGAGGAGGAATGATTGCTGATATTGGCCTAAAATTCCTGTTTAATTTGTTTCCTGCATGAGGGTAAGCTCAAGTTGTAAAATGTGTTTCATGTCTGGTATTCAATTTATCAGGAAAACAAGATACTATTTGTATCTATATTTATATAGGCATTGCCATTTTTCAGTGTTTCTTCATTGGAAAGTTCCCTAAAAACAGATATATATTTTTCTTATGTAATTTTAATAGGTATAGGCTTAAATGCTTTTGATCAGAGCATATTGATTCATGTCACTGGAAAAAAAATGACTATATGGCTATAGAGAAGTCTGGTGTTTAAATACCAGATGTTAAACTATTTTTAATGTTGAAGTGAATTGATAAGTGACCCCTAACCTTAATGTATCCCATAACCATAAAAAACAGCCTTTTCAAAATTTATAATACCTCATGAAACACTGGTTTTAATTTACTTCTTGAAAGACCTCTCTGAGAATATTTGCATTGTCAGCAACTTAAATTGACCACAGAAATGATAACTAAATAATTTAGAAAATTGTAAGATGATTTAGGCATTTAAGATGTGTATAAGGTAATTAAAACCAAACTTGAGGAGGGCTGAGGCCATACTGCAGTGGGTTATTCTACAGCTGGGGTCACTGCCTAAGTTGTACGAAGGCATATGTTCAATTTACAGTTGTAATGAGTAACACGGGATGTTTTGATTTTTCATTTGTTGTGCTCATCTCTGGAGGATGCAGTTGCCTACATTAAAAAATGAACATGGGCTCTTTTGTGGAGGATAATAAAAATGTGTAAAATAATACATGCCACATGCATGCATGGTTGGCATATGGCTTTTCTCTGAGTACGAAATTGTTGCCCTTAACTCCTATCAGGATGCATGCTCATGGAAATGTTCATTATTATCCACTTAGGAATGAGACAGTTTCTTTGATCTCATTAGTTTGATCATGATTATTCCATTTGAACTAATGCATGGTGTTTATGTATGTGTTTTTAAATAGGTTATTCACTTTTAGGGCATTTTATTTTGTATTTTATTCTAGTCTGCAAAAGAAAAGAGAAATGTAGGTTACAATATTTCCTTTTGTCTCATGTTGAATGTATACAAGACATACTGAAAGACATAAAGCAAGTAATTTCCTTTTCCAGTGAATGACATTGGGATTTCTGGTTTTTGTTTTTGTTTTTCCTATATGTTGATTTGCTTGAAAATACTCCTACACACTGTTGGAATAAAATTAAATAAATACCTACAACATCACATTATGTCACTGTTAGTCATTGTAAATTTGCCTTCATCACAATTATCTTTCTATAAGGTTTACAGAACAACAGTGAGCCTGGCTATAACCAGGGGCCCCCTCCTGACTTAAAACAAAACAAAAATAATCTTCTATTTTTAAAAATGCATGAAAGAAAACAATCTTGAAATCTCTCTGATTTGGACAAATAGATGAAGAATAATTAGAACTGGTTTAAAAAAAAAAAGGTAGGAAGAAAAAAACAAATGCGAGCCAATTAACAATCACTCTGCTTTTGCACCTGCCTACCACTGCTTTTTCTTGATGCATACTTGTTCACTAACCCCACTCTGGCTTTTTGGTTGTTGTGTGAGTGAAGATAAGCCAAACACAATGCCTGAATTCCTTGTCCTGCTGATTGATCTGGAGGTTGGGATGTTATCTGCACCCGATCAGCAAGAGTCACACCTAGGATATTTCTATTTTTGGATTTTGAGGAAAAGGAGTTTGGGATTGGAAGTTGGAAAGAAGTGAATTGGAAGCAAGCAGGAGTCAAACACAAAGTCCATCTAAGATGAGAGCAAGTGAATGTCAGAGGAAGCAGATCTTAGTTGTTTCTTTCTCCAGTTCTTGTAGAACTCTAGGGTTGCCCTCCCCACACCCTCCTGGAATATGTCTTTCTGATTCGTCCAGCTTAGTTTTAGTTGCAGAAGTCCTGTCTAGTGAAATAAACATTAAGAACTTTAATGAACATGGTATTTGTTTGTATGTATATGTGCTGTTCTATGTATAAGATAATCTTTTCTTAAATATTTCAAGCTTCTTACATACCTTTATTTAGATAAAGCTTGGATGAGCTAAAGACTCTCTGATGTGAAAAAGGTTAATCATGTTTCACGGAATAATCATAATGAACTGAATCATAATCATAATAGTCATGAATTAACAACATCCAAATAATTAGAAATGTGTAGTATTACTACAGATCCATTTAATTTGTATCCATAAATTTGCTTGGGTCCTAAAATCAACTTGTGCTATTTTGAATGTTTTCTCTCCACTTTTTCAAATGAAATTCATCAGCCTATTCCATCCCCTTGAAATCAGATTTTGCAGCCCCCTGGCTTTCCTCCAAAAGTCTTTCATTGTTTCACAAGCCATCCTTGTTTTCAATTCATTCTTCTTTACCCACTGTGTAAACGAGGTGGACCTGAATACTTAGGAAAATCGAAAGCATTTGGTTGTTATTAGAGTAAGGATAGCCGACTCACACATGTAACACATTAAAGAAACCTTACAAATCGTTGAGTACATTTTTTTTTTCTGTTGTTGTTGTTGGGGCATTTAACCACATCCTGACTTGCACACAACCCTCCAGTTTCTCTCTTCATTATCAGGTAGAGTTTAAGAGTAATAAAACAAACAAGTACAATGTTTTTATTTTCTTTACCCAGCATTTTTATTGCTTTTATTTAAATGTAACATACTATACACTGTTCAGCCTTTTGGGAGGTAGGAGGAGGGAGTGATTCTGTACCTTTAGGAGTCGCTTCCTCAGAACCAACACTCATATGGACACATATTTGTGGCTCATGCACCTGAATTTCCTGGGCCACGGCCCATGCTTCTCACAGAGGCAGAGCTCCCCAAATCTCTAATTTTTTTAAAATCTACAACATTCAGGAATTGAATTTCTTTTCCTTCAGTAGTTGCAAAAGGGACCAGAATTCTATATCAATATCCAGCAGAGATGACAATTTTAAATGCAGAGGAATCTCACTACTCCTTACCAAGTCATTCTGTCTTTACCTCTGTTGGAGTGTGGGGTGGGGAGTGGAGTTGGGTGGGAGGAGAGATGTTTTCTATTTTTGGACACTGCAAGCTTTGATACACTTTGATAGAAGCTGTTTGTGTCCTGAGTAACACAATTATGACTGTTTACACAGACTCTTGGGTAATCTACATGGCTATGTGAAGTAAGAATCCAGTTTGTGCCCTATCTGCTGTCACTGTGGTCATCTAGTACTCTCTTTGTTTCACTCAGCATTTAGTTCTGGTTGTGGGTGGTCCATGTTCATGCATCAGGTGCAATTATTATTTTAAAATAAAAGAAAAAAGATGCCTAGTTTTCATAGGAATGTTACATTATAGCTCTCAGGTTCAATTACAAATTAAATTTTAACATACAGATCCCACACAAATATGAAACATTTTTAGAATCCCATTCATCAAAAAGCAAATTGGAACAAAGTATCATGAGATGCAATTTTAGCCATTGACCAGAACACTGTGCCTCAGAAGCATTTCTTTTGAAATACCGACATGTTTAAGGAATCATAAAAATAGACCTTTTATGGAATTTCTTTATGGGAATTTTTCTCAATAAAGCTAATTTTTAAATAACAGATTAGCTGGAAGTGCTGGTTAAGCATCAAAACAAATAAGTTATAAGAGGATCACAAAACACCAGCCTTTCTAGAGGTTAAACATCAGTAAAAAGACACATTTGGGGAATCTTTTCCTTGTACCAAAATACTGTGTCCAAACAATAAAAATAAACAGACTTTTTCAAAACAAGAAATATGAAGATAGAACTGCAGCATCAATATAGTCTTATAGTTATCACTTAAGTATTTAGAACAAATAATATTTTTCTACATTTTTAAAATTACTACAGACACTGCAAATAAGGCTTATGCATTTATTTAGTGGAATACACTGTGATGATGCCTGGTACACTTATGTCCTACACCTGCTCTAACAAATGAATTTCAATATGGCTACATTATGGAACCTTCTAAAGCTCTTTAAATTTACAGAAAATAGGTTTATTTGGTTTTGTAAAGACTAGATCATACAGCTTGAACAGGTTTCAGTATATGGTTACACATATACCAGGGTATATTTGCTCAGTTTAAGCCCCTGGGAGAGTTGCACTTCCTTGATGGTTCCTTGGGGGAGTTGCACTATGTGGGACTTACAAAGGGTTCTTCCATATGCAGACAGCCTCTTCCTCATTTACCACTGTGACATATGGCAAGAAATCATGAGAAAGTAATGAGACTAGGCTACTAAAATGCATTTAACAATTCACTTTCCTTCTTTAGCCTATTATTGGAGATGAATTGATGCATTCAAAGAGAAGAGTTTGGCCTTCTGATCTATTTCTTACAAAAGGAAGTGATACGTGTTTTTAAATGATGGTAGACAGATCTCACTCAAGCTATGGCAGAACTCTGCCATTTTTTCTTACTGATGGATCTTATTGCAGAAATGCAAATTAAGTCAACTGATAGCACACGGGGTGCTCACAGTACTTTCTTAATTTCATCTCCTATTTTTGAAGCGTTTGCCAAGTTTTAAAAACACTTTGTCATGAACATGCATGTGGTGTGCCAAAGAAAAAGAGAAAGTAAATCAGAGGGCAGCTGCTGAGGATACTCTTTAAAACCCCAAAAGATATTTAACATCCTATTAAATAAATAACTTAGAAAGAAATAGAAAAGGATGAAGGCAGAATGCACAAGCATACCATACTATTTGTATTGTTAGAACAGTTTCACACTAACACATTTATATTTTTAAATCCTATCCAATTCTTCCATGGTGCCACACCCAAAGCTCCTTTGGTTGCGCATGATATGACCCAAGTGCTTTCCAGTAAATGCTTGCGTGTCTTACTGCTCATTGAATCATTAGGCTTGAATGAGCAATGAAAGTCTTTGATATGAGTTCGAAATTCCATAAATAACTTTCCTGATGATCATTCAACAGCTTGTTTCATGTCCTTTAAGTTCTATCTTAGAGGTTCACAAACAAAACAACTTGACCAAAAAACCCAGCCACAATGTTGTTCTATTGGGAATAAACTCTATCCCATTTGATTTGCCTTTATCTTAGTCATAAGGCATAACACAGAGCTAAAGAAAGAACATCATATGTCAGCAGTGAGTACAAAACCCTTCAAAGGCTTCCTTTCTTTTAAGGAGGCAGATGACTGCAGTGTTTCTTTGCCTTTCTAGCTACTGTCTTCGGGAAGAATACCAACTATTCCTGGCCAAAGGTTCTACTGCTTCTACAAACATTGCTTTCCTCTATGAGTGGACCACCATGGGAAGAAAGTGAGCTGAGGTGTTTTTCCTTCGTGTTTTCTGTCCTCTCCTGGGGGCTCCTTTTCCATTCAATGCCACGTACATTTGCCTGCCGTTGTGCTGCCAGTTAAAGGATGCGTAGGTATTGTAACCATTTTCCTCTATCCTCTCCTTCAGCTTACAGTCATTGTTAAATTCTTTCTGCAAAGGAAAAACATGATCTTTTATTCCTAGTGATACTTGATTCCATTTAACACAAACTATCTAAAGAATGCCAGTCAAAGGTCTTATTTGCAGTTGCCATTTTTATGTAAGTTGGGCATTTAATGCATAATGTCAACAACAGGAGAGTTAAATTCATAGCCACAAAACAGATTCTGTTTCAAAGCATGTGATCCATTTTAATTAGTCATTAGGACCATATATTTGAGCCCTTTTAAAAATGCATGATGCTTTAAATATGACATAGTTTAATCATATAAAGCTGAGAATGATTCTTGGGAGCAGACACCCCACTGATTATATCTGTGATGAGCTAATAATGAAGAATAGTGTTATAATCCTTCCTTCATAGCAATAGCCAGAGGTACCATGGGAAAAATAGAATTGCAGGAAACGTGAATCAGGTTTGCAAACCTTACATATAGAACCACAGCAAGTACATACATGTTGACAAGAAGGCAGATTTCATAGGAACCCAAGAGTACTACCTAACTTAAAAAGGGAATACTTACCTCTTTTCCAAATACCAAATATCTCAATTTTAATAAATTATGTACAGTTTTCTCTAACTTGGAATTTTGAAAAATTTTATTCTGAACTTGAAGAATGTTTGAAAAGTAGAACATGGAAAGCATCTTTTTTTGTTATTATCACATCAAAGAAATTATAAATGTGGTAAACAGCAATGCTCACAGAGCATAAGCCTAAAGACTTTGATCCTTGAAAATTCTATTTTATGACCACAGCTCTTTAGTCTGTCCTCTCAGGTGGCCAGGTGGTTTGGGGAGTTTTATAGGGACAAGGATTCACTTTCATTTGCTTCACAAATCGAGCATCTTACTCTGGAGTTACTAACAGGGGTCAACCTATTGATCTCAAGACTCTAGCTTCAGAAATGTCCCTCTTCTCTTATTCTGAAACTAAGTAAAGAAGCTAAGGGTCTGGGGCTTTTGCCCTTGAATTCCACTTTCCACATCTAATCCAAAGGCACTGTGGGCATCTTTTGGCTGAGCCCTTTACTGAGCAGTTGCTTTTACCTTAGGGAATTTTTGAAATTTCAACTAACTTTCAAATTCCTGAATGAATATAACATATTCAAGATTTTATGGGAGAGATTGCAATTTTGAACATTATTAGAACCATCACAAGCAGATATATTTTATGTTAATGTTATCAGCTATAGTTTCCATCTCTGAAATTTATTAGTTCTAAGTGCCTCTCTTCTATAAAATAATCATAATTTTTTAATTTATTTCAACTTAGTCATCAACTGATGATTGAATTGAAAGAAAGGAGAAAAGATAAATCATTTAAGGCAAAGGTTTTAATTTAAAAAATTCTGCAGTAGAAAGAAATTTAATCCTCAGCATGGATTTCTTTTTCTCTTCATCACATCCCATTCTGTCTAAAACTATATGGTTTTCAAAGCAGACATCATTTTTTTGTTGTTGTTTTTGGGTACCAAGGATTGAACTCAGGCACACTCGACCACTGAGCCACATTCCCAGCCCTATTTTGTATTTTATAGAGAGACGGGGTCTCACTGAGTTGCTTAGCACCTCACTTTTGCTGAGGCTGGCTTTGAATTTGCGATCCTCCTGCCTCAGCCTCCCAAACTACTGGGATTACAGTCAGGCCAAACTATGCCCAGCCAGAGATGCATTTTTTACACCAGTAGTTAAATTTATTTCCAAAGGGGGTGCATTTAGAGACTAAAGAAAGATTGAGACTATTTCAGGTAATATTATATTGGAAATGATATGATAAATCATCTCAGGTATGTTTAACATTTGGCCCATAACTCAAATGTGTCATACTTCTAATCTCTGGAGAAGGGACCTAGAATCTATGTTGTTTATATGATGTAGGCAAAGCCTAAATACTAATGTAAAAAAAATTTAAAAATCTAGGTTAGAGCAAGGTCAAAAAGTGGGATTTGGGCAGTTTAGAAAAAGGTTTTGGGTTTCCTCCAGCTATCTGGAAAATTCCTTTGGTTCTTAAATCATGCTCTATGAGGGCCTGTTCTATTTAATTCAGTTCTATAACTTACTAACTTAATTCCATCAGTGAAGAGGAAACTCAGAATACAACAGATACATTGTTCAGAGAATGACTGGTGAAGATATAAGAAATATATATATTTCCTCAAAAGGAACACTGGAAAATATTTTAAAAAGAATGAATAAAAAGCTGATTTAATCAAACACTCTGGGTGTTTCCCTAATTGAGAGTTTTCAGGACAGCTTACAGAATTGATGGAAACTATATGGGAAAAAATTAAAGATAGGAATTAAAAAGGGTTGTTATCTTGTATACAAAATTATATTACTTATGCAATCATGAATTTTGATGTTATATCCTTTATATTAGTTCTAAATTGTTAGTTCTGTTCCACTCTAAGCTGGACATCAATTTGAGTAGATTTTTTTATTTAAGTCAGAACTTTTTATTATGATAATAATGCTAAAATCACAAAACCAGAACTCTGGTTAGAGAATGAATTTCTTCCTGAGAGAGGCTAGAATTGGAAAGCATGTTCTCCAAAGGGCTGAGCTCTATGCTCTGTGTGGTTCTAGATGTTCAGTGTATAGTGGGAGACAAGGCTGACGTGGCCTTGTTGAAGGTCACAATCTAATGAAAGAACACAGTCCACCAAAAAAACACATGAAGGAGAGAAATACTAGATAAGAAATACTAGCTATGCTCTATGAATTAGTACATGGACTGTGTTGGGGTAGAAGAAAAAAGTGAGGGAAAATAGTAAATATTATATCATAATATTAGTACTATTATGTCATAGTTCATTTGAGGATCATGTGTTAGATATGAGGTGTCTCATAAGTTCATGCAAGAATGTTCAAAGGTGAAATGATTAGATTATTAGAGCTGTGACCTAATCAGTAGATTAATCCACTGTTATGGAATAATTATGTGGTAACTGTAGGCAAATAGGGTGTGGCTGGAGGAAACAGGTCATTGGGAGTGTGCTTTTGGGGTTTACATTTTGTCCTTGGTGAGGGAACTTTCTCTCTCTGCTTCCTGTTTTCCAGGACCTGAGCTGCTTTCATCTGCCACACCCTTCTGCCATGAAGTTCTGCCTCATCTTGGGCCCAGAGCTATAGAGTCAGCTGACCATGGACTGAAACTCTGAAGCCATGAGCCAAAATAAACTTTTCCTTTTCTACATTGTTCTTGTTAGGTCTTTTGGTCACGCAAATTAAAATCTTACTCAGAGTTAGCTATTTTTTCTTAATGTTACATTTTAAAATATTTATCAGTCAAAATTAGTTTAATATTTTATTTCAATTAAAATTACTTAAAATTTATTCTTTAATTTAAGTTAGCACTAGCTAGCTTTACCTTCAAGCATTGATTTTTGACTAAATATGATTATCAGTAAGAAATATACATTTACTCCTCCTGCCTAGAAACTAGCAGAATAATCTAGGAGGGACCTAGGCATGTTTAATGGATTTTCTCCCTTCTTTACTTTCCTTTCTTTCCCTTGCATGCATGCTCACTGGCTCTCTCTCTTCCTCTCTCTCCCTTCTTTCTTCATTCCTTCCCTCAGTCCCTCTCTCCCTCCCTCCCCTCTTTCCTTCCTTCTCCCTCCCTCCCTCCCTCTTTCTTTCCTTCTTTCTTTCTTTCTTCCTTCCTTCCTTTCTTTCTTTCTTTCTTTCTTTCTTTCTTTTTTTCCTCCAGATTAGATCATGCTGTGTTGTCCTGGCTGCCCTTAAACTCCTGGGCTCCAGTGATGGTCCCCTCTCAGCCTTCTGAATAGCTGTTTCTGCATGTGCATTACATCATGCCTGGCTCCAGGCATGGTTAATGAAAAGAAAAACAAGAAATGCCACAAAAGTGATTATGATTTGAACTCCTAAATAGAATCACTTTTTAAAATGCTCCATGCTCCATTGCTCTTAAAAGATTCATTAATGGAGCAATGCATGATGGAGAAATTTAACTCAAATTATTTTGACCCTCATGGAAAAAGCATTCATCTTGGCATCCCCAAGTCCCCAATTAAAACTGGATTTGATATAAATAAAATGCAAGACTACTCTATGTCCAGACCACTGGTTCTCAACTTGCAGTTACTGAACCAGCAACACCAGCAACATCTAGGGTCATGCTAGACACACAAATTCCTGAATCCTACCACCACCCCACAGAATCAGACAATCTGAGTGTGGCTCCCATCATCTTGTTTTTTAATAAATCCTCCTGTTTATTCTTTTTTTATATTTTTTTAAATATTTATTTTTTAGTTGTAGGCAGACAGAATATCTTTATTTTATTTTTATGTGGTGCTGAGGATCGAACCCAGTGCCTCACGCGTGCTAGGTGAGCACGCTACCACTGCGCCATAACCCCAGCCCCCTCCTGTTTATTCTGATGCATACTCAAGTTTAAGAGCAACTGGCTCTAGGTAGTCTCATTCAGCTTTACTCAAGAAAGTAAGTTTATAATTTAAAGTAAAATTCATTTTTGATCCTCTGAAAAATATAAAAGTGACACAAGATATGGCTAGAAAAAATATGGGGTTATTTGAGTGAACTGTGTCACTGGTAATTGAGATTGTTATATATTCTCCAAAAACTGCAATTAAAATTTTATATAGCTTCAATGTACTCCCCTAAAGTGGAAATCCAGAAAACAAAATGAAACAAAACACACACACACATACACAAAAAACCTTAAATTCATTGAACACCCCTTTGGTCTGTCTCTGGAGCTGACACAGTGAGCACATCCACATGCACAAACTGATCTACTCCGGTCATCATTTGAACAGACTAGAATTGAGTTCTTAACTTTATCATAAGGCTATTACATTATTCCTGACCCTTCCTTGTATTTAACAATTAATTGTTCTATAATTACATTTGACAATTGTTCTTTAATAATTTTGTATTTGTCACATTTTCCTATGTGTATTATAAATGACTTTTCAAGTTAGTCAAGGCTCCTTTTCTATACTTCTTTCTTATGCTTCTTTCATATGCCCAACACTATCTAGCATAAAGTAGATGTTCAAATGATGGAACATCTAGAAATCTCAATAAGAGTAATTGTTAAACTGCTTATAATTTAATTTTTATAACAATTTTAATTTTAAAATAAAATTATTATTATTATACTTATATGAGACCTTATTATTATTATATTTTTATTATTTATTATTTTACATGAGACCTTAGTCTAAGAAAATTGGCCTACATGAGTTTGATCTAAGGTTGCATTAGTGATATTCAAAATAGTGAACCCTTTGTATAGTACGCAGGTATGTATCTACCCAATGCACTCACTCAATACTAGCACCACAAGGACCCTACTGTAAAAAAAAAAAAATTCTCACATCTATCTATAATTTTCAGGCATAATTTGAATTAATTACCATTGTCTAGATATATATAATTCTGAATAACCTTCAAAATGATGAATTTCTTGATGTTTCCCCAATTGGGATTTTAATAAAATACAAAACATCTAAGTTCCTATTTTATCTTCATCTGTAATACACAAACAGATAGTATATGGGTTTCTACTCAGTTGAGGATCTTTGTTTTTAATGATTCTTCTGCAAGTTGTCTGCTGCTCCCATGCCAATCTGACCAGATGCTTCCGTGAGAGTCCGACTACTTAGAAGTTCAGAACCCTCACAGACAAATGCCAGTAACAGCCTGTGTGGTAGACTAATGAGAGAACAACAGAGGAGATTATGAAGTTGGAAGAGATGCTTTGTCAGCCCGTGAGTCTCTGGTGGCCAGACCACTGTAGCTCTATTTACTAGCAAAGGATGATAACAAAGATATTCAATGTCTGGAGGAAACATTCCAAAAGTGTGGTCATGATTAACTGCACTAGACTTTAAAAACAAAAAGCACGATACTTACTGAGCCATAGAGTTTCCCCTTCTTGTTCATGGCTAAGTAATAGTTGCTGTTAATGGCTTTGACAGCAACAACTCCAATTTCCACTGATGTTATCTCCAGGATACCTAAAACATACAATTAAAAAAAGATTAACTATGAAAAGTCATATAAATTGAGGTGAAAAAGAGTAAAATCAAAAGAAACTACTAAGTATATTTTGATGTAAATTAAAACAAAAGGCAAATAAAAAAAGATGGTGGGGGGACTCAACCAAGTCTGTTTCATTGTGTGAAACACCCAGCAAATATTTCCAGCAAATGTATGGAAAGAAGTAGTGAGGTTTTAAAAAGATTCCTTTCCATTTTACTCTGAGCATGAGCATATACAGGAAAATATTGTTTTAATTAAAATGCTTCCTTTGCTAACTCTGCATTTTCAACCCCATAAATATTGAAACAACTCTACTCATCTTAGCCTAGATTTCACAAAAAACTTATCAGAGCCCACATCTGTACTATGGTATTAAATTAAATCCATAGCATATGTCAATAATATGTCAGATTTACTTCAATCTGTAAAAACAATGGTGAACTATTTTCTCTTTGTAGGACATTTAAAGTAAATCTCTTGGCTACGTTTAACTAATAAATTTATTTTGGGCAAATGTGTTGACATTCTGAGATAGAGACTAATCCCAACATCTACAGTGTCTTTAAAATAACAGAATCAATACACTGAGCTGGAAAGATTTTTTCTTCTAGAAAGAAATGACAACTAAGAGAGTTAGTAACTGATAGACAAGATCTTTTCTTCTGAATACACGTGTTTAGATTGGTACAGGTAAAGATGATCTCTGAAAAGTTGGTAGGCACTGTAGGGAAGGCATTTGATATACTCAAAGAGCCCTATCATTTTAAGTTAAGATATCAAGAACTGAAATTACTTCTGATTTAATAAATCTTAAGAGCTTACTCAAGGTAGAAAAGAAGCGTGGTGATTAGTATGTGGCTTCTGGAGCCAGGGTGTCTGGTTTTGACTCCTGGCTTTGCATCTATTGGTGAATAATTACAGGAACAGTCATTTGTAAAATGGGTTAACACAATCATATTTCCTTCACAATCTTGTGGAGATAAATGAGACAGTACACACTAAGCAGTTAGAATTTGCCTATAGCTTAGCATCTCAATAATTATTAGAGGGACATTTTTCCCTAACAGTTCTAGAATTTTGAGTTTCTTCAATAGGTTCTACAAAGCTTGACTAGAATAGAAGAATTTCCATTAGCTTAGCCCCAAAAATCTGAAAGTTGTCATTCATCAAGTATTACCTATAATGAGAAACACTATCCTAACTGAAGACCTAAATGTAGTGTGTTCGTACTCTTCTCATGGTGATAGAGGGGCTTATGCTAAAGACCTGAGTGTCATTCTCTGCTTCATTCATGAGATGGCTTCTTGGAAGCTGATATAAATTCTAGAGTTCCCCTACTCCAGAGTTGGTAGAACCAGAGGCCTGTGTCCAGGCTGCATGCCACAGACCATTCTGTCCATGTTTCCTGTAGGAAGAACCTGACCATGGAGCAAACCTCTTCACTGAGTTTCTCATTCCATTTGTGAAGTCAAACCAAGGAAACATCGTAAGCCTAAAGGGAATATTATTAGTATTTTGAACTTCTTGTTCCTTTTTGGTGATTATTGGCCTCAAGGTAAACACACACACACAGAGACACACACACACACACACACACACACACACACACGGTAGATATATTTAGTTTAGATACCTCTAGATGTCTTTCTGTTTTGCCCCTACTAGGAACTTTATATTCAAAGAATCAACCTATTAAATCAAGCTTCTTCCCTCTCCCCCACTCTGCAATGATTCAGGCTAGCTCAAAAAGGTTTATTTTATTTGTTAAAATTTTTTATTTTTAAGACTGTTACATAAAAATTGTATATATTTATGGAGTATCTTGTGATGCTTTGATACATGCATACATTGTTTAATATAAAAATCTGAGTAAGCGTATCTTTCTCCTCAAACTTGAAAAGGTTTGGTATTGCTTCAAACTATAAAGAGGAAAGTCCTGGGTGATTTAATATCCTCTTGAATTCCAAAGATAATATTTTGGGTGCACCACAAATTATAATTGATTGAAAAGTTATAATTGATTGTGGACAGTAGGCTGTGCCCTGCTCTGAGTTACTCCATAATGCATGGGACAGTAGTTTTTAGACTGTGCCTAACGCTGAGTTACTCCCTTTTTTGAAGTTGCACTTTGTCATGATCTACTCTGTTTTAAGTCCAAGTGACTAGGTAGAATGACTCTACATCCTGTTTGTACAAGTAAACAACCACCATTTGCCTGGCAAAACCAGAAGGCACAAATTGATAAATAATTTATATGTGCCAATTTGTCAAACCAAATCAAGAGCACCTGGACCTGTGGCCATTCCAAATCATATTAGGAACATCTGATACACAAGCTTATCAACCTCACCAAATGCAACCCCAAAACCCATAAAAGGTAGAGCTCCCCAAGATTAGACTTATAGGCACTCTGGTCATCACTTGGTCACTCATCATGAGCCTTGCCCCGGAAAATCTCCACAGCAAGGAACATCAAATATCCTTGTGTTGCAATTACTGTGCCTCTACGACTATCTCAAAATGGAAGGTTTTTTAAAAGCATTATTTTGTTACTGAAAGAAAATAACGACTGCAAAATTTATCACCAATAAAAAGAAACACAATTGTATTTCTCATTCATGTAAATCAGGTATTCTGTAAATTTAAAGATATATTCTTGTAGTGAAATTCTATGATTTATATTTAGTTGTAGCCATTTCAGTTTTGTTGTCCCTCAGAAGATGAATTTCCCAGTTGGTGCTGTAAATCTGTTTAAGGGTCTCTAGACAGTATAGTTCAAACAATTAGGAAGACCTACAAGGAGAGGACACTCTTTTAGGGACTAGAAATACAAAGTCAGATAAGTTATGACTCTTTTTTGGAAAATGAATGTTCTATTGAGAATAAAAGACAAATACACAGAGAATGACCATAAAATCTATTATGTGATAGTTGGTGCCAAGACAAAGACAGGGAAACTGTGGAGCAACAGATGAGGCAGTTTCTATTGGCTGGGGCTCCAAGGCAAACTTACTTATGGAGAAAGCAAAGACTGTGTCTTGTTTGTCTTTGCATCTGTCGTAATGAGAACTAACACTAACACTGCACATTGGTGCTTAATACATTTTCAAATTAATTACTCGATCTCTAGAGCTCCATTATGTACTCATGTTCTGTTTATCTAGGAAAGGACAAGGGGGTGTTTTGAATTTATTTTTCAGATGTAGTTTTCTAGAACCCTGTCTATATCCATTGTGTTAACTAAAACTTGTGTTTTCCTTTTACTTTCTCCTTTTGTGCTCATGGGGGGGTGGATCTTGAAGAAGAAAGTTACCATCGAAGCCAACATCTTCAAGGAATTTTAAGGCTAGGTAAGATGAGGACACAAACAATTATAATACGAAGAAAATGTACCAGTAGTCTATGAGAGATAAGATGTATTGTCATTGTTTTAAGAGCAAAGAAACCATCCTGAAGAAGAGAACTTGTATTTGAGGTTAGCTATTTAGGGGTATGGTTTTAAGAGATGGAAATCTGGGAGGATGGAGAGGAATATTCCAGGCCAAGGAGAGTATATGAGTGAAAAAGGGCGTGGAAGACAGAAATAACTCAGTGTGTGCTTGACCCGCAGCTTAGTGTACTATCCCATGGCACTCTGTGGTTACCACTCTGGCTACAACTAAGTGTTCTGATTCATTGATGAGTGGTGGGGCTTTCTGGGTTGAAGTATGCATTTTAAAAAATAAATTATTGGGAAACTTGGAAGTAGCTCAATAATAGAGTCTTATGAATCCTGAATCAGCCATGCCTGCTATTTTTCTCTAAACATTTTAACTCAAAATAGATTATAATGCCATGTAGTGGATGGTTTTAGTCATTGTACCAAAATATATCATGATTAGTATAACATAATACACAAACTCTAACCTTTTAAACTAAATCTCTCTAGTGAATTGTGGTTAGAATTCCAAACTAACCTATTGTATCTTAACATAGAAAGATTCACGGTGCTCTTTGGGTTGTTATTACATTTGCACTGTATATGTCAGGGTCTAGGTGGCTGTACCCAGTGGTGTGAAACACTAGCCCTCCTAAATTTGGTCTTATGCTAAGAATCACTGAGGGTTTATCTCCTTCACTGTGTATCTTCCTTAAAGAATCATAGTAATCACAGTGATCTTCATTTTTTGTTACTAGAACATAGTTCATTATGTATGCTTAATATATATTCATTGTTTAGAAATAAAACGAATCGATGAATGATCTGTTCGATGACTGGCCAAGTAAGGCAAAACTGGGTATTCACTAGATACAGAATTTTTTTCTTTTTGACAGTAGAGTCATATTCATAAACTCTTGAAATGCATTAATTCCATATTCAAATAGAATGAAATTGAAAGTAAAAGAAAATGCCAAAATGTGATGTGCTTCAAAGGAAAAGACAGTGACATACAAGATATAAATATTTGATATCAGTTATAGATAAATTATAAATTTAAAAGTCTTTTAAATTTTCTAAATGTATATATAGTTCTGCAACTATGTGTTATTATGATTGTAATAAAAGAAGTCGAAGTCTTGAATATGGATCAGAAAGGCTATTTAGGGTATGAGTTCCTTGCTCATGAGAACACTGATTCTTTTTTTTTATTTTTTTTATTTTTTCATTTTTGGTACCAGGGATTGATTCCAGGGTGTTTAACCACTAAACCACATCCTCAGCACTTTTTATTTTTTTATGTTTTGAGACAGGCTTTTGCTAAGTTGCTTAGGGCCTCGCTAAGTTGCTGGGGCAGCTTTGAACTTGTGATCCTCCTGCTTCAGCCTCCTGAGCCTCTGGGATTACAGGTGTGTGCTACTGCACCTGGCAGGACATTGATTCTTATTTAAGAAAAACACAATATTTGGGGTAAAACAAATTTAAAGATAGCAGACAGCACAAAAACAAGGAGCTGATACACAGTTAACTCTCATATACTATATACCTTTTAACTTCATTCATATCTCCATCTTTTTTAATTCAGAGGAAAGCATTATATTCTATAAATGTCAAAACTGAGCATTGGCAAAATTAAGTAAATTGGCCAAACACAGACCCCCTTGGACATAGTAAACATGGTGTTTGGATACAAAGCCCTCACTTTTTCTACAAAATTTCTGAATAAAAGTCGACAGTAGCAACATAATGAAGGCAAGAGTAAACATGAGCTTCAACCTTCTCTCCATATTCTAACAAACACTAGATTGTTAGATTTCGAAAGCATTTTAGAGAAGCATCATTTCATAAGAATGAAGAAATTAACTGCCATCTAGAACTGTGCAACTGAAGTTTTCCAGCAATCAGGTATCATTTATTTTTTATAAAAAGCATTTGGCACTTCAATCTTTTTTTTTTTTTTTTTGGTACTGGAGATTGAACTCAGGGGCACTCGACGACTGAGCCACATCTCCAGCCCTATTTTATGTAGAGACAGGGTCTCACTGAGTTGCTCAGTGCCTCGCTGTTGCTGAGGCTGGCTTTGAACTCACGATCCTCCTGTCTCAGCCTCCCTAAGTGGTGGGATTACAGGCGAGCGCCGCCACGCCCGGCTGGCACTTCAATCTTTATAGTCACTTACTTCCTGTTTCATATATAGAGATTAACCAAATTTAATGTTTTTCTTGATGACTCAAGGTCATCAGCATTAATTATGATAATTTTCTCTGCTGTGAGAGCAGAAAGCTCTCAGGAGCTCCTGAGTAAACTACATTAAAACAAGCTGGTAAATTAGTAAGTAAGCTTGCTAGAATTGAGTCACAACTATTGGCAAGATTTGGTGCAGTTCCTTTCAGAGTACAGGATGTGAGCTTTTGTGTATAACCTTTGTGGTTTATTTATTCATTTATTTTTATAGATTCTTAGTGGTACACCAGAGAGTGAACATCTGCACATTATAATTTTGGGACAAACATAAAAATATCTACCTTATTGATAAAACAAACTTGGTAATTTTTCCTTTTATAAAAATTGTAATAATCAGCTAATTTTTAATTAGCTTTATAAACACTGATGTTGATAAGACTATTATCAACAATTAACCACAACCATGAGTTTGGGGAAATCATGATTCCACTCATGGTTGTAGAAAACATATTGCTACTTTTCCTTTAAGATATCCAATAAGCAGATTAAATTCTTCATATTAAACACCTTTATATGCACTTTCAATGAACAGTATATATATATATATATTTATATATATTTTTTATCAACCATCTTTACTGTACCCATTCCCCTTTCCTGGCCTCCGCCTCCCCCATGTCGTGTCCAGTGTTTCTTTATGCTTATAATTTTGTGCAAAGTTATAAAAATTATGATTGTAACAATTTTTTTCTATTTGCCTCAACAAATGTTTTCAGTGAACAGTGTGTACAGCTTCTGAAAATTTGTTTTTTTCTGTTATGTTTGATAACATGTATTAAAAGGCAATTTTTGAGAAAAAATAAAAATTAAAAAAAAAGATATCCAATAAATTCTAGTCCTCTATGATCTTGCTGAAGAAAAACTCATTTTTCATTTTCTAATTTTTTGGAGGAAGGAGGTTGCCAGGGATTGAACTCAGGGGTACTTGACCACAGAGCCACATCCTCAGCCTTATTTTGTATTTTATTTAGAGACAGGTCTCACTGAGTTGCTTAGCGTGTCGCTGTTGCTAAGGCTGGCTTTGAACTTGTGATCCTCCTGCCTCAGCCTCCAGAGCTGCTGTGATTACAGGCATGTCCCACCATGCCTGGCTTGGTCATATTTGTTCACCCGAAGTTCATATGTTAGAAGCTTAGTCCTCAGATTCTTAAGTTAATGGTCTTTGGAGGGAGCCCTTTGGGAAATAATTAGTAATGGCCGAGGCCATGAGGTTGAGGCTTCCATGGTAGCATCAGCCACTTTAGAACAAGAGAGACCTGAGCCAGCATGCTTCTCTGCTTGCCATGTGATACCTTCAGACATGTCATGATGCAGCAAGAAGGCCCTTACCAATCCGAGAACATTGACATTGAACTTTCTATCCTCCAGAGCAATGAGCTAAGTAAACCTCTATACTTTGTAAATTATCCATTCTCAGGTATTTTGTTATAGCAATAGAAAAAGGGATAAGACATGACCTGTTATTCCTTTGAAACCTCATCTACCTTAGTCTTAATTGGGGGTGAGCTTGGTTTGTATGGAGACTCTTTTTCCTACTGTAATCGTGAGAAAAATATTCAACTTGTTGTCTTTAACATGTGTCTAGTGTTTTTTCCCCTCATTTGATGATTACATGATATTTAAAAATTTCCCAGAAGTTATGAAGTAAAAAAATGTCACCACATATGTGGTATTTGTCCAGCAAAATAGTATACAAGTACTTGATGCAAAAAGGAAGAAGAGAAGTTGTTATTGAAGTCCTTTTAAAGAAAGCAACAGCTGAAGGGCAACAGAACTATGTTAGCATCTGCTAGTTTAAGACTTGCTTTAAACCCGTCTGGGATTAAAATATATTTATCCTGTGGCCACATCTGTAATACTGGAGTAAGGACTTACTGAAAGTTGTCTCTACAATGAAACTACAATGAGACCACATGCTTTAGACCTGTCTGGGATTATATACTTAGTTAACTCAACAATTTTTACAAAATGGGTCTATGATCTAGCTTAACTGTCTAGAATGTCAAAATGTGCCTAATTGTTGCATGTTGAAAGTAATGGGATCTACACTTGTGATATTAACTTATTATTTTTTTTATTACTACCCACTTATTTCCTTATTTTATTTCTTTGCCCATTCCTCATACACAACTCTTAAAAACAGAACAGTAAAGATTCATTTCATGTGATGAACTTAAGGGAGGAATTCAGCTATAAATAAGAGGGAATTAAGGAGTAACTCCAAAAGAGCAGAAGAACTTGATTTTGCATCTTGACTCTGCTACTTAATTAATATGCAATGTTGGATAGATTAATTAAACTCCTGAAGTATTGGTTTTCTCATTTGCAAACTGGAACTAATTGCCCATGGCTCATAGGGTGGCACGGAGTTTCAGAGAGTGACTATTGAGTATATATTTACTGCTTGCTAAATCAAAATGGTGGCAAGTTAACTCATCTTCACTAGTGGTTCTCAAACTTGAGCCTGCAATAGGACCATCTAGAGGGTTTGTTTAAAGACATATTGCTGGGGGGCTGGGGTTATGGCTCAGCGGTTGAGCGCTTGCCTCGCATACGTGAGGCACTGGGTTCGATCCTCAGCACCACATAAAATAAATAAAGATATTGTGTTCATCTACAACTAAACAAAATATTTTTAAAAAAAGACATATTGCTGGGGTTTTTGACTTAGTAGTAGATCTGGGTTGGGGCCATAGAATTAGAATTTGTAGCATGTTGATTCCAGGCAATGTTGATTCTGTTGGTCCAAGGAACACACACCATTCTTTATGTTAGGATTCAGAGGCAGAATACAGCTTTGATGTTAAAAAAAAAAAAAAAATCCTTGATTAAAACATGTACAGAGAAGCAGAACCGCAAACAGAAATAGATACAAATAATGGCAACAACTTGACACACACATACCACCACCCCGCCACTGCCCAAAAAAGGCAGAAAAGAATTGAAGGTCTTGTTTTTGACAGGAGTGGGGAGTGGGATTCTTAACATCTGCATAACTGTAATATAGATGCATTGTTGTCTATAATCGGGTTTTTAAAGGCCTGTAATAAGATTATTATCAGAATTTAATTTTTTCTCCTTAATAAGTATGTGGAAACATAAGAGCCATCAACTGCTTTTATAGGCGTTCTCAGAGGGCTGATTGTGCTGGCACTCTAAGAATTAAAGGACTACGTGGCCCCCTTAATATTATACTCATGGCTACAAAATTGCCTCAAAGCAACAGGGATTCATTTTATCCCCAACCTTTTATCCAGAGCTGCAGGCATGTACTTTCTCTAGGATGATCTCATCTTTAAAAGGAGGATACCAGAGTGGGCTAATCACCAGAGTGGGCTAATCATTAATCTAAGTCTGATCCACCTTGTACAATTATAGACCCCAGCTGCCTTTTCAGCACAATGCTGTAGAGCTATTTAGTTTCTCTATCTGCCACAGTTCTTTCAGATAACCTTGACATTCATTTAGAATTACAGATAGAAACAGGTCCTGAATTAGAAAATCCTCATCATTTTTCCATTAGAAGCTATACCTTTCCCAGTTTGGAAAAGACTAAAGGGCCTTTACATTATCAGATGGTAATTTAAGTCACAAGATAAACTCAGTGGTCTTTTGATGAGTATTGCGGCTAATCCTGGAACAACTGTCACTTTAAGACTGCATTGTAATTTAACTACTCCCAGTGACCTAACATTAAAAGTATCAGAAACTTACAATGTAATCTAGGGCCAATATTCTAAAGTTGTACATAATTTGTTGAATTATGTTAAAGATAAGTTTCCTGCTGTATTTTTATCACCAATGAGATGTGACTCCAGGTCCTATACACTGATTATGCGTCCACAATATTTCTTTTCACAAGAAACATCAGCTAATATTTCTTTTCACAACATACACATAATATTTTCTTTCTAATTTCTTTTTCCTCAGAAATAGAGTTTTTTTTTTTTCATCCATTTAACTTTATGGAAGTATATCAGGTAATAGACAATTATGTATCAATATTGTAAGTGTCATGTTTTCAAATTTTGCCTTCTGCATTCTTAGGCTATATTCAAGTGAGACATAAATGACATGATTCTAAGCCAGGAATTTATTTGTGGTTCTTCTAATTTTCCAGTTGGTGCTAATATAAAGTTAACTCACAAAGTGAGAAAAGATTCTACTGCTAGTTTTAGGTGAAGTAAATACCTAGAAAAACTTGTGTGCCCAGGAAATAGAAACTCTGTCCCTACTCCCAACTACCAGCAATCCAGGGGAAAAAAATACAGCACTGGAAATACTTAAATGTTTGAGTCATCTGTTGTGACCCAAGCTGAGTGACATTTGATCTCATTTTGAATGGAATCAATGGTGGGAAATAGCACGAAACAGAAGAATTTAGAGCTGCAGATAACTTCAGAAAAGTCCAGCAAAATTCTTTTGAATGATAATAAAACCAGGAGCAAGTCAAAGAGTAATTACTATAAATATTTCCCCCTGAAAGGTAATTTTTTTTCCTCTGCCAGAAAAGAGACTTCTAAAGTTTTATAAATCTTTTTATTAGTTTTGTCTTTTGTCTCCTTTTCCTTTATTAGATAAATAAGCCCTTTAAAAACTTTACAAATCTTGGCTTTTTATCAGGTCATCTTCTCCACACCCCTCATCTGCCCCGTTGTTATACATCTCCTGCATTCCACATTTTGGGAAAAATCCTGAGGGAATCCTTACATGGCTTGTGCTTCTTCACTGAACATTGAAAGGAAGGAGAAAGTCTGCGGTTCTGTATAGGAACAATTCCACATGCTGGCTATGTAAAAATAAGGGACAATCTCTGCAATGTTATTGCTTCCCAAAAAATCTATCTAAAAAACTATGCAATATAATCTAAGCCACATAGTATTAAAAATATGTTCTCTACTAGTAGAAGCCAACTGACCCCTCAAAGATCTGTGATAAGGGAGCTCTGGCGAGCATTGCAATTTGCATAATTTTTCATGTCCTCAAATTAAGTTATAGATTATTTTGAGGAAATCTACATGCAATTAAAACCTCTGATCAGTCTAATTTTAAGAATAGATTTCAAAGCCTCAAAATGAGTGAAAATTACTAAATAAAAGAAGACTAGTATTTTTACAATGAAACAAATTCAGATCACTTAAGGCTTAGGAATAGGCTACTGAACAAATTGTGAAATAAAGAAAGAGCCTGAAGAAATGTGGAGATAGTTTGCTTCATGTCCCATTCTCTTCTATAACAGATGACATTGGGAGATCCAGAGAGACTGAGGGGCTTATCCAAGCACCTGCAGAAGGGTTACGGAGAGCCTGAGACAAATGCTTGGTCCATGTTCTTTCTACCACACCATGAGACTCCTATAAACACAAACTATTGGCAGCCAGACAAAGATTTTATATCTACTTAATGTTTTATAGACTAATGTATCTTGTTCATTACACAGAAACAATTCATTCTATTTGAGCCTTACCACTGCTTTGTATTTACAAAGGGAAAAAAAATTAAAACTACTTAAAGATTTAGAGGAGTTACTGCACGGCATATTTCAATAAATGATCATCATGTTAATATAGCTTTTTACCCTAAATATAGTGCTATAAAATGTCTACCATATTTCCTAAAGTTTTTAATGAATTTATTTAATATAACTATTTATAATATAGTATACCTTTTCTCCTCAATTTAATGAAAAACAAAATGGATTGGTACAGCACATCTTGATGGTGGGTTTCTCAAAAGAAAAAGCCTTACTCAATGCACTGAAGCATTCATAAATAGCTAAGCATGAATAGCCCTAAGTAATACTTAATGTGGAACAATTTTAGGAGTTCAGGCTCACAATTCACTTTCAACATGTATATTGTAAATCTGACAAGCTTCCAACATGTTATGGGAGAATATATAATTTAGCCACTTAACTCTTTCTAAGGTTACTTAAAAAGAAGTAAGTGTTATGGTTTAGACATGAAGTCATCCCAAAAAGCTCATGAGTGAGACGATGCAAGAATGTTCTGAGGTGAAATGATTGGAATATGAGAGTCTTAAACTAATCAATGTAAGAACCTGCTGATATGGATTAACTGGGTGGTAACTGTAGGCAGGTAGGGTGTGGCTGGAGGAAGTAGATCACTGGAGGCATGACTTTGGGGTTTACATTTTGTCCCTAGTGAGTGAGCTCTATCTCTCTCTGTTTCCTTGTTACCATGTCCTGAGCCACTTTCCATTGTCATGTGCTTCTGCTCTGATGCTCTGCCTCACTTTGGTGTCCAGAGCAATAGAGTTGGCCATTTGCAGACTGAGGCTTCTGAAATCATGAGCCTCAAATCAATTTTTCCTCCTCTACATTGTTCTCATAAGGTCTTTTGGTCCAATGGTGAAGAAGCTGACTATAATAGTAGGTAATTCTAGTACCTCCTAAGAAATAGAAATATTACTATGTAGCATGTGAATTTTGATTTGATTGTGCAGAGACAATGTGTCTATATTGTCAGTATGTCTACTTATGTATACTACACAAACTGTAACAATGATTTGTCTGTCATCTACAAATATAAGCTCTGATTCCGTAACTTATCTTAGCAATAGGAAATTCTGGCCTCTGCTTAAAGGGGATGTTTCATCAAGATACTCAGGTCATAGCTCTTTTGACTAGAGATTGACAGGTCTTGGCCAAATCCCAAAGTGGAAGTGATATTTCATCCCCAAAGTCCATGAAAGTGCCCTGTCATTGTACAACAAATGAATGGCAGAAAAAACAGAACTGTTAAGTTGACAATAGAAAAGGACAACGTCACAGATTCATTTCTGATCACTAGTAAAGCACATAGCCAGTGTGCAGGGCACATTGAAGAGAGTAGTTTTATAAACATTAATGTACCGGGTTTTCTGGGTTCAATATTATGAGAAAGTATAAAAATTTAAAATACTATGAGTTGGATATGCTAGCATAGATGATGAGGAAAAGTGACACTGGGCTTCAGAGGTATTCTAAGAACTGCCATTGTTACCTGAACTACACAGAAGGAGGGAGTACTCCTCCTTTTTTAGTGAGATGCAACTGAGAAATAATATCAGGACCCAACAAAGATGGTTTTCTTTTCATGATTGTATGTATGGGAAATTAGACGTTAGCTAAGATTTTTGTAATGCTCATTGAATAGTTTTGTTAACAAGTTAACACTTTATAAACACATTCCTAGACAAGGTGAATTCTATCTGACATACTATGATCTGTGGACAAAGGAAGAAAATGATCTCAGCATTATTATCACATTTTATCTAAAGACCAAAGTTTAAATTGGTTTCAAATAGTACGTTCTTGAGAAAGTGTACCTGCCTTTTTAGAGAAAACATGATTTGATCCAAATTCCAAAGTGAAAACTGATGGCAAGGGGAGCATTTTATGGAGATGTTGGTTACCTGATGGTATATACTCAGACTCATCTTGATGCAAGTCTTAGTAAACTTCTAAAGAAAGCACATTGAAACTTCAGCATCCGAGAGTAGAAGATAGATTCCAACTACAATGTACTTGAATTCTCACCTACAATATTTCTGGGATCCAGATAAGAGAAGAGATAAAAAAAAGAAGACAAAAAACTAAAAGTTCATAGGAAAGAAACACTGAAAGAAATAAAATTTCTTGATTTTGTGTATCCTGCATTCTTGAAATAATTACCTCAATTTTGTATATCTTGCATTCTTAAAATATATACCTATACCATGCTAATTGTATTTGACTTACTACATTCAAATTTTATCCAAAACTAATGAAACTTAAAAACTTGGAGGAACAATATTCAAGGAAAAGTTATCTTAAACTTCATTTTAGTAAGGATGAATTCAGCCAGATAAAGACCCCACAATATTTTGAAGACTAGTTTCCTTTTGCAATTATCTGTCAAAATATTAAAATATTCATTCTCAAAAGAAAGTTTTGATGTTATTTTTTGCATATAATAAATTAGGAGAAGGAATTTTAATTGACTTTCTCAATCTTGACTAGCTTCTATTGTCAGATAATCATTCAATTCAACTGAAATACAAGAACTAATTTATAATAATGTGTGGGATTAAGATTTTGTAGGATAGATACAGGACAGGGAAAAACAGAAGCTGGAAAAGACCAGACAAATTTGAAAATAACCTGTCAAACTATCATCAAAATGGCAAAACATAATTCTAAGTAGTGATTCACTTTGTAGCAGGTTAGGTTAATAAAATTAATGGAAACATGTGTAAAGAAGAATGATCAGCACTTAACAGTTTCATACTTTTCAATTTCTGTTACAAATATTTCCTCTTCTGAAAATTCTAGATCAGATAAAAACTCTTTGTAACAATTTAATTTAATACAAACAGTGAAACATTTCAGTGAGGATTATTCTTGGATAAAACTCAAAGCAAACCTTGTTTTTTTTTTATATATAAGGATCCTACAAATGACGTCCAAATGGATGTCAAATTTAGTGTCACAATTTAATTTTTAAAAGGAGATAATATTTGAAGTCTCCATATTTTACCAAAACAACTCAAACTCATGATCCGTAACATAGCATAGATTTCATAGTCACTATTTGTATTTTTTCATCCATCTACCTACCTATCCATATGTCTAATGTATTTGTTTATCCATCTACCTACCTATTCATATGTCTATTGATCTAAGACATCTCTGTGTTATACAAAAGAACAGGTTAGAAAAACAATTTAAAATTAAAATAAAAACCAACCCCTAGTAGAAATAAATATAGACATGCCCTTTAAAATCTTGAAAAATTTAAACATTGGCAGGCCATAGAACTCAGGACTAGCACTCCATTAAGCAATTTTTACTTATGTGTAGGTTATAGCTACTCTATATCTGAGCTGTATAATATTTCTTTACATATTCATAGAAAAACTTAGCCTATTTGCATTTCAAGGAGAAATTTTCAGTATGGGGATTTCAAGTTGTTTCAAAACTCTGATCTTTGATCTCATGCTGGAAGTGAGAACTACAGTGAGGAAAGAGAGAGTGAATTTGACTAAAGGTAGGAAGAGATCTACCTTGTTCCTATTTTACTGAAAGCACGACTTCTCTATTTTTCCATATGGGCCTCATCCATCTCTCTTACTTGATGCTGTACTACAAGGACCTGGTTCATAGCAGGTGCTCAAGAGATAGTCATTGAATAAATTAATTATTTTTTCTAAAGAAACTCAAGTGCAAAGTAGCCGTTTGAACTTTGTCAAACTGATTTTCCTCCAGAAGGAGTAAAGAAGAAAGAAGGGCCAAGAGTTCCTCTTTTGGTTCATCATGGCTCAGTCCTTAAGTTAAAAGGAGGTGCTATAGGAAAAGGGACACTATTCTCCCTAGACAGGGATTATATCTTAAATAGTGTGCAACTATACTCGGGATACTCAATGAGGTAAAATCAGAAATCCAGAATAGAAAGCGGTGTAGAGCAGCACGTGACCTCTCCATCCCCACTCATCCGAAACTACCCCTAATTTTTCTTTCATTCTCCATATAGTCTCTCCTAGCCTGGAGACTAAATCCTCACATTATTTTGCATATGTGTATGTTACTCAAAGCAATGAATAAATTTCCCAAAGACTGGTGTTCAAATGCAATCCTATGAAGAGCACATTAACAATATTTGATGCCTACTGATATAAAATTAATCTATTGAGCAAAGACCTACTGTGGCTTGCATGCTATAGGAAGAAAAAGAATACAACAGAATCTGAAGCCTAATCCAGAATTATTCTGCTCAATCTTTTCCTATTAAACTCACTTGCTTCAATCATTACAAAAGTCAAGGACCATTTTGTTCTCTTTCCTTACACAAGGGTGAATGATGGGAACCTTTTCAAAAGGATTGCTTTTAATTCCCTTAACTACAAAACCCAATATCTCAGTTGTCACCCTGAAGTTCTTTGCCATGGAAACTTGTGAAGATAGAGATTTGCTACAAATATTCAAATATAAACAATTGCTTGTTGACTCTAAAACCCAGATGAGTGTTTTCATCTTGAGTTTTTAACAGCTTTCTGACATGGTGGGAGATCCTATTTTTCTCCCTTTGTTCAACAAATCTCATCCCTCTTTGCCTTGTCCGTCATTCAAAACATCAGCTCTGGAGGGATGACAAAGCTTTCTCTTAAAGACTACTAGAAAGAGCACAGACATTCACAACCTTCCTCCTGCTTCCTCATCAGCTCCTCTTATTGTTTTTCCAACCTGCCAGTCCACAAAGATATCCACTAATAATTAAGTCTGCGGTGCTGGGCTCTGTGATCTAATTGCACAGGTTTGTGCCACATGTCTTGTCCGGTTACGTAAGTTTGATTTATAAGAAGAGAGCTTCAGAGTCTTTTCCTTAGATACCATCTCACAGGCTTCAAGGATATGCACACTATATTGTGCAAGGATTGTTCTTGAAAATTGTTTTCACGTTTTTTTTTTCTTTCACCTTCATTTAACCCCTCTAAAAATACTGGCATACATGTCAAGTGAGAAGTGTACTATTCTTTGGAATCTGATAGTCTTGCTTTTTCAATTGCCATTTCTAGCTAACTACTATATAAGGAAATAACATTGGAAAGTCAGAGATATTTTTGACTTTGCAATTGAAGCAAAATATTGACACACAAACTCTTTTGGTGGCGAATTTTGTTGGCAAACTTGCTATAAGCAGAAAAATACACAATCATTTATTTTCTTGACAAGACTCTTTGTCAGACAGATTCTGTTCATTTCCCTTAAACCTCACTGTAATGTCATTTATAAGATCTTGACCCTCGCTGTAATGTTATCTACGAGATCTCGACTCTTATCAACAGTCCATCTAAATTATAAAATACTTTAAAAGTCCAAGGAAGACCATATAAGGAAAGTTATTTCAAGTAGATTCATATCTAGAATAATTTGTTGATGTACTTGAAGAATTATGGATGTAGACTTTGCTCTTCTCATAGCAAATAGGTACAACTCACTGATTTCCTTTGGCTTCACCAAATCAAGTTTTCACTGTTTGTTGAAGCCTTAACTTAATTAGTTGACATAGTATGATCACAGCCCTTTAACACAACATCATTGTCTTCTACTTCAACAGCTCCAATTTAAACCAGAGAGGATATCCGTGTGATAATTTGTATGAAAAAATATCACAAAATGAGCATGCACCCAAGATCAGAAACATTTGCTTTGAAATCTATGTCTCAGGCGTTCTAAGTAGTTGAGTCAAAATTACCATCTAATCTCCAACACAAAACAGCTGTTTCAGGTGGCAGAATCTTGTCAAGCTAAAGCACCCCAACCTTAAGAGGGGATAATTGGCAAAACCTTGTCCCAGTTCATCTTCATGCTCTACTGATCTAGGCAAACAACTGAATTTGTACCAAAATCCTCTTTGTGTATTAGAAAGCTTGGCTTCCCCTGAAGACATAAAATCTTACTGTCCCCAGGGTATCTGCCAACACAAAGCTGGTTCAGGATAAGCCACACTGATGGCACTTTGCTCTTGTCAATCTTAAACTGTCCTTTTGTATTTATGAACTCGTGCACATGATTTGAATATTTTGGATGTGTGTTTGCTACTTCAACATTTATCCAATACTTGTTCAAAAACTAAAAATTGTTCAGTAAATAACTTTTCAACATTTCCAAAAGTATCGTATTTTCAAAAGAAAGGCAGCTTAAAGGAGCATTATAAACAAAGTGCAAGGAGACAGTGGCCATGAATACTTCTCTTTCTCAACATATGGCTTCTGTTATAACTGAGCAAGCCTCCAGCTTTCATCTCTGGGAGCTGTGAAGTTGACTGCTCATAAGGTCTCAGTGTCTAATTAATTCTTACTTAAAATTCACCTAAGTAGGTCTAACATGGATAGGAAGTTGGTTTTTGTTAGCTCTTCCACCTTTCACACTACCACACATCTGGGAAATATTCAGTTTAAGATCAGGTCCAAGTCTCTTGGCATTAACTACCATAAAGCATTAAGATATCACCAGAAATTTGTCTTTGTTTCAGAAAATTAAAAGCATATTTGGAATATAAACATGAGTGTACCACTAATATTACTGGCAATGATTGAGAGACATTCTTTTATTATAAAGCAGTTAGAGGAGAGAAGATATTCTCAGATGCAATAGGTAAAGTGGTAATGGTAATACTCTCCTAAAAATATCTGCACAAGTATTTTTGTGAATGCTAAAACTAAAGCATATTAGGTACTACTGTTTTTTTATGGTTAATACACTGTTACTATGGTAGAGAAAATACATACCCTATATAAATAGCATAAAATTTAGTCTATTGCTTAGGAAAATACCAAAATCACAACTTAAAACTATGCAAATTATAAATCGGGGATTACTAACAAAATTTATCAGATATCATCATAATTTGCTAAGATTTTTGACTATTTAGTTTTAAAAAAAGAGCTTACTAGGATGTTTTCTTCAGATAAACTCAATCTTAGTGAATAGGTTTTGCATTTCTGTTCTTGATAATTAGAGAGCTGATGTGGGAAACACATTATAAACAGTGATTCCTGGTCATATGATGACAATTGGTTAAGATTTTATTAACACACTAGAGTTAATGGTAAAAGGATAGATGGCTGAACGGGAAATGTTTTCCTGTGGTTTGATCACTGAAAGATTTATGTGGGAGCTAAATTTACATTTCTGACAAGCCTCTACCCTTTGTCAAGGTAGAAATTAAGCTGGAGTAGATGGTCCTTCACATTTTTATGCACATATTCAAGGGGTTCCTCTGTTGCTGGGATAACTCCACCAAGACTTTGCTTCATTACATTTTTCATTTGGAAGTTTTGCTCAACAATTTTGACTTGTAGAAACTGCTTACAAAATAGCTATCAACATCCAAATGCTTATGCCTGTAAATTTTATGCTTTTAGTTTTTATGAAATGGTTGTATTGATAAGTAGGAGAAAGAGAAAGAGTAAATTGAAAATGTGGCCCTTTATGCCTGTAATTTGGAGATTCAGAAATTTTTCTTAAGCAATTTCCATGTTTGGCTCAATGTTTTCTAAAAAAGCATTGACATTTAAAAAGTTCTTTAAAAGGTCACTTTGAAGACATATGAGTGAGTTGTACTGGGGTGTTGTATGTGCAATTAGATTTTTTTTTCTCTATAAAGCCTTACCAGTTTCTTAGATAAATGAGGATCCACCAGCTTAAGTTTTGACACCTTTTGTATCCTTGGGTCTGACACAATGTTGTTGATCCCATTTTGCACACAAAAGACATATGGGATTGAGAACCAAAAGCAGTTACCAGCCAAGCTATTCTAACACCCATAACCCCAGACCACCGAGAGCAGAAATCATGCTAGCATCATGTCACAAAGAATGTGAGACAGGGCCATACTGTGACTGCTCAATGCTTTATGATTAGTTGATATTTACACGTGGATACTTTTGGTGCTGACATGGAGACATCCAAGCTGTGTTCTGATGGTAGTGCTGCTGAATATAAATAACTTGAGGAAGAAATAAAACAAATAAAAACAATAAACTCTTCCAAACCTATAGCATCCTCTCTATATTCCTATCATCTCAGAAACAACAATTAGTGGTGTTAAGCCCAAGAGACATGTAAGCATAATTATGAACTCCATTTGCCATTGGAATAATACAAGGGGTGTTAGTATTTTGTTAAAGTCTCATTTTCCTTTTGGTAGGGACTCTATTGACAGTAGCTCCAGCTTTGGCTTGGCAAACCATAAACTGTCTGATTTGGGAAAAGCTAGTTAACCTATCAGAGTTTCTTTCCTCATTTGCAAAATCAGGAGGTTGCCACGGAGGTGATTATCAAGGCCTTTCCTAGCTTTATAATTCTATGATCTGAGAACAAGTTCCAAAATTACAGTTTGGGATTTGATACCTGATTTTATACAATGTTAGTGCCATGGAACTGCCTATTTTGTTACTCTCACATATTGAATTCTCGATATAACCTGGTCTGACTTTGTTGATTTTCCTTTAAGGAAACTAAGCATAGTAGCTCTTTGACAACTGTGGGTGATTCTTACAAGCACTTTTAATCATAATGGGGAAATAAAAGCAATTTGCTGTGGTACATATGTCCTACTGCCCTCTAGTGGTTGAAACCATATCTTCCCTAGATTACCGCCAGACTGGTTAAAACACTGCTTCTCAAACTCAGACACACTTCTCAAACTTGATCATCTAGCAGTGAGGTCTCAGTGTCTGCATTTTAAGCTCCCAGGAGATCACAATGCCATGGGTCCTAGGACCACACTTTGAGATGCATGAGTTTAACTGATTAATGTTCTTTGATATATAATTAGTTTAAGTAAGGAAGTTACCATATTCAGCATGTGATATGAAATCAGTTTCTAGTTAGCAGATGATGAATAGGAAAAAGGAAGAAGGAAAAAAGGAGAAGGAGAATCATAAAAAAAGAATATGGAGAAGGTCAGGATGAGAGAAAAGAGAAAGAGTATGGCAGGGAGAAGAAGAAGAAATTAAATCTATTGGACTGAAAGGCTTATGTCACAAAACCACATTGTGCTTGATCATTGCCAGTCTGCAGAAAGTTTCTAAGTCTAGGATCAAGATGACAGGGTATGCATTAGGATTTATGTTGGGTCCCTCTTATATTTTACTATTATATTTAGTAAATTGTTATTAAAAATAGGCCTCTAAAGAAAATCTATTACTAGCTGAACCCAAACCAGTATGCTACAAGTCTATAATTATGTAAAAATACATAATAAAATCAGTCTAGACAGAAAATATTCATCATTTTTTGTATAATTTATTACAGAAGTTAGCTGTGCTAATAGAACAATGAGTATACATAGCCAAATGTGTGAATTCTTGCATGGTGAAATTTCTTTCCAGACGCCAAATGGCCTAAGTTTAGTAACAAAACACTGTGTTCAAAACACTGTGCTAGGCACTGAGGGTACAGATGGAAACAAGGAAATCAACTGTGGTATTTTGAAGTGAGTTCAAGTCACAGAGGGGAAGAGAGAAAAATGGATATATAACTACACTAGATTGTAGCAAAATTTATAGGAGATTAATAATAGCTCTCCTTTACAGGACATCTCTAGGCGCTTAACCCTATCCTAAGTACCCTGGACCATGATTTTGATGGCCTCACTGTACATGTCATTATATACATGAGGGAGCTGAAACTGAGAGAGCTCAATGTCAAGGCCAAACTCATGTATGGCATCAAATCTTTTGACCCTCAATCACTAGATCATGTTGGATACTGTTGATTTTCAAACTGTTCATTTCTGTTAATTAACCTAGGAAGGGCATCTTTTCTCTCTTTGCAGTTTGATTCCATATTATCAACAGTGGCTCCTTTTGTGCAATGAAAGGAGATGATAAAGGCCACCAGTTTGAATAATAAATGCTGTGTTTTTGTACCTCAGCATCTCTTCATTCCTGTTCCATTTGAGGTGGGTGTGGCTATTGGAAAATGGAGAAGACCCAGGAGATTTGAACCTGATACTCTCATCTATGTCTTTTGTCTGGTTCCTTATTCTAGTCCTCCATTGGAGCTTCCATGTTCCTCCACTGACATTTCTGAGCCTCACCCTCTCTCTTTCCAGAGATGAAAGGTCACATGGGACAAAAGATGATTTTCATCTCTTTTTCTGCTACAAGTAGGAAGGGCACTACTTCCTTACAATAATGGTAAATATTTTCCAAATTTATCATCCCAATTTTTTGCTTCCAGGCAAGACTTAGTTGTCCTTAGTCTGTGGTACCTCAAATTCTTTCTTTCTTCTTCTTCTACTTTTTGTTTTTGAATGAGGACATAGTGTCTTCTCATTATGTCTATAACTTTAGACCTTCCATCTTCTCCCACTATATCATATTACCTATGTATTCTAAAAAATTTATTTGAAAATACTGCATCTTCTAGCCCTTTCTTAGAATATACCAAGTTTGTTTCTGAAATATTCTGAAGCATCTTCTGCAAAGGTCTTTTGAAATCCAGTTCCCAATTCACTTAAATAAATAAATAAATAAATAAATAAATAAATAAGTTTGAGATTGGTCTCAAACTTGTAGTCTTCCTGCCTCAGCTTCCCAGGTCACTAGGATTATAGGCCTGCACCATTGTGCCATGCTAGTAGAAGTGCTTTTAGAGGTCACATGAAAGATTATCAGTAATTTGGATTGGACACAATGGATGGACCAAGGGTCAAATAGATCACATAGTTTTATTCAACAAGTGGTTAACTCAACTGAAATTCAAGTTTATTTTTTCTCAATTCCAACCTACTACTCTTTCCACTAGTTTTAGAAAAGCTGTACTATTGCATAGTAGCTACTACCTGAGCTGGTAAAGCCAGATGAACAGAAGAGCTAGTAACTGTCATTCAGCCATCTATAATAAAAAAGGTACTGGTAAGAAATGAATCCAAGGAAGACTTGGTAGAAATTGGTCATAAGTGGTGGGGAAAATCATGACTGAGAAATTGAGAAAGTCCAAATGACTGAAGAACTTTTCTCTTTCCTGCTTTTAATCATTCTCATTTCAACATTTTATCCTACTAGTGTTTTAGGACTTTCTTAAAGACATAATCTTGTATTTGGTTTAATTTAATATTTTCCACATATTGCCAGGCTCAGAATTTAACCTCAGTATAAAAGAATAATGAGTAAGGGCAAGAGAATAAGTTATAAATCTGAATAGCTTGTATTTCCCTAATCATCACTTATTAGAACTTATCCACCTACTTGTATTATGATAACATAATAAAGATCATTCAAAACAATGATCATTTATCAAGAGATATTTCACAACTTCTCCTAATGAGGAAAAGAAATGACCTGCTCTCTCCTCCCTTCAGTAAGCCCAGGTAGACTGGAAAATTTCTTCAGATTTTCACATCAAGTTAAGCTTCAATTTTGGCTGTAACTCCCAACCTGTTCATAGCTAGTGTTTTATTTACTATATCTCAATATGTATTAAAAATCTTTCACAGTGAGGGCATCTTATAAGAAATGAAAGAAAGTTTAAACAAAATCTCTCTTGGGAATTCTAACTGGGGATTCTACAATCACCCAGGTTTTATGATTACAAAGCTACACAACAACAAATATAATCCTGCCATGTTAAGTTTATTCATTGATACACAGTTTGAGCATCATTTGTGGAGATCAATAAAATTCTGTTTACTTAGGTCACTTTAAGTAATTTTTTTGGTATGTGGAAGTTAATCATGGAAAACAACTCCTTTGTACAAATTCACAAAGCAGCTAATAGGTCAAAGGCAATTTTGTACAATATTTTTATTGTACCTATGTTACATGAGCTCACCTGTGGAACCTCCCACTTGTGTCATTTGGGCACTCAAAAAATTTCAGATTAGAGAACATTTGAGTTTTCAGATTTTTGGATTAGGGATACTTGACCTGTGTATTTTTGTGTGGTTTAGTTTCATAATATTGAGAGATCATCATTCCCAAATATTTAACATGATAAAAATCCCTGACTTTCCAATTCTCTTTTTATTTTTGTTTTGTTGCAGTTGTATCACTTAATTTCCCCAAGCCTTTCTTCTTCTCTAGAGAGAGGTGAAGGAGGATTGTCTCACAGAAAGATTTTTCTAATAAGTAATATAATCAAGAGAGAAACTACATAAAACAATGCTTATGAATTAGACCTTTGGAAATTTCAGACTACTTGAGTTTAAATCCTAGCTAATCCTTTGTGACCTTGGGTAAATTATTTAATCTTGATAAACCCATTTGTTTTTCATCTGTAAAAATATCTAAATTCTATAATAATAGAATTTAGACCTGTAATGAGAATTAAATGAGATGATGCTTTAAAGCATTTAGAACAATGATAATAGTTACATAGTAAAAATGATAATATTATTATTTATGTCTTCATTTTGCATATTTCAGAAGTTAGAAAATTTTCATCTGAGTTGCATTCTAAGATGAAATCTAAAGAGAAGATATATATATATTTATATATATATAATATATATTATATATATATATATATATATATATATATATATAAAACAAACTAATTGGCATAGAGGGGGCAAGTCAGAATGATAAACTAGAAAAATGATCAAATGTGAGTCTCAAATTTTCTTATATCTTATATTCTTCCAGTTAACTCAAACTGAGAAAGAGGATGGTCTTAAATAAGATAGAATACCACTATCTCTACTACTGCTGTTATAGAACAATTTCTCAAATTCTTCAAAGACTCTAGTGTCTATGGTCTTGCTTGCTTGTGCTATTTTCTAGAACTAGTGAGTGAGTCCATGCTACACTAGTGACTTCTCTTTATTTTGCAAAAAGTCACAAAACTCTGCTCTTATACTGAAATACAATAAACAAAAAGAAAGCTATTATTGAACAGTAAATAAAATACTACTCAATTGAATTCAACAGTGAAGTACATAAATGTCATTATGAACGAGTGAGATTTATCCTGAGGATTAAACATAAAATTTAGAATTAAGTAAACTACACTCATTGACACAACTAGCATTCAACATTAACCAATAAGTTCAGATCCATGCAATCCAAACTTAAACAAATATTAAGAAAATAAGAACAGAAAAAAGAGATCAAATTATCATTACCTTGGGATGATAGAATTACCTAATTAAAGTAAAAAAATAATCTACTGAAAACTTCAGTAGGTCTCTAAGTTGCTTTAGTACAAGTCATTCTAAATTAAGAATTTTTCTATGTGCCAAACACTATTAGGACATAAAATGGTCAGAGATTCCAAAAACAGATCTATGTAATAAAAGGTGTATTGAAATTATTATGTGTGGTAATGGTATATTGAGAACAATCCACATGTCCAACTGAATGTATGTGTTAAGTAAATTATTATTCTACTATATGATTCTTCTTAATACATCACTATTCTATTCCTACTAATGATCACAAAAAGACATGTTAGAAAAATGTTAGAAACAATATCAGTGGTTTGAGAAATTCATACTAATAATGTAAGCTTTAAATGTGATGATGTTAAATGCCCACAATTCTATAAGAACTGTAACTCAACCTCTATCTTATCATATACAGTTCTTACATATCAAAAAGGGAGAGATAATCTCAAATAACCGTAATTGACTCTGAGAGATAATATTATTGGTGATTTTTATTTACTTTATATTCTTCTGTATTTTCTACAACCAGTATTGAGAACTTCTTTTTTTCAGAATGAAAAGTTGATTTTTTAGAAAAGATGACTTATAATCAAAGTTGAGGGCTAACAAAAAAATAGAAATTATGAAGCTCTGTGTAGACATCCTGTCTCAGAGTCCCTGTAGTGACCAGAGCTCCTCCCTGCCATTTAGAGGAGATAAATGCCCTATCAACATTGAAAGATGTGGCATGGCTACCATTCAGGTTGACAAAAGCATCTGCCCAGCCTGCTCAGCTTCCCAAAGCTTTGATGTTTCAGAGATCAGCAAAGCTCTTTCCTTGTATTTCCTCTTTGCAGCACAGGTTCAAAGAAACAATTATTATGAAGAGGCTAAACTGTAACAAAAGGCTTCCCTCAGCTTCAAGTTACAATGTAAAGTTTCTCCATAACTTTATTTATCAGAACTACTCCAACAGCTGAGTTACTCTATTAATTTTTGTTTTCTGCCTGCCATTAATAGTTCTGGTTCAAGTATCAAAGACAAAAGATACAGATATTTTATTGTTATTCAGCAAGGAATGGAAGAAGAGGATACACAGAATTAATGTAGAAGAGCAAGTTGTATCTAGATCCAGATAATTTAACCAGCTACTTAACAGTGAATTTGAAGAATTTTGAGAATATCACTCAAAGTGTTGATTAATGTTATTGTAAAGCCAAATCAATGATCTAATTTCCTTCTTATTTAGGAGCAACTATGTCCAATTTTTAAAAGCTTCCTTTACTAAGTTTCTTTCTAATAGTGATCAGAGCATGCAATGGATATGATCTAAAGAAGGCTTTTTGTAAAAATACCTAATCTGTCTCCAGAGACATTAAAATCTAAGCACAAAGAGCATTTTATATTTTAATTATTTTTATTTGAAGTATATATATCTTAAGTTCTCAATGTTATAAAGAGATGATCAGAATAGTTAAAATATTTTAGAATTCTTAATACAATTAAGTTTAAGAATAACATTTACTAATGCAAGTGAGTCTAACTCACTATTCAAAAACTATTCTGTATTATAATTTAATTGATTTTTAACCTTCAAATGTACAACTGATGGCATTGTTATTTCAGTATACTAAAATATCTGCAGTTAAGGAAAACAGAAAATAAAGCACATAATAAAGCACATAATATTTAATATTAAATATTAAAATATTACGAATAGGTACTCAATTAGGGACATTATCTTTCTTTATATGAGTAGGCTTTTTTCTGTTATGACAAAGCAATTTTCTTGTATATTTGCAAATTGTCTAAAATGCAGTGATAACCTCCTATCAACACTATGTATGTGAAATAGTAACATATTAGGCCCATGCTGAGAAATTTCTACTTCTTTTTTCACTTTGAGATTCTTTGAATGGTGTCTTCTTATCTTCAAGGTTTCCTCTGGCCATTTGACCCCTCACTGTAATGTCCTGTAATGTCGTGCTTCCTGCTCTGGGCTCTTCAGTTCCTTACCTTGACATTCCCAGCTAAATTCCTTCACGCCCCCATTCCTTTCATGTTCCTATAAACACCCATCTCTCACATCTGAAGCCGTGGATCTTCATTCTTACACACCACTTTCAAATGAGGTAGAGCCTTGTCCATTTACCCTAACTTTTAGTTTCTTTCTCCACTATTTGATTAGCGAGACAGAAAATGGTAAGAAGTCAGGCTTTATGGGAAACGAGGGGAAAGGAAGTTTCAAATATAGTCATACCTTTTCCCCATCCGCCAAATGCCACAAATGCCATTAAATGAGTAACCATTCAATTTTCCACTTCACATACATCTACCACTTTGGACAGTTAAGGAGGAATGACACTAAAGAGGGAAGGAATACATAAAAGTGACAGCAGTCAAGAAGACCAAAATAGAGAGTGGCAAAAGCAGAAATCTGTACCAACACTATTGGGAAGGCGAAATGAAAGTGGCCCAAGGAACAGGGATAATGCTCCTTGGGATTGCTTCTTTCCCAGTGTTCTAAAGAATTGCTCAAGAGTTATAAACTTGAGTGACAGTCATAAAAACCTTTGAAATCTATCATTGCATCCATAAGCTGCTAACTTTCTAGCTCCTCTTTAATTTTTTTAAAAAGCACATAGCACTGACCTAATATTGAAATATTATGAGAACTAATAAAAGTATGAAAGTTTAAGAACCTGGTATAAGCAGGTATTAAAATAATGTGTTAATTACAGGACAAAGATCAATGTTTCTTTATCACAATGGCTCAGGTATGGCCTTTTGTCAAAATAACAGTATTATTTTCATTATTCCATCATAAATGATTAACAGCCCATTGATAACTCCTAGCTTTCACTTTAGTACTGAAGAATATTACCAGATGTGAGATTCTGAAAGAAAATGACTTTTGAGAATTTAGGCTCCAACAGAAGAGCATTTTCATTTGTTTGTTTGTCTTTAATACAGAGTCTTCTTTGTAGTATTTAGAATCTACCACTTTGGGTAAATTCAGAAAGAGACGAGAATTAGTTATTTACTATATTTTACTTAAAAGGAAAAACAGATGTGTCAATCAAGGATAAAATCAACCAATGAAGAAAAAATCATGGATCTGATTTACAGAATACAATGAAAGATCAATATGTATGTTTAATTATGTTACATTTTCAGGTATATAGGTAATGGAAATAGATACATGGATAGATGGATAGATAGATAAGTAGGTAATTTCCACATCCCATTATTAGAAACAAGGACATAAAACTCATTAGAGTCTACAAGTCAGTGAGTTATTTTAACTTTTTCTTTGAAGAACAATGAAACTCTATAATGTCTGCATTGCATACCATCCTATTATATGGAAATCATCTTGGAAGAGATTTCAGATCCATTATTTTAATTCTTCCTAGGGAGCTGTTACAGTTGCTCAGCACTGCTACAGAAGAACAGATACATTTGTTAATGTTTCTAGGAGGAACTAGGAAGAAAATATTGTCTTTTCTATAATAATCTTTAAAAACTAGGCATGAATCTATTAATATGCTCATAAAACAATTAATATTTGGAAAGTTAAGCCAAGATGGAATTTATTAAATTTACTTTTCAGTCCATGCTGAACATTTGATCTTTATGAGCATCACAGACAAATCAAATAGGAGCAATTTTGTTTGTCACTAGGTTATTGTAAAATAATAAGAGATATCATTTGAAAGTTGTTGACTTGATTTCATAAATGATTTTTGTTTTCTACGTTTAAAATAAACAATAAACATGTCAGCTTTAAGCTGAGTTATTTGGGCAAATGTTATTTTTTTTTTCTTTTTACCGAAATAGAAGTTTTATTGATTTTTTCTCTGTTTTTCTTCTCCATTTCTTTTCCTTTTTTTACACCAGCTCTCTGATCCACTTCTGCTTCCAGGGACAAATATTTTGTGTTTTCAATACTTAGGATTGAGAGTACAAGTTTTCTTTCAAGATGATTTTTTGTGGAACATTTGCTAATAATAACAGTAAGTTTCAGCATTGTTCTGATTTTATGGTATGTACTGGGTCAGTGGTTTCTAGGGGTCAGTAAAGGAAAGGAAGTTTTTGGACTTTCAAAGGATTTCATTTGAAAAATAACTTTCTGAATTTGGATAAAAATCACTTGTATATTCCTAGTAACTTTCCTCACATAGACTACATATAATATAGACAATTACTCATGGGCTCCATTCTTTATCTATTATATATGGGTCATCAATCTGTGGCCTAGTCTGTGTAAGATTCACTTATCACAATTAATAGTCACATTACATGTTATAACTTAAATCACCATATCTAATGCATGTACTATTTTTCAAATCCTTGTGGATTTTTTTAGTGATAAACAATAAAATTTATATTAAAGCATCCACATCAGCTCTTTATTATGATGTAAATATGATTCCATGTGTGAGTCTGCAAAAAAATATCTTGAAAGTAGTCTTCAAGCCAGGCACAGTGGCGCATGCCTGTAGTCCCACCCCCTCCGGAGGCTGAGGCAGGATAGTGAGTTCAAAGCCAGCCACAGCAAAAGCGAGGCACTAAGCAACTCAGTAAGACCCTGTCTCTAAATAAAATACAAAATAGGCCTGGGGATGTGGCTCAGTGGTCTAGTGCCCCTGAGTTCAATCAGGTACCCTTCCCCCACTGAAAATAGTCTTCAAATGTCAAAAGATTGGGCATTACTAACAATATATTTTTGGTTTTATTGCCAAATAATGAATGAGAAAATCCTTTTTCTTCCTCCTTCCCTTGCTGTACTCAATGTGGAAATACTGGGCTGACTTTGGACCCAGGCCCAAATGTCCTATGCTGGCTCCACAGGGACTTCTGTTGCATGAGTTTAAGTTCCAAACATATACTGGTGATTCTCAGGCATATGTCTTCAGCCATGACCTCTTCCCTAAGCTCTCACTACTTAACAGATACCCTTGAAATTTCAATATTGATCTTATTATCTCCAAATTAACTGATTTGCACTCTGAAAGCTGTTGCTTGTTCCATAGGTTTCTTCATGTCAGTACAAAGCAATACCATCCACTTGTTCTTCTCTTTCCTTTGTATCTACCACCCCCATTTACGGTCAAATATGAAGATTTATTGATTCTACTGCCAAAATTTTTTTTTTTTTTTGGTACTGGAGATTGAACTCAGGGGCACTCGACCACTGAGCCACCTCCCCAGCCCTATTTTGTGTGTTTTATGTAGAGACAGGGTCTCACTGAGTTGCTTAGCGCCTTGCCATTGCTAAGGTTGGCTTTGAACTCGCAATTCTCCCGTCTCAGCCTCCCTAAGTGCTGGGATTACAGGCTTGTGCCACTGCGCCCGGCTGCCAAAATCTGTCTTGATGCTATCACTTCTCTTCAACTCCATGGCGCTAACACCATCATTTCTTTTTCATCTGCATAATGCTTCCATTTTTCTTTTCTACTATATCTTGTCCCCAAAGTTGTCAAAGTGATTTTTTTAAAAAAATCATAAAATATATTATGCCATTTACCTACACTGGTCCTTCCACTGGATGCCAAATTAGATTAGATGTCAGACTCACAAACACGGCCTTCAGGGACACAATTATTTTTTAAACCTCTTCTCCCATACTTTCCTTCACCTAGTATTCTCCGGTCCAGCTGGTCTTCTTTCTGTTGCTTTAGCATGTTGGTTTTATTCTTTGTTACTAGAGTGCTCTGCCTGAGCTCTACTTCCTTAATTTTATTATGGCTTACTCTACCCCATCATTCAGGCAGGCTTCACTGCCAAATCTCCTTACTAATAAATAATATAATTAAAATAATCTTAGAGTGGCACCATCCTGAACTTTAAATGTTTGAAAACCCATGCTATTGAATGTATGACTAATATACATTTAAAATGGGGATACTGATATTGAGAAAACTGAATAGTTTTTTAAGAATTTTCATGCATTAAATTAATTTAAATAAAAATAGTTGTATGAGATTAGCAGCTACTGTAATATACCATATTCTCTCCATTTTTTAAAAAAAGTAGGATTTAAAATCATACATGTTTATTTCTTTAAATTTATTTATGCACTTTTTATGTTGCATTTTAATTAATTATTATATCAGTTCTTAGTTATATGTGACAGCAGAATCCATTTTGATAAAATTATCCAAGCATGTAATATATCATAAAGTATAATTTATTCATGTAGCAATCAATGTATCACACACACACACACACACACAAAGTGATCCTCCTCGGCAAAAGCAGTAAGATTTTCCAGGAAATAAGCATCATATTAAGCAGTCTGTTAGGTTTTTGAAGGATGAATGGGGTGTGCAAACTACAAAAGGGAAGTATTGTTCACACCGTCCCAAGCAATCGGATACATGTGCAATTCAGAATGATCACTTTGACAGTGATATGAAAGGGAGGTTTGAGTGAGGCAGGAGTATTTCTAGGGAGGCTAGAAAGGATGCTATTAGAATGATCTGAACCAGAGAGATCAGGACACAATCCTGACTAAGCCAGAAGCAGAGGGATGGATTCGTCCATTTTTTAGTGTGTCCATTTTTTATACAAATTTTTATTAAGTTATCTACTTTTCTAGGTACTGAGTATACACAAACAGACAGAAACACTCCTGCCTCATGGAGCTTATACCATAGAGAAGGGTGATAAATAGAATGATCACTGTCAAAGTGATCGTTCTGAGTTGCACATGTATCCAATTGCTTGGAATGGTGTGAACAATACTTCTCTTTGGTATTTTGCACATCCCATGCATCCTTTAAAAACCTAAAGAACTGCTTTATATGACGGTTATTTCCTAGCAAATCTCGCTGCTCTTGCTGAGGAGATAGATCAATTTGGGTGTGTGTGTGTATGTGCGTGTGTGTGCATGCATGTGCATGCACACATGTATACCTTTTATACCCTGGCCATAAATTCATTGCTAAGTGAATAAATCATACATGATGCCTTCCTTTGTAACCAAAGCATAGACCCAGAGGTCTACCTGTAAGTGTTAATTCATACTTGCTAATTAAACTCTGCTCGTGCCATTACAGCAGAAGTCTGTTGCACTGGTGGTTGAGATCTGGCTCCAATTTTTATCATTCCTACAGGAAAACAATTCTTCCATTTTCCTTACATAGACTAAGTATTTTTAGTGTCTTGTTAGTATACTTTCATTTATGTTGGAACCATAGTATATTTTTATTTAATTTAGAGGATAAATATAGGAATCTCCCATATAACCATTCTCCAATATGGTATCTTTCCTAAGACTGTCATAATTTGGTATAAAATGTAAACAGAATCTGCTTGACTGAAAATATTTGACAAATATGAGAATGATTAACAGAAGCTTCAAAGATTCTACTGCCTTCTAGTTTACTATAGATGAGCTGGTGAACAGGCATAAGGGCAACATTTCTTTACAGAACTGTCTTAACTATTTTGAGAAGTTGTGGACCATAAGTGAGTTAATAAAAATGTAATTTTCCTTTATGGAACCACTGGCAATAATACAATGAACTATTCTATAAGTCTTAAATGAAGTTAACATTAGTAAAACTAATGGAATAGTTTTGCCATAAATGGAAATAGGGACAGAAGAAAAGACATTTAATTTGGGATCTGGATTTTATAATCATTCTGACACTAATTATGCATATTTGTGCTCACCAGACACCCTCAGCTGTGAAGAAGTTTCAGTGCAAGTGTTTATCACTTCCATTCCAGATAAGGTGGAATATGTTATCCTTCCCACTATCTCCAGGGGTTTTTGAAAGCAAGTTGCCCAAACTTAGCAAACAAAAAAAAAAAGCAAAATGCCCAATTAAATTTGGATTTCAGATAAACAATGCATGTCTTTTTATTTCAAGGATATATATGTTCCATGTAATATTTTGAACATATTTAGATTAAAATTCATTTGTTGATTTGAAATTTGTATTTCACTGGAAGTTCTATAAGAGTTTAATAAACTTGCAAAATTTCTATAAGGAGAGGTCTTAACTGATAAAAATCTGGCAATCATACATGGGGAGGAAGCTGGGAGGAGGTGATTTATGCTTTATGTTTCTCCTTATCATTTCTGGCTCTAACTTATTATTATTTTTGTACTGTGGATTTAGTCCAAGGGCACTTAACCACTGAGCCACACTCCTAGTCTTTTTTATTTCTTATTTTGATACAGGGTCTCCGTAAATTGCTTAGGGCTTTGCTAGATTGCTGAGACTGGCCTAGAACTTGCAATCCTCCTGCTTTAGCCTCCCAGGTCACTGAGATTATAAGCATGGGTCACTGCACACAGTTGCCTCTGAATTCTTGCTTACTCTAAATGTTCGATCTTATGTCCACTAAAATTGCCTTATAACTTTTTGTGACTTTTTAATTTTTTATGCTCTTTGCTAGCTGTACTGTGAAGCAGAGCTTCTTTGCTGCCATGTTCTTCCTCTGCCCAGACTCATTGATTGAAAGCATTTATGTGTGAAATAGACTTAGCTTAACATTTACAGTGAGGGAGTATAGAGGTTGTACCAGGGTAAACAATTTCAGTTTAAATAAACTATATGCTTATTTTCCATAGTACTTCATCACACTCCCTGCTCCTCTTCCACTTTCTACTATCAACTAATTTCTCACTTTCTGCTTGTCTCTATCACCTTTTGTCTACTGCTTTGTTTCACCTCCCTTTCATTTCCTGAATCTGCTCTCCTGTCCTGCTACTTCACTCAGCAGCCAGATCTCTATTAAGTTCACATGCAAGGCAATTTAGCTATCTCATCCTTTTCACCATCACTTTACAAATTAAGGTCTTTATAGCCTCAGCGTTTTTAATGCTGGTAATTGAGCCCTAGGAAACATGGAAAGCTTTTCTCCTTTAAATATACCAGAAATGTTGATATATATAAAAAGCACATGTATGTGTCATACATATTGGTATTTCCAAAAGCTGAATATGTATCTCATTACCTTTATTGGAGTCATTTTATTTCCTTGCTGGAATTCATTCTATTTTGGAAGAAGGTAGACTTGGTCTAGGTGTGTATGTCATAACACTTTGAATCATACTTGGTTTTGAAAATAGTTCAGAATTCTAATTTTGCTGTGGTTAAATATCTTTAGGAAAAAAAAAACAGAAAATATGTCACTTTAAAAATCTAAATACTTTTTGACCTAAAACGTTCATGTCTTAAAAAGCATTTGAAGACAGTGAAGTTGAGTGGTTAGGATCAGTCTTTGGAACCACACAGAACTGGGTTCAAATCCCAGTTTTTCTGTGGAAAATCTAAATCTCATTTGCTTATCTGAAAAACTAAGATAAGAATACTAAACTAATAAAATTATTGAATATTTTAACTATTAATATGTATATATCCTAAATTTATGATAAATATATACATAAATGGCCAAGTAGGCTATGATATTACTATGAGTCAGAATATGGTAAGTCTTAAACCAAAATATATGAGTATTTCTAATGACATGAAAAAGTGTACGTGAGAAAAATACAAGTATAACCAGCATGAAATGAACTTTATATGGTATAAGACCTCCTCAGAGTATCCTTGTTATATATAATTATATAATCATAGATATAGAGAAAGGAATGAAGGAAACTCACCAAAGTACCTATTAGTGATAGAATTATGAGTAATTATTATTTTAATACTTCTTATGGTATATGTTTTTAATAATAGGCATGTAATGCTATTAGAAATAGGAAAATTGTATGTTTGTATATTTACCTATACATGAATGGCATGTATGTATAATATAGGCATGTATACATATTATGCATATATGTTAAGTCATATGTAATGTATTATTTATGTATGTAATTTTTTAAATGCACATAACTTAAAATATTGCATAAGAAATTTTAGAAAGGAAATACTTTTATCCATGCATGATTTACTTAATGAAAACTAAAATTACTATCTGAAGAGCTCATCAAATTACTATGGCTCTGCCGGATGTTGTGGTGTACACCTGTAATCCTAGGACTCAGGAGGCTGAGGCAGGACTATTGAGAGTTCAAAGCTAGCCTCAGCAGCTTAGCAAGGCCCTAAGCAATTTAGCAAGATGCTGTCTCAAAATAAAATGTGAAAAGGGCTGGGAATGTGCCTCAGTGGTTAAGTCCCCCTGTGTTCAATCCCTTGTACCAGAAAAAAAATATTACTATGGCTCATTGTTGATTTTGTTCCATGCATTATATAGCACTGCAGGTTTATTTTTATAGAATATGACTTTTATAATTTTTAAGTTGAGAGTATAGAAGTTGAGAAAACCTCTTTTTATTTTCATCATTAGGTAGTTTAGTAAATAAGGCCCAAGAAAAATATTTTATCTACTTTACCACACATGTCCAAGAATTTAAAAAGCATTCAAAATTAATCTTTTTAGGTCAGAATGCTTAGTCTGGAAGTGTCAAATAAAGAAAAGAAGCTAATTCAGTTTATCTCACTTTAAAATGTGAATTATTTTAACCTGAAAATACTCTCATCCTTTTTCTTTGAGGGAAAATGATAATCCTTGATATGAACCTCTTTTTTTAATCTCTTTCAAAAAGACACTAATCAGCTACAATAAGGCATGATGGTGTCTATTTTCTTACAGAAAGCAGTGGCTTAATTTATAATCCAATGATAGTTATGCTTAAAAGCAATCTCTATTATGGTTTTCAAACTATTTCAACTAAAGCCTTATTATTTAACTTCTATTCTCATTCCTACATTTTAATGGTCTTGTTTTGCATTTGCATTTATTTTTAAATTGCCTCAAATCCTTTGACAGGTCAAAATAATATGCAAAGTAAAATAAATCCTGAAAGTCCTTCCCAAATATCACACTGAAACCTTCTCATGTATCTTCTTTTTTTTTTTTTTTTAAATATTTTTTAGTTGTCAATGGATCTTTATTTTATTCATTTATTTATATGTGGTGCTGAGGATCGAACCCAGTGCCTCACGCATGCTAGGCAAGCGCTCTACCACTGAGCCGCATCCCAGCCCCCTCATGTATTTTCTAAACTGAAACATGCTCTGAGTTAAATTGGAAGGTGTCTCAAATTTTTTCTTCAGCAAATGAAGATGCTAAGAAAAGAAATAAATGGAGAGACTCAACAATCGCTTTTTATTAGCTTTAAGATTAAGTGATTGTCTACCAAGTCATCAATGGGGAGAGAAAACTCAATAACTTATCATGCAGAAAAATGCTTGTTTTCCCTGTAGAATGCATGAAAGAGCACTTCTGGTTTACCCAACCAGCTCATGCTTCCATTTCTAAGATAAAATGCAATGTAAAAATATGCATTTAATTACTTCATAAGTAATGTGAGGATTCACCCTCTCCTCCATTCTTATATCATGTCAATAGCAACATAACTAAGGATAGTATAGAGGAGAATGCAAAAATCAGAGCAGGGCAGTGAATAATGAGCTGCACCTCTGGAGATCTTTCTCAGTTTACCAGTGAATTAAAATATGTTGGATCTCCCTTACTTTCACATATTAGAAAGTTCCCCTTTTAAAGACAATATAAAGAAACAGATCAGTTAACAAAGAACATACTGGATTCCCTAAGCTAAACTCATTAACTCCTTTTCAAGCAAAATTCTTGAAGAAGTTGGATGGTGTGTTAAATACCATGTCCTTAGTTCTAACTAAAGTATTTTTGTCTAGCATATATGATGCCTTAATATTGTAGTTAATGCTATTTCTCAAATTTAGTAAAAGAAAGTATAGTTTAATTACAAGTGCTTTTGAAATCATTAAATATAAAATTATCTACACTATATTAGATTTATTATTATATCATATTTATCTTACTAATATCTTACATCTAATATTTCAACTTAATATTAAATTATTTCTTATATCATGAAATAATGTATTTTATATTAAATAATATTTTTTTAAATATTTATTTATTTTTAGTTGTTTTAATATCTTTATTTGTACATGGTGCTAAGGATCAAACCCAGTGCCTCACGCATGCTAGGCGAGCACGCTACCACTGCGCCACAATCCCAGCCCCATATTAAATAATATTTTATATTATATATTAAATGACTCTAATTATCTCATCCTAAAGGGACATTTGCTTTTTTAAAGTCAAGTAGTCAATTTACTCTTCCATTAATTGCATCTGAAATAAAGACCATGAGTGTCGTCAAACTTAATTCATTGTGAACTTTACATCCCGCTCAGAAGGTGTCTAAATAGACACTGGTGATCCTATACATGTTAAAAATTTCTAATAGGGGTATTTCGGCTGTAGCAGCAGGTCATGTGTAGGGATTTGTTCTGTGAGAAAAATTATAATGCAGCTGGAGTTTTAATACTAAATCTGTGATGGATAAAACGCAGGGCTACTGATTTAGCTACTGCAGGCCCTAAGTCACACTATCTCCTCTGCAAAACACATGTAATATTTTAACAATCTGATAATTAGTGCACATTCCTGCCTGCTCCTTAAAACCTCACTCCCAGATGCAGCTTTGGTGGGATTTTGATTTTATTAGCTTTCATAATTCACTACCATTGCAAGACCAGCTCCCCTTCCATTCATTAGGCTTTCTATCTGGCCGGGCAGTGTTGATGTAAATTCACATCTTAAAAAAGCTTGACTTTCATCCACTGCATGAACCCCTCTCTAAATTATGTGTCTATAAACTGCAGGACTATGGTTCAAATGGCACAAAGCGGGTTACAAGAACATTTATTTCACTTATGTAGATAAGTGGGGTAAGAAAGATGACAGTTGAAGCCGGGCGCGGTGGCTCAAGCCTGTAATCCCAGCACTCAGGGAGGCTGAGATAGGAGAATCGCGAGTTCAAAGCCAGCCTCAGCAATGGCGAGGCGCTAAGCTACTCAGTGAGACCCTGTCTCTACATAAAATACAAAATAGGGCTGGGGATGTGGCTCAGTGGTCGAGTGCCCCTGAGTTCAATCCCCGGTACCAAA
>PVHX01001963.1:0-46651 GCA_004024805.1 Geosciurus inauris | reverse complement strand
AAAAAAAAAAAAAAAAGAAAGATGACAGTTGATTCATCAAGCTTAGCCATTGTCTCCTCGACTATTTGGAATGTATAAAGCCTCACCTTACCAAACCATTCCGATGTATGTGGCCCCAACCTTATATTAAAAATGACCTTATGGGGCTGGGTTTATGGCTCAGTGGTAGAGTGTTTGCCTAGCATGTATGAGGCACTGGATTCAATCCTCAGCACCACATAAAAATAAATAAATAAAATAAAGGTATTATGTACCTTTACAACTAAAAATATTTTTAAAAAATGACCTTCTAAAGGGAGTATGTGAAGCAAAAGTGTACTGCACTTCTGTATGGGATAAAGTATTTATGGTGGACATGATAAAAGATTAAACAGAAAAAGTGACTTACAAGATTCTTTTATGGAAATGACAGAAGAACAGAAAGCTCTTGGAGGACTCTGAGTGTGTAATATCCTTCTGTATATTTATAATCGATATGCAAATTATATAATTTATTAAGAAAGCAGAGAACAAAAATAACCTGAAGATTCCTGAGTGCAAAACAAAGAAAGACTAGGTGATGGTTACAGAAGGTATCGTAGAAGCAAAGACAATGCATATTTTTCTGCTCTACTTTTAACAAAGCCAAAATTATGTCAATAAAGTATAACAAAGCATAGAAGATTTTAGCTGGGCGCGGTAGTGCATGCCTGTAATCCCAGCACTTTGGGAGGCTGAGACAGAAGGATCGTGAGTTCAAAGCCAGCCTCCCCAACAGCGAGGCACTAAGGAACTCAATGAGACCCTGTCTCTAAATAAAACACACAAAAACAGGGCTAGGATGTGGCTCAGTGGTCGAGTACCCCTGAGTTCAATCAAAGAAAAAAAAAAGAAGATTTTAATATATAATTTTGCATGACTATTTTGAGAGCAGTGTACATTTCCTATTTAAAATATCATGATTTAGTTTTCCTATTGTGCATTTTATAAGTAGAATAAATTGAGATAAATTATCTTAAGTAGTACTGTGGGCCAAATATTTGAAGCATATCACTGCTTTTCCCAAGAGTCTTGATCCACTAATTCTTTAACAAGAGAATGCTGATCACACAACTCTCAGTGTCAGGAAAGGGAGGGAGGTGAAGTTGTTAAAATTTCCCCTAGGAAATGAATGATGAAAATCTCAGGATTTAATTTCAGTTTCATTCCTAAACTTTCACTAGCTCCATTCTATTGGTCAGCCAACAGGGACAATAAAAAATATTCTTTGCCAACTGCATTTTAACAAATTTGGGAATCCACATGAATTAGATGACCATTAGCAATTCAGCTGATATTAGCCAACTTCTCCCACTGAAAGGGAGTGGTTCCCATGGGCAAAATCTAGATAAAGAATCTTACCCTCTATTATCAACAAAAAGTTGGATATGTTTCAGTTTATCAGAAAATCAATTCTCTTTGTCCCTGTTGGGGAAGTGAATTAAACCCCAATTCAACTTTTAAGTTTAAAATAAGTAATTTTATTAGCTGATCTACCTAACACTTTATTACACAATGCATCCAATGTTGTAAACATGCTTTTTGGCAATCTCTTACTTTAGCTCAGGAACTGACTTGGAAAACCCTGGACAACATTTGGATAATGACAATCTCATCTTGTCTTCTTTGGAGAGTAATAATGTAAACAAAATGAGCTCTTTACTGGCAGCCAAATGCAATGGAGTTGTGACTGATCCTTTCCTAATATCAATGTTTCAGGACACTTTTCTGAGCATGTTTCTGGGAGCAGAAAGACTCCATGTCTTTATTTAGCATAAGGATCTTATGTGGCATTATCAACTGTTTTTCTCGTCAGACTTTTCTAGTGAAAAGTACTACTTGAGAAAGTCATTAATTTATCTATTTTAAAAAGCGGCTCTAAAGTTCTCTGATGCTTTAATGGAGGGAGTGTCCAAGAAAAGGTGTCTAGGATGGTTTTAGTTGTTGCAAGGGCAGGAAAGCCTTATCAAACTGATGCAGTGTTACCCAACTGCCATTCTGAAGAAGCAAGAATGAGGTGAGAGAGAAAAGAATTACACACTTTAGACTAACCGGGTGACCTTATATCCCTTTCCTCCCAATATACTTTGCTTAAAAAAAAAAATCTAGTGTTTTACTTCTTCCTGCTTCAACCGCCAAAACTGTAGAAAAAATATTATTTCAAAGAAAATATATGTTCATGAAGGTAAGAGATACCTTTGAGATCACTGGCACTACCTATAATTTCCTAAAATTTTAGGAAAAATACATTGTAACGCAATTTGGAAACATGCTGAGTTATTTTGGCTTAGTAACTACAAAACCCTAAAGCTGGGGTAACTGGATATTAGATCTGAAAGCACCAATACAACTGCTCTTCAACCTCCTCGTTTTACAACTAGAACCTAAAAAGATCAGACAACTGTACAAAGTCACCGCTTGCTAATGCTGGGACAGGGCAAAACATCATCTTGTCATTTTGTGTGTATGTGTTTGTTTTCCTCAGTAGTTCACAGATATAAAAGTTTTTTTTATATGTAAATGAGTAACCATGAACTTGCTATCATAAAAAATGGAAAGAATCATGAATTTCTATTTGGAATTTTATTTAACACCAGGTGACATTTATCAAGTCATGTAACTATTGTAATTGCCCTGAGTAGGGTACTATTATTATCTTTATTTTATTAGGAGGTGACAGGCATATGAGGTTCATTAACTTGCTCAAGGTCACATACCTCCTAAGTACTGAAACCTGGATTTGAACTAAGCATCTGATCTGATGTCCTTCTTCTCAACTATTATGCTACATCATTTGCCTTTGTGAGGTACCAAGTCAGTTAATGGACCAGACTATAAGATCATGAATCAGAGTTCCTGTGAGGAAGTATAGAGCTGGTGTACCCCAGAGGCAAAGTGACATCAAATCAGGAGGTTTTCATGGAGGGAAAAGGCATTTCCAGATCAGCTTAGACTATTGGCCCCTAGCAGTTTTAATTTTTCTGTGTTTAGAACAGAAAACATGTTACAGATAAGAAGATTATGGTTCATAGAAAATTGGGAAAATGCTAGGCAGAAGTTGAGTATTAGACACATACTCAAGGGGAAGATCTTTAACCTATGCTCATTGACTAATTTCTTACAAAACTTCTGCATGTCAGGGTGGCTTAGAGTGTCACACCCTATTCTTGGAAATTTCTGTGTAAGCACTGTCATGCTTTTCCTGGGGTGCAATGGGTGTCTGTCCTAATCTTAAAATATGAACAATTCCTAGATATAGATAATTTATTATTCAAGATTTTAATCCTCTTAATTATGTGTCTTTATAAGCACATATTTGATTAACCATATTTTAAATAAAACAGAAGTGCTATTTGAGTCAGAAACTCTGAAAAACAAAAGGACATTATAGGACACAGACAGCTAGCTGTTTTCTTGCTCTGCTAATATAGGTCTCCCTCCAGATTGTTTATGTAGTATGCACAGTGTCAACTAATGTGGATTGTGCTGGAAACTTCCAGACATAATTAACTTCAGTAGCCTTATAATGCATCACCTATAATCCACAGTCCAACCCATACCCCAGAAGAATCTAACAACTAGCTCACCCCAGGATTGCAACATTTCATGAAGAATCTGTGATTAAAGCCAGACATATAGACAGTAAGAAACCATGTGGTGTGTATTATCTCCACACATCAGCTTTAATGGTACATGCTCTACCCATGACAACATTAAAAGTCAGTACATTGTATCTTAAATTGACATATCTATTTTAAAAGTGAAGAAAAAATGGAAATTGTGTAATTAATGGAATTTACTTCCCAAAATAAAAATCTCAGAATAATAGACTCCAGGAACAATTCTGCTTTTGTGGTGCATTTGTTCTATGTGTGATAGTGTGTACATGCTCAAAACTCAGTGTGCACCAAGGTTCGAGCCTTTTTGCAGTTGATTATGTGGAGTCTTATGCCCCCCTGAAAGGCTTCTTGCAAGAATCTGAGTCCCATAAAGTCAGGGCACCATTCTTTTGCCCTGAACTTATTTTGAACCATCTATAGCCCCTTGTAGAGTACTTAGTGTGCTGATGAAGTCTTGAGATTCTTCTTCCTGCCATTAGTTATGCTCTGAACTTGAACGTTTTTGCACAAGAGATTTTGTAAGAAAAATTTCCATTGGCCCATGCTGAATAGATGGCATTGAAAAAATCAGATGAGTATTCAAGAATATTGAAATGGTATTCTGGATCTCATAGGGAACACAACCCTTAATTGTTCCACATAGCGTTTTCATTGCGCATTTTTTTAGGGAAATAAGTGCAACACAAAAACATCCACATTACCTGGGAGAATAGAAGCCTAAATTAGATAAATCTTTCTGGGACAGTCCTAAAGATTCTGAACAGTGAATTGAACATGAAGACACCAGGCTGAAGTCTTAAATTTATTAGTTGAATACCTTCAGTAAATTGACTTAGTGTCTTAAAATCTTACTTTTTCTAATTTTAAAAGATGATGATGACACCTTCTTCAAGGGCTTATGGTAGGGACTCATAATAGCACATGCAAATAATTTGACTATAGCACATACTCTTTACTGGTTTTGATTCATTTGCCCCTCAGATGGTTTGTGCTGGGTATGTAACAGTGCTATAATTTGACCATGATATAATTTGAAAATGTGATCTAGGTTTAGCACTGTGATTGTTTAGAAAACGTCGCTTTCTTTGACTGAATCACCTTTGTGGAATACTTATATTCTTTTATGAATCCTAAGAGTTGCCCTTTAAATCACCCTATTCTTAAGTCCTGCACAATGTAAAGTGAATTTGCTTAGCAAGAGTTCATTCATTGCTTTGTTTCATGAGGACAGATCATGACCTCAGGGGATAGTCTTTGCCAAGATTCACTTGGAGAATTCGTAATGTCACTGTAAAATGACATCTTGATCACATCAGAACAATTGTTAAAGAGTAAAGATTTAAAGGTATCACTTAATTGTTCAATGTACACTCCATCAAGAAAAATGGTTTTAAAGGGTAAGACCTTGAATATGTTAACTGAACTTTCCTACTTAGACTGTATTTGAGACCTTCTGATGGCTTTTGGTTCATCCATTGAATTTCCCTGCTAATATCTAACACACTCTTCCAGGGAGCAACCACTCATTTAGCCATATGCATCTGACCCTTGATCTCTGAACCCACAGGTCACATTTCTAATTTACACCAAGGCTACCACTCTGAATTCCCCGTAGCCTCTTCTATAGACTATGTCCTTCTTCAAAGAGCATCTCTTGAGTGTCTACCTCGATGGCCTCCTCAGATCTGCTTCTGTATTGATTTTATAGGTCATTCCCTTTGCACTCAACAATTAGAAATGTTTACAGGTACTTATCATTATTCTACTTTCCTTGGCCCCTAAATTAGATTCTAAGACTTGTAAGCATGAGGGCTGGAGTCTTCTACATCTTCACCTAATGCCTACAAGTTATTTGCAATGCATTATGATAATCACTATCATCATTACCATGGAAAAAAACAAGACATCTTTAGCAACCCAACCATCAGTCAAAGGACTGTGAAAGAATACTAATGCAATGACTATAAAATATTTTGTCTTAATAGTATTTCAGAATTTGGATCTTCTAAGGAGACCTGCCACTGCTGAAAACAGGTGAATTCCCTAATTAGGAATTCCTAACTTCAAGTCCTAACATTTCTGATGAATGTCCTCCTAGTTATCCGCTTGACTCAATATAGAACACAAATGAAAGTGCCCAGAAATGTCTATGTCAAAAGGAAAGCTGTACACCCACAAGTAATAATAAAAAAATTGTAAATGGAAGGAATTGCTTTGCAGAAACAATGCTGTGTCAAGATTCTTCAGTGTTGAAATCTTGACTGGAATGATGACAATCAGAAGGTTTGCTAGTTCAGCTAAACACAGCTCTGCTGCTGCACAGAGGCTCCCTGGGTCTTCTTAGCTTATAGTTTATGGCTGAGTTCAAAAAAAATTTAAGTTGGAGAAATAACAGCTGAGATTTTTCAGACACTCATGAGAGCTTTCTATTTTAATGCTGAGGCATTTGAAGGCCACTCAAGGGGTACACTCATCTGTCTCCTCCCCAGGGACAATGTCACAGATTTGAGACTCTGACAGTCCAATCTTTAAGAACTACTGGGTGCATAGGGATGACCCACAGTGTTAATTAGATGAGCAAAGCTTGGTGCATCACTCTGAAAACTCAATAGGGAGTAAGAGTTCCACTCCAGATGACTGAACATCAAATAAGAATTTGGAAGGGGTCACAGCATTTGGAATTATCACTCCAGATAATGGTTCTGTTTAGGAGCTGAGCCAGGGAGGCGAGAGAAGTCTGTCTTGCATAGTCTGGCAAGACTTAGAAACATTGGGCTTCTACAGATTCGTTGTGCCTTACAAACTCATTATTACATTGCACTTAATAAATCTGCATTTGATATTTTCTGTAAGTTGGCTTGATAATTTTCACTGATTTTGGTTTCTATGCTCAGCAGTTTCGTGGTCTCCATTTTTAAAGTGCCCAGATACCATTCTTTTGTTTTTCTTTTGTCTGCATTTACAAAATGTCTCTCAAATACAAAAATATACAAAGACACCACCTACCATTCTCTCAATTGCTCTCTTTGCCAGAAAGGTGATCTGCATTTATTTTACCCAAGCAAATCCCAGGCACTTATGCTTTTTACTTCCATTTCTGAAGGTCCTTTAAAAAGACTATACTCTCTAAAAGCCTTACCAAGGATGATAAAAACATACAGAAGAGAAAATATTCCATCATGATTTGATTCAAATTGATTTGGCTTGGCATCATGGCTCTGCTACTCATGTTCTTGTCAAACTGGATGTCACCCTTCAATTCCCCTAAAAAATGGGCATATCATCACCTGCTCTTTATTATTTTTATAGACTGACCAGGAAATACGGAAAGCTCCTATAACCTAGCTTACTGCATGCAGTACCTATTACATTTCTTCATGTTTGACAATGGTAATGTGATTCTCAGCAAAGACTTTACGTGCATTTTGTCAGGTTATCTTAGGTAAAGAGATCACACAGTATAAGGGGGTAATATATGTTGGAGAATAATACTATGCAAAGTTTATTTTGTTTCATTAGACATGATAAATTATTACTCCTATCTTCCCTTATGTGTGTGATTCTTCTTATACTCATGGTCTAATGTCTTACAGATAATCTATACACATCCTCTATCCTTTCCTAGAATTATTTCATGCTGAAACTTGGATTGACATCATGCCCCTGCTTTTTCTCACCCCAAGCATTCAGACTTAAGTCAGGGTTAACTTTTCCTTCTTTTTTTCCTTTTTTCATTTTGGTGCTTCTACCTTCAGGTTATTCAGGCATTTATTGTACAATATAATTATGTGTTCATGTGTCTTTCCCTGTCTCAAGGTTGTGAGCAGCAGATTAAAGACAGCAACTGCTAGTGGAGTTGTCCCCAAAACATTTCACAGGGCCTTGAGAGTAGTAAGCACTCAATAAATATTTGTTGAATAATGAATGTACTTCTGAATAAGTGTATTTTGTAATTTTTCCAATTCATGTTAATAGCAATATTCCTGGAGCTTATTTTTGGAAAAAACGAAAGATAAATAGTTGACCTAAAAATTACATCATTTAAAAAAAGTTTTGTTTTGTTTGCCTCAGATCTATTTCCATCATTTAGTGCACCACCAATACAGTTTTCAGCTTGTAATACAAAATATAATTGTTCTTTAAGTGAGGACTGGCGTTACAGCAACTGGTGAGTCTCTACCATTACTCTTTTTTAATGGCTAATTGTGGCTGTCACTGGGAAATTTAGGCCTAAGAAAATGGGAATTTTGATTTACATAAATAGAACTAATGAAATGACAATTTCATAAGCAAATACAATTCTACAGTAAGACTCAACAGTTAGCCCGTTTGTGTGTGTGTGTGTGCGTCTTTGTGTGTTGTGTGTGGCACTGGATATCAAACAGAGGGATGCTCTATTGAGCGACATCCACAGCGCTTTTTGCTTTTTATGTTGAGACACAGTCTTGCTATGTTGTCCAGGATGGTCTTGAATTTGGAATTATCCCTCAGCCTCCAGAGTAGTTGGGATACAAGTGGCACCACTGCACTCAGGTAGCCATTGGGCATTCTTGAAATCAACAGCAATTGTAAACATATAGATTGGAAGATTTAAAGAAAATTCCAATACGCTTCACAGCTGTAAATTTTCTGCAAATACTTTTTGGAACAAGCTAGTTTCAAGGAGTTTGAGATTTCACATGTATTATCTTACATACTCAAAAAGCCAAAAATAATGTTTGTTGAAAAGTGAAAAGCGAATGAAGAATTTATCCACTTTTGATGCAATTTTTCAGTAAGGTCAGGAACAATATCTTTACTGAAAGATGTACAATATAAAGAAAGTAATTTTTAGCAACCTGGTATTTGCTCTATGTCCTTAAGACATTTATTTATTTTTATTTCCATTGGTGAATAATTATACATAATACTGGGTTTTGTTGTGACATATTTGTACATGCACATAACATAGTTTGGTCAGTTTCATTCCCTGGACCTCTCCTTGCCTTTTCTGTCTTCCTCTTCCTAATTCCCTTCCTCTACCTTACTGTGCTCTTCTATATTTTCAAGAGACTCTTTTAAATCTCCCCCTTTTTTTCCTCTTTCTTTCACATACGAGAGAAGACCTATGACTCTTGACTTTCTGAATCTGGCATTTTGCTTAACATGATATTCTCCAGTTCCATTTTCCTGCAAATGACAAAATTTTGTTCTTCTTTGTGGCTGAATAAAACTCTGTTGTGTATGTTTAATACACTTTCTTTATCTGTTCATCTGTTGACAGACACCTAGGAGGGCTGGGGACATAGCTTAGTAGTAGAATGCTTGTATAGAATGTGTGAGGCCCCGGGTTCAATCTCCAGTTCTTGGGAACAAAAGAAAATAGATAAACAGACACGTAGACAAAAGAAAATAATGATACATGTGCATGTATCATTATTGTATGCTGGCTTTAATTCTTTCATATAAATGCCAGGGAGTAGAATAATTGGGTCATATGGTGGTTTTATTCATAGTCTTTTGAGGAAACTCCATGCTGATTTTCACAGTAGTTGCACTAAATTAAAATTGCATCAACATTGTATGAGTTCCTTCCTATCCCCAACCCTCACCATCTTTATTATTATTTGTATTCTTGAAGTTACTATTCTATAGAGTGAGATGATTTGCACTTCCCCTGACTGCTAAGGATGTTGAATATTTTTGCATATATTTATTGATTGTTTGTACTTCTTTTGAGAAATATCTGTTTAGTTCATTTGCCCACTTATTAATTGGCATATTTGATTTTTGGTGTTAAATTTTTTGAGTGTTTATGCATATATTTTAGATACCAATCCTCTGCTGGAGGAGTAACTGACAAAGATTTTCTCCCATCATGGAGGCTCTTTTCACCCTCTTAATTATTTCCATTGCCATGCAGAAGATTTTTCATTTGATGCCATCCCATTTATTAATTCTTGGTATTGTTCCTTGAATTTTAGGAGTCCTGTTGAATAAGTCATTGACTATGCCTATATGTGAGATGGTTTCCCCTGTGGTTTCTTCTAAATCTTATAAAGTCTCTAGTCTAGTCCTCAGTCTTTAATCTATTTTTTCATTGACTTTCGCGCCTGGTGAGAGATAGGGCCTTAGTCTAATTTTTCTACATGTATAAAACCAGTTTTCCTAGCACTATTTGTTAAAAAGGCTGTCTTTTCTCCAACATATGTTTTTGGCACCTTTGTTAAGGATCAGATGACTCTGTCTGAGTGGGTTTTCTCTGTGTCCTTTATTTTATTCCATTGGTCTGTTGTCTTTTTAAATGCCAGTACCATGCTAGTTTTGTTGTTATGTTTCTATAGTATAATTTGAAGTCATGGTGGTGCAATTTGTGTTCTCAGCCATCTGGGAGACTGAGGTAGGAAGATTGTGAGTTCAAAGCCAGCCTCAGCAACTTAGCGAGGCTCTAAGCAATTCAGTGAGAACCTGTCTCTAAAATAAAATACAAAAAGGGCTGGGGATATGGCTCAGTGATTAAGTGCCCCGGAGTTCAATCCCAAGTACCAATAATAATAATAATAATAATAATAATAATAATAATAATAATAATAAATAAAAAATAAAAACAAAATCAGGTATTGGGATGCCTCCAGCATTGATTTTTTTTTTTCCTTGTCTTTTTTGCTTAGGTTTGCTTTGGCTATTCTGTTTTTTCTAGATCTTTGAAGGATGTCATTGGCATTTTTATGAGGATTATACTGAATCTGTCAATCATTTTGGTAATATGACCACTTTTTACAATGAACATAGAAGGTCTTTCCATCCTCTAGTGTCTGTGTCATTTTCTATTTCTTTTTTCAGTGCTTTGTAATTTTTGTTGTCGAAGTCTTTCACTTTTTTGGTCAGATTTATTCCTAGGTTTGTTGTTTTAAGCTATTATAAATGGGATTGTTTTCCTGATTTCTTTATCAGTTGATTCATCATCAGCATATAGAAAAACTGTTTATTTTTGATTGTTGAATTTATATCCTGCTACTTTTCTGAATATGTTTATCAGCTGTAGAAATCTTGCAGTGTTTTTTTTTTTTTTCTTGGTATAAGATTATATTATCTGCAAACAGTGATAATTTGACTTCTTAGGAAATTTATTTTTTAGTTAGAAGATGAGTTGTCAATTACTTCATATCCATTTGAAATCACTAATAATTTTGATATGTTTTTGGTCTGTGAAAACCACTAATTTTTTTATTTCACTAGTAATTTTATTGGTCACTTTTCCTTCATAGTTTATGTCTCTCCAGCTCTTTTATACATCCCTAGGAACACAATTAAAATAGCTCTGGACTGTATGGTAATAAAGCAACAAATTAACAACTGTAGTAAACATGAATAACTTTTCAAAATATTTGATGGGCATTGTATAATTCATTATGCATTTCACACACTCACAACTTTAGTGTGCACTATAACAAAAGCAAACAAAACAGAAAAACATCAGGGCTCAGACTCTGATTGTAAACCAAAACTTAGGTGGCTAAGAGACTCTCAAAAATCACCTGAGTCATATTTTTTCCTTGTTATTAAAAATTTTAAGAAAAAAAATGCATTGTTCACTGTGATTTTTTCAAGGAAAGATGAAAACTTACTTTTTGATGGGTAATCAAAGCCCTTAGAAGAAAGAAGAGCAATTACTAGATTGTATTTTCTGTGATTGGATAGGCATGGTCATTATCAAAAAATAACAACTCTGCAATCCTATATATATTAATAGGAAGATGCACATTTATATCTAGGAAATTTAATGATGTTTACGAGTAATTGAATACTGTTATTCTTCACATATGATCAGATTGTCAATCTCTCAGCCTCTGGTCTATCAAAATAAAAAGTTTTGGTAGTGACAATTAGTAGGGTTGCTGGCACCAGTGGGTAGAGATCCAGAATGCTGCTAAGCCTCCTATAATACACAGGAAAGATTCCTATAATAAATAATAATCTGGTTTGAAATGTCAATAGTGCTAACAAACCTTGATTTAGGAGCAATATAATATTGTAGTTGCAAGATTATGAATTAAAAACCAGAAGAAGAGAATTTTAATTAAGTGCCATGTTTTCTCGCATATCTATGAAGATGTTGCTATCTAGTAACCGATAGAGCTAGAATGAAAACTAAATAAGATTATATATGTAAAAGTATCTTGTAAAACAAATAAATGATCTGAATGAATTAAGTCACAATATGAATGCTTTTGAATAAAGGAAACCAAGGCAGAAATCCGATAATGCAGTCTCTGCTGATGGTTTTATAGAGAGAATGTAAAGACTTTAAATAGGTTATGAAGGCCCAATTATTTCTCATACTCATGAAGAGAAATGAAGACAAAACTTTACCTATGTATTATGTGTACATAGGTGTATGTATATATATCCATCCAGATATATTTAGTATACCTTAGATTCTCCATTTACGATTATTGTCAGTTCGCAGTGTGGTTGGGAGATGTTTAAAATGACAGAGTGTGATTTGCGGAAGGATTGAAGTGACCTAAATGACCTCTGAAAGCTCCTTCCATACTTAAGACCTCCACTGACTTTATTCCCCAAGATTAGCTGTCAACAGGCTTTGGCAGGTTGTCTTGTGGGATTCCAGACATTGCCACATTCGGGAGCTCTTTAATCAATTGTCTCCTTTTGGTCTCTTCATGCTTCATTCCTGGTGGTCAAATTCATTCTCAAGTAATTTGCCAAAAAAATAGCTTTCTTTTTATTATTGTTTCTTTCTTCATAAATCCTGATTCTGTAATGCTTTTTAAAAATAAATTTGGAAAGAAACTCAAAACCTTCTTCTTGCACCTCCCCCTTCTTGCTCCATAAAATTCCTGCTCCACTCTGAGCCATGACTAACATGTACAGTATGCTTGCAATGAAAATTGTTTTTCTCCCCTAAATATCCTAACTCCAGATTTTCACTATTATGACTGTAAGCTTTGATTAAGATATATGTTGAAAGTAAGAATCAATTTTCACCCCAGTTCCAGGTTCCTTCCCTTATCACATCAAGGCACTTGAGAGGAAGATCTAACCTCACTACACATTACAGTTCTATTTCAGCCTAGAGAACCACAAGTAGCTAATGCTACTAAAGGGGGAAAATACACAAGGTTAGAAAGGGGAAAAATAACTACAGACATAATCAGTCACAAGTGTGATTGTGCATATCTGGGCAATAAGAAAGAACATTTGGCTCTTCCTTCAGAGTACAAAAATAAATGTAAATATGAGAAGTTTTAAAAATAACACAGCCTGGACACAATAGAGCACAGCTGGACAATTTTGGGGCACCAAGAATCATGATAAAATATTTCCCTCCTCCTATCACTATTTTATCAGTCATCTTTCATTTAATCCTCTGAAACTGCTCTTCTATTACTATGCTTATAATAGTCCCAGATTTTAGCCAATCCAGTATTGAAAGTTTACTCTCTCACCCCTGTATCCATTAATTCCTAGTTTGTGTTATTTTATTTTCTTTCCCACCCCCTAATGGAAGCCAATTAGAATAATGAGGGCAAGAGGTTATATATACATCTGGCCCCTGCATTCAACATCCTGGCTTATCTTTACACTTTGTTGAGAACAATGGTAAAAGGTGGGCAGGGAGATCCCTTTGTATATATTTTCAATGTCAGGAAAAAAAAGCATTCTAGATTTTCACATATGTGACATCTGAAATGACTCAGACATGGCCGACATTAAGGGAATCATTGCTTCTTAGTTTCACGTTTAATTGTCAGAGCCAGGAGAGAAGGAGGTGAAGAAAGAAGGCAGGACTTGCATGGGCTGAGGATCTTTTAGGGACTGGGCTTCAGCAGGCATGGCTTTCATTATATTTAAGTGAATTAGTCTGTTTCCTTTAAACAGGAGAGATTAACAAGCCACCAAAGGCCTGCTGTGGGATTCTGACACTTTTAGTGGCTTGTGACGTATGATTTGTGAATATCAATTCACCTTCAAAAGCAAAAAGCAAATCTTACCATTAGCATGAACTATGCCAAAAGCGGATTCTAGGTTAGTCTGGTTGAAATTCATTAGGAAAGGCATTTGCTAAATTGCAGAAATAAATCTTGTAATTGATCCAGTGTTCTGATCATTTTAAAGTTACCCTTTGGACTTAGAAATGGCTACATGTAGATGTGGTCATTTAATTGGAATAAGTTTTCCTTGATAAAGACAATATCTCAAGCCTTAAACTTGGAAACTATGGGGAAATTAAATAAAAGCAAAAATATCAGGAATCCTAAGTAAACTCCTCTTAAATTTTTTCTTTCTTAGTGAAAGAATATGTCTTCAGGCAGTTTGGCATCAAGACAACTATTTCTCAAACTGCAAGATAACAAAATAAATATTTTTCCTCATACGTGAGTAGGTAAGAAAAACTTCAATATTAAATAAATGACATAAGGGATTTCAAACTGAAAGAACTAATAGAAAAATTAATTTCTACTATAAAACTATGTTTAAAACACTTCTATTCTAGTTCATCATCTTTTGAAAAGGTTACTTCTGGAAAAGTACATACATTTTTCCAATCCATTTCTTTTTTAGCCACTTGAGTATTGAGATGAAAATGGTCAGGAGTCAGAATTTGGTAGATGCAAGTGAAAATTCATAGATGACAAGAAGAGAGAAATTTTGGTCTTCATGTAGACAAAATCAAGAGAATCTATAGTACTACATAAGTTTCCTCCAACTGTGGAATTTGATCTGTTGATGTGCCATAGTAGAATTTCAAATTGTAACTTATTAAAGAATGCAACATCATAGTTACTTAGTGCATAGGAGCTAGAGCCACTGCACCTGGGTTCAAACCCTAGAGCCACCACTTATTAACTGTAAGACTCCAGTGAAAATCACTTGGTCAGTGTCCTCAAATTTTCATCTGTAAACTAGGATGACCTGGTATCCACATTCTCAAATTGTGAGTTCATTTGCAGATTCATTTGGCATCTGCAAATGGAGCTTTCAGTACAGAGAAAAAAAATTAAAAAAATAATATAGAGGAAAAAGGTATATCAGAAGTGTGCTACAGGTTGTACATTCTTTAACACTTTCAGATTAATATGTTCTATGACTTTACAGGAGATATTCCATGAGTTACATGGAATATAAATCTGGTATGAGTTGTCTTTAGTGAGGCATAAAGAAATGTAATTTATAGTAGAAGTGAAGTATAATTTGAAGTATAAGTATGAAGTATAATTTGCAAGTGAAGTATAATTTGAAGTAGAAGAAGTATGAAGTATAATTTGCATAGTCATGAAAAAAATTCAAGTTAGATGTAGTAGTCATAGCTTTTACTATAGTGTCAGTCCAAATCATCCAAAAAAAAGGGTCATATATAGGAACTGAAACCCAAATAATTACCAATTTATTTTATGAAAGAAAGAATTTATCATAACCAAGAAGTCCTCTCAAGAAGGGATAAGAAATTAAGAAACTGCTGAAGTTCCAAAGATAGCTCCCAAGGAAGCTATAGAATCTCACTGATATTTCTTCTTCATGTTTCCAGAATTGGAAGCTTTGCTCCAAATTCAAATCATCACTCTGAGGGCTAGCATGCTTCCAACATTTTGGGGATTAGAGGCATGTAAGCACAATTGCTGTGGCTTCATTGCTGTAGGGAGAAAACCTGAAGGTCTGTTTATACAATTGTCATCTGATGTAGCATCCCCAACTCTTGCTCATAAAAAGCAGTGATGGAGCACTCTGACATGGTGAGAAAAGAGCCCCTGTGAGATGAAGATGTCTTTTCCTTCCTCCTTCTAGCTTGAGTGCACACGCATGTGCACACACACACACACACACATTCACACACACTCAGACACCTACAACAAAGAGCTGAAGACTGACCTCATCTTAGATTTATCAGAAAATCTTTCACCAACTAGAGAGCATTGGAGCTTAAACAATGTTTTAACTTACTTTAACAATATTTTTAAATAGAAAATATGTGTACCTTCTCCTTCTCCAGAATATATGCAAAAATGGAAAATGTTCAAGCTGGAATATGTGCCTACAATCCTTTCTGTCAAATTTTTCAGACTATACTTTCCTCCCATCACCTCCACACTTAACATCACTCTTACTATTATGCTTTCTTAAGTTGCTTTTTAGAGGGGAGAATTAAGATTCGCTTGGGGATATTTATTAAAATTCACATTATATGAACTCTTTCCTGACCCCCATCTCATGAGATATTGCTGAAATAAGATGCATAATTTGCATTTTGACCAAGCATACCAGTTTATTTTGATCATGTGGTCCATAAATCCAAGAGTAAGAAATATCTACTATTGCCTATTAATATTATTAACTATTTCCAATCTGGCATCCCTCTCCTGCTCCAAATCTCTTTATTAAGTGCTGAGTAGAAGGAATCTTATCTTTATTAAGAGAAATGACTAGGACTGAATTTCAAATGAGAATGCATAACTGTCTCTGTGGCTATTTTGACACTAAGAAAGTTTTAGAAACTTCCTGGAGATTCAAATGCTATCTTCCTGGCCTCAGTGAATAGTAAATTGCTGTGCTCAATGTAATCCTGGGTCATGTCTCTTACCCAGTTCACTTGCACCAGATCACTATTCCTAATTGCCCCTACCTTTCCAAATATCAGCACCATTATCTCTCTTCTCAAATTACTATAGCCCCAGCACTCAGTCAACGATGAGTGTTAAGGAGAAAAAGGAGTAAGCACCATAACGCTCTAAACTAGCAGCTGTTAACATCAGCCTCAGCTTGGCAAAAGCCCCATTACACTAAGACTTGATAACAAAACATTTATCTCCTGTCTACAACTCCATAGTCCCTACTGCTATGAGAGAAACTAATTTTCTGTTCAAAGGAAATGCCAGAGCTGGGGTTGTAGTTCAGTGGTAGAGCGCTTGCCTAACATGTGTAAGGCACTGGGTTCGATCTTCAGCACCACATAGAAAAATAAAAATAAAAATAAAACAAAGGTATTATGCCCATTTACAACTAAAAGAAAAAGAAGAGGAAATGCCAGTTGTAGAAGCCTGCTGTTTTTTCTCCAGGCCTTAAAACTTCAGTCGATATAAGCAGACATGATAATGAATTCTAGAAGCGTTATGTTATTATGAAAACACCTTGAAAACCAGGCACACTGGCACACACCTGTAATCCCAGCACTTTGGGAGGCTGAGACAGGAGAATCGTGAGTTCAAAGCCAGCCTTAGCAACAGCAAGGCACTAAGCAACTGAGTGAGAGGCAGGCCTCCACATAAAACACAAAATAGGGCTGGGGATGTGGCTCAGTGGTCAAGTATCCCTGAGTTCAATCCCTAGTACCAAAAACAAACAAACAAAAATAAATAAATAAAAACAAAAAAATCCCTGAGATGAGAGAGGATGAAACATAGAATGTTATGTGAATTTTATGTATACTCAAGAGAAGGTAGATGGAACAAAGTATTAGTTTTAAAAAGCAAATGCACAGTAACTTCAATACACTGTATTTAAATATTGAAAACATCCTTCAGAAACTATTAATTACATTTTAATCTCATTATCTATTATTTCAAATGATTGGTCTTTTGTCACTGTTATCTATTAAGGGAACTCACTAAGTAGAAAAGGTTTCCATGCGGTTCGCAAGCGTATTCAGGAGAGGTTCTTGGACCAATGCAAGAGAAACTCTTCAATCCAGACGGACTGAATTTACTACCCAGTAAAGAAGAGCCCACCTGTATAGCCAAGTCCTGAGCCAAACAAGCAAAGCTCTTTGTTACTGTATTATCTAACAGTGAAAGCAATATGAGCAAAGGCACTAAATATTTGAAACAACGGTTTACAAACATGGAGTCACTCAAACTTGTTATCTATTTAGATTCAACTATATTTAAGGTCCTATTATGAACCTCATACTTTGCTAGTATAATTTTTACATAAATTGTTTAATCCTCATAGATGTGATGATGAAGGAGACATATACAGACATCTCAGTCACAGAATTAATTAAGAGGTAAGCAAAGTATTGGAACTTATATCTATTTGAGTCCTTGTTTAATGCTTTCCGCTATAAGATCCTCTTTTTTTTTTTTTTTTGTCAGTTTACCTTATTTGGTTCACACAAAGCTATTATAGTTTGCTATGTTAGCTCCCTGGGGTTGTTGTAACAATTTACCACAAAAGTCGTGGCTTAAAACAACAAAAATTTATTATCTCTCAGGTCTGGAGGCCAGAACTCCAATATCCATTACACTGTGCTGAAAGCAAGGTGCTGTCAGGGCTATATTCCCTTTTGAAGCTATCCAGGGGCACATCTACTCCTTGTTACTTTCAGCTTCTGGAACCACATTCCTTGGCTGATGGCTCATCCACTCTGTTCAAAGTCAATAGTGCAGCATCTTCAAATCTCTCCTTCCATTATCAAATCACTTCTTCCATATGTGTGTATGTCTATTCTCCTGCCTCCCACTTGTAAGAACATTTATGGTGGCATTTAGGGTCCACCTGGATAATCAAGATAATATCATCTCAAATTTTTTAATTAAGCACACTGCTAAAATGTTATAATTACAGGTAACATTCACAGATTCCAGGGCCTAGAACCTAATATCTTTGGGTGACTATTCTTTGCTCTTTTACAGTCTTCCCCAAAATCACCCTCCCCAAAATTAAATGCAAGACATTTAATTTTACAAGACATTTATGCAAGACATTCATCCCATCTCTCAACATCCCCCAAAGTCTTTCCCTATTATAGCATAAAGTCCAAACAACTCATATAAATGTCATCAACTCAAAAATTTAAAATCTCATAGTCTAAATTATGTATGGATGATACTCTGATCAAAAATCTAAGGCCTGTATGGATGATACTCTGATCAAGATCCATCCTGGGGCAAACTTATTCTCCATCACTGAATCTGTAAAACTAGAAAATCAGTTATCCACTTCTAAAACACAATGGTGGGACATTCTCATTCCAAAGAGAAAAATGTAAGGAAAAAAAGAGGTCAACAGTCCAAGCAATTTCAAAATCCAGCAGAGAAAATTCCATTAGGTTTCAAGGCCTGGACGTGATCCTCTTTGACTTGAGAGTGCTGCCTCTGAGCCCACTGTCAGTCTGTGGGCACACAGCTCTTCCTCTGCACCAGGCTCTGCATTCACAGTGATCCTTCTTTTTCCTTTACTGACAGCGTTCATTTATGGCTGAATACTTTGATCACTCTTCCTTCATTTTTCTCTCTCTCTGCCACTTTTTAGTCCAAGCTGGCAGTATTTCTGCTGATATAACATTCTCAAGTTCTTTGTGGTCCTCCTCTGGATATCATGGGATTCATGCCATGGAAGGATCCTCCACAGATCTTTTCTGCATGATCTCACTTCTTTTCCTAGCTTCTGCTGAGATGGCTGAGAAAGCCCTCTGTCAGTCTCGTCTCTTCAGCACTAGCCTAAGTTTGCCCAGCCACTCCCTTGGCCTAGTCTGTGGAGTGTGGTTTCCTAACAGTCGGTCTCCTAATTTAGCATCCTTCATAATCTAGCTAGGTTGAGTTTCTCAAATCATCAAACGCTGTCTCCATTCTGCTTATTAGCTAGCTATCTTCATTGTATTTCCTTTCTCTTGAATTTTACTTTAAGTAGCCAGAAACAACTAGAGTGGTCCTTCAACACTTGCCTTGGTCATTTCTCAGCTAAATATCCAAATGCACCACTTAAAAGTTTTGCTTTTCATACAAAGATTGCCTGTCCAATAGTTTCCAATAACATACTCCTCATTTCTTTCTGAATACTCTCCAGAAGCACTGGAGATATTCATATTTCTACAAACATTCTCTTTATGAAGATATGCAGATTCTCTACTTAGATTTATTTTCTCTAATGTGTCCCTCATCTCCTTTCAGTTTCTCATCAGAATGTCTTTAATTTCCACTTATCTACCAGAAATCTGTTTATAGTTTTTTTTAATGGTGTGCCTCAAAATTCTTCCAGTTTATGCCTATTATCTAATTCCAAAGTCATTTTTATACATTTAGGTGTTCGTTACTATAACAATTCACTTTGTGTTTCAAAATCTGCATTAGCTTCCTATAGCTTTTGTAACAAATTACCATGAAGTTGGTGTCTTCATACAAATGCATTCATTTACAATTCTGGGGCCCAGAAATCCACTACCAATTTATTTCACTGGGCCTAAACTAAAATGTCAGCAGGGACAAGTTCCTCTGTAGTTTCTAGGGGAACAATCTGTTCTTTTCCTATTCCAGCTTCCACAACCACATTCTTTGGCTCATGGCTCCTTCCTTCATCCCCAAAGTCCACAGGTTTCACCTTTTAAATCTTCCTCTGTTATCCTCATCAAATCACACAGAGGTGTGTATGTCTAATCTCCCTCTGTCTCTCTTACAATAAGTAAACTTGTGATGGCATTTAGGGTTCGCCTGGATAATGCAAGGTAATCTCCCCATCTCAAGATTCTTCATTTAATCAATTTTGTAAAAACTACCACATAAAGTAACACCCACAAGATCTAGCAATTAGGATCTGATGTCTTCGGGTGACAATTATTTAGCATACTATAGTTATTATTTTTTAACTTAATTATATTCCTGGAATCTGGTTGTTAATCCATAAAATAAGCATACTGAACTAAAATGTTTTAATAATAATTTAGTTCAATGCAGTGCACTCATTTCATAGATTAAGTCTCTGAGGCCAAGATAAAGTAAATGACCTGCTTCAGATCGCACAGTAAATGTTTTGACACAGCCAAGACTATAAGCCATATCCCTTTACTCCCACTCTCTGCAGTACATTATTCTTCTTCTCTAAAGGAATTACTCAAAATTGTTCATTTCTTAATTCACAGGGTATCCAAGAATTCAAACTTCAATTTGAAATCAGAAATAGCTATCTCATAGCCAGCAAGAACTTTGAAGAAGAGGGAAGTCATTATAATAACTACTGAACATAATCAACAGTAATCTTGGATAGAAAAATGGGAGAAATGTATACCATTTCAAGATCCATTTCATGATGACACAATTTTTATTCAGGTGTTTGAATGAATGTAAGTCCTTCACCGTCACTTAAGCAATAACAACTTATTTTATAAACTCTTAGAATTATAAACTTTAGAACTGAATAAAATTTTAAGAGATTATTTACTTCAACCACTTCTTTTTAGGTAGGTAGTATATTAATCATATTTTCTGGGATAGATGACTAACACAATAACAGTTTAAGTGACTTGATCAAGGTCATGTGCTTTCAAAAGAGCAATGCATTTCTCGTCTCTCTATGTATATATATGTACATATATATGTATACGTACACATATACACTGAATAATGTGTTTGCAAGGAAAGGAAAGACCAATTAGATATAGTCTGCTAGTCTGCACCCTTAACAATCAAATACAGAATTATGCTACGATACTAGGCATAGGGTTTGGGGAAGTACAAGTTGTGCAAGAACAAAGAGTGGCAGGGAAGCCTTCTCAGAAACATTTAACTGAAATCTTAAAGAAAGAAGAAATGGGGATAAGGGCCAGGATAGATAGATTTTGTGTGTCTGCAAAGGCTTGTCCCCAAGGGGACAAGGCCCATTCGCAAACTAAAAACAACTTTGAATAATGGTAGTAAAGCAAATGATGAGGCCAAGGGTTTGGTATGTGGCAAATCATAAGAATCTTACCTGATGTCTTTGGAGGAATGTAGATATGATTCTAAGGACATTGGGAAGAAACTGAAATATCTAGGAGGGACTGGCTTGTGTAGCTATGCCCCTTACATGGACCAAACTGACAAAGAATGGGATGATTTTATAATAGAAGACTTGAGACTAAATGAGGTGCTATTAATAGATATGCCAGGACAGGAGACATTTACTGGGTGTATTCCAGGCAAATCAAGATAGGAGATCACACTGGCCACGACTGGGCTGGGTTTGAATCCTGACTCACTTTTGCTAACTATGTAACTTCAGTCTGGCACCATAACTTTCAGGTTTGATTTTCTCATGTAAATGCAGCACAAAGGTAATGATGATTTTCTTACCTATATTATAGTATTTTTCTAAGGATCAATTAATGAAAACATTAAAATGTTTTGTAAACTACAAATTTAGGTGGCATATTATCCATTTTCTGTTTAATTTTTAAAAACTATTCCCTAATTTAGGAATTGTTTCAGATAATGGGATAATTAACAAGGGAGTCATCACAAGAAAGAGTAATGACAGCTAACATTTTTGACTTCTGAAAACATACCAAGTCCTGTATTTAGAATTTTCCATTTATAGTCTCATTTGTACATTCATGAACTCATCTTCCCAGCAATGATGAGGTAGATGATATTATTATCTTTACTTAGATGTGGAAACCAAGATCTGGGGATAACTTGGCCAAAGTCACATGGCTATGAGGTTTTAGAATTCAGATTCCACACCAAGAAGTTTGACTCCAGAGTTCAAGGTCTCACTAGTGGATGTAGCTATATATATACTGTCAGAATCCTGCTCATAAGTTGTTTAAAAACTACTAACTATATACTCTCCTGTAAGAAAAAAAAAAAAAAGTGCAGTCTACTTGGTTTCATTTCCTGATCACCTAAATCAAACAAATCTAAGACAATTTTGAATAGCAGTGACAAGAACAAATACAGAACTGCATCAGGTGGATACTGATGCCTTCGTAGTTCCCTTTGGGAATCTGCTGGAAATTACAGAATCCCTTCCCAATGATATATACATAATGAACAATTTTTAGGTAGAGAGAACTTTAAATTTCAAAGTGGTGATCATTTGGCAAATTAGGAATAGTCAGGATGTAGTAAAGATCTGAAGAATTGCATCTTTTTCATGACCCAAGTATGAAATTAGTTCTGGAAACATTTTTAAAAATCAAGCTACAACTTTTGTTATGTTGTAGCTTAACATATTTAGATTATGTCTACTATAAGAACATAGTTTTTTTCCAAGTAGTCCTATGCTTTGTTTCTTTTTTCCTTTACTTCAAAAAGTAAAGAACTAATAATAAAAATGAAGAAGGTTGATTTTAAACAAAATGTTAATTCAAGCTTTTGCCAGACATCGTATGTCCTCAGAGATATCTGCATGCTTGGTAGCACATACTACTATCTTTATTTTGGATGCCTACTGGCATGTAAATGGTCCACTTGTTGGCCTGCCCATTATTCAACTGAAAACTTCATCTCTGGCTCTGCACCTTCTCTTGGAATATTTACTCATATTGTTGTCCAAGTCTGTGTCTATCTGGAGTCTTTTCTTCTCCAGTGTGACCTCCTGATGTTATTCATCTCTTCCTCAGATAGAGATTGCTGTTTATTTAAATCCTGCCTAGTTTGTTAGCATTGACTATAAACTGCCTTATATGATCTTCAGGCTCCGGCTGCCTGTAACATCTCCTGTCTCTAATCCAGACTGCAAATCCTGTGAGGATAGCAGCCAAAAAGATCAATCATAGGATGAGCAACAATAAATAACTAGAGGTTTACTGAAAGTCAAATATTGATAATAATCACAGTTTACAACCCTGTCATAATTTGAAATAAAAGATGTGGTTTGATATGTTTAATAATTGAGTTTACTTTTTTTTTGCCTTTCATCCTATAACTTTCTTCAAGTCTCCATGGTTACTTGTATAGCTGCTATAGTTTTATTTTTCTTTCTTTTGTTTTTGTAATTTGTGTCCTTAAAGGCATTTTTTTTATCTCTATTCATTATTTTCAGTTTCTTGCTTTCTCATCAAGCTGCTTTTCGATCGTCAAATGTCTATCAGTCTTTTATAGAAGCAGGCCTCTACTCTTGCCCCCAAACTTCAAAACTGTTTAGGCGTCTCACTTGTTTCTTCCATCACCCCTGCCTCAGTTTTTCATAATGTATGTATTGATTTACTTATGATTTTTTTTAACACTGTAGATTGTAAACTCTATGAGAGCAGAAATGTCAACATTTTCCAATAGCGTATCTACGCAGTGTCTCCCACAGTAACTGAGCAAAAGGAGGCACTCACATTTCCATTGAATGAGCTAAGGAATGAGTAAATGATCTCATTTAGCCTACCACATAGGAAAGAGGTAGATATTGTTGATATCTCAGTTATACTAATAACAGCTTGCCCAAACCTATTCACTCTTGTCTTGCTGTTTGCATCCAGGTCTCTGGCTTCAAAGCCAACCTTCACTTCCACCCCATACATTTAATCACTTGGAATCAAAGCCCACACTTTCCATCACTCTATTATAGAGTCTGTTTTGTAGGATCTGGGTCTGAGCCTTTCTTACTTTGATACCCTAGCTGGGATTACTTCTGTGGGATTCCTCTTAGATCACAAGTTCTCATTTCAGTTAATTTAACATCCAGTCGAATGCCAGGGCTTGGATTATATTTCCCTCACACCTTCCTTGTATCAGTCCTTTGGCAGTGCTAGTCTTTAGCCTGCTCTTCTTCCTTGGAGTTCAAAACTCTTGTTTTTATCACTCCAACAGAGTCTCACCTCCTCCTTTCACAGTGTATGTCTAAATGAGCTACGGTCTCTTCTGCTTTTCTACTTTGCCTCTGGCTTCTAATATTTTCCTTCTGTGCACTTTGCTGTCTTTCTTGCTTCCTAGATGTCAACATTTTTGAGCTTTAAAACACTTCTGTATTTTTGTTCACTGAGATTTTATATGATAAATTGATTGACATCCTCATCACTTTTGCCCTCATATTTATGAAATCACATTTTTTAACAGAGATAACCCCCTAAATGACCAAGGAATCTATTATTACTGTTATTAATACCATTACCAAAAACTCTACATTGAATAAAGAAGAATGTAAATCAGGGCCATGTGTTAACATTTTCCTCATAGTACAGAATATGAATTCTTCTTTTAAACGATTCTATTGGTAAATTAGTTACTTAAAATTTAAAAACAATTTTAAAAAGAGGTTTAAAATTTAATTATTGGTATAGTAACAGATAAATTTAGTGTATGTAGTTATGTAGTTCCTGTATATAATAAAAATAAATCTAACTCAGCAATCAGTTCTCAAAGGTTATTTCTTGGAAGAAGCATGAAAGAATAATCATACATACTAGTCCAGATTCTAACTCCTGTCAGTGTTTCAAAATATGCCTAAGAAAGACGTGTGCATACCATCACAAAACTGAAGATCTTTGTAGTAAGCTTACCATGAAACCCTGAACAGGTTAAAAAAGAAAGGAAAAAAGAAAGTAAAGAAATAAGAATGGAAGGGAGTTTGGGGAAGAAAAAGCTGTCCCTAATCTCTACATTATTTTTAATTGTTAACTTTTATCATATATCCTTAAAAAATATTTCATCTCCTCTACTAGAACAAAATGGTTTAGGGTAAAAATATTTACTGATCTTCCTAGTGTCTTGTACTGCACTAAGCAGTGAAAAGATGCTTGGATTCACTTCTAAAATAAATAAACAAGTAAATGATTAAAAATAAGAAGATATGTGCGTTTCCATATTTGGTCAACCTGCTGTACATATGGATGTATATTTTGCATTGCTTTGCATTAGATAATCAATACTAATAGAATGTGGTTTTGTTGTTAAAAGATACATTCATGTGGCAGGGCATACAGAAAAAGCTTGAGAATCTTTATAACATTCTGAAAGTTGGGAATATCAAAGACCTCCAAGTCAGTATTCATCTACTACTAAAGTAGAAGAAAGATGATCATTAGATTTTCTAAATCATCTTCACTTTCTTTCTTTTACCAAAGTTCATAAAAAGGCAAAAAGGTAAGAAAATGACAAAGTAGCTAATAAGTGATGCATGTGCTTAAAAGAGAGGTAAAATGAATCTTCAGGAAGAAGTATTGGAAACAGAATTTAACCTGGAAGAAAAATGAAGATTAGGGACCTAGATACAGGTCAGTCCTACCCATTTTCAGCAGGATGCTTATTTGGGGTTTGCCCACTTCCCCAAAGGCAGAACTTCTTTAGAAGAAACTGGCCTAGACTAGGCAAAGGAAAAACATTACTGGAGATTCAAAATGAGAAGAGGCTTCTGGTGGAGTATGTTGAATTTTTAGGCCCAGAAAACAAATTATGCCTTTTAGATGCTACACATGCAAAACTATCTAGGTCTCTGGCCCTGAGTGTCACCTGGAGTGTTAAGTAATACTAATGAAAGACTTTTGTGGGCCTCAAAGAAGTGAGGGACAATAAAAATAACAAAGTGGTTAAAATATGATAAGGCTATTGAGAATTACAAGGCCACTAAAGTGTGGTTGTCACACAGTCTCAAAACCAAACTACTAGAAATAACTAGTGGAGCCTTACATTGTGAAGACAATTTAAGGACATCAAGTTGTGCACAACACAGAGGTAAGGCCTCAAGAAAGGCTAAGAATAAAATAAGAATGTATGTTTATCAGCAAAGCATCTTAACAAGGTCCCGGAAAGAAAGTAAAAAATATGAAGTGTCTTTTTAAAAAGTTCTTTCTCTTGCAGTTGACCTATACTTCAGAATTAGGTTAGAGTTTGTTGAGTTGACAATTGTTTGGGTTTGGGGGTACTTCAACTTAATACTTTGCCTTCTATTAGGTTTCATCAGATGATTCATTAACATCTCAGTGACATCATTCATTGTAGGAAGGATGCCAAACATTCAAAAATTCCTCATTAATGATAACACACATACTGACAGATTAGGTATAGGCAAAGGTAGACAGATTTAGGTTGAAGAATTATTAGGTGAACTATAAAATAAGGCAATGCTTTACTGCCAGCACTATGAATCTATCAAATGATAATTGGATGCACGTGTTAGCAGCAGTAAAAAGTCACTGTCCAGTTGTCCACCTTACATGGGAATCTACTCTGAGTGTCTTCTTTGATTTATTGTTCCAATTAGAACACAACGTTCAAAGAAAGAACACAACTGACCTGATTTAAAAGCAAGAGAGCCCTTCAGGCCATTATTTTGTGGGTGACCTGGCTCCCTTTTAGATAGTGTAAAACTTTCTCTTTGTGAAAATTTTGTACAAATTAAGCATTGGTTTCAAACTGATTCTGCAAAATATCACAATTTCAAATTCATTAATTCAGTATCAGTGTCATTGGTGGTATCCTAAGATGTGGGTATATTTCCTTTCACCAATTTTAAAGGCATATTGCCTAGTTATTCTGTTTTATACTACTGATTGGCTCAGGTAAAGGTAACACGTATTGAGAAAAGAGTGCCAATTATAAAAAGTAAATATTTCAAATCTGCAAAATCAAGTCACGAATACCGCTGGTCAAATGGCAAATGTAAAAGATCTTAATCTTGCAATATCCTATGAAAGCTTAAGATCCTTCTGCATAAAGAACTTGAGACATAATAAAGTTCATTTCATCTCTAGACTGTGATAAAACTGTATTAAAATTACATGAACATGAATCTTATACCCCATATGCCTGCAGAGTTAAAAGAGGTCTTTAATTTCTGGAAGGGAAATGCTAATATTTTACTTACTTATATTAAGCAAACATCAACTATTAATGTTGACAAATGTTATAACAGTAATACTAAAACTGTCATCTGAATTACTCTTCATTGCAAAGTTCACAGAATTAATATTAAGATAGATTAAATCACTTTGAACTAATACACATGTATTACTCTTCTTTCTGAAGCATAATAAAGAAATATAATTTGTGCTGCAATTTTGGATAAGCTTACAGACATTTCAGGCTTGGGAAAGATGTGGATATTCATAAGTAGCTCATAAATGTGAGGGACATTAGTTCCATTTCAAATGAGCTGTCAACTTTTTCCCAACTTTTGGCTTGTGGAACATTAGACATTTGGGTAATAAATGGGGTTTGCCTCTGAACATTAAGGTAATTGTACAGGAATTTAAAGTGCTCATTCATGTCTACCATAAGTTCTTTAAATTCTAAGAAAATGCACTGAAATAAGATGTTTTGCTCTAAACTAAATAGTTATAATTTAGAAAAATATACCTACAATGGAGTTTCTTTGATTTTACAAGACACAGCTCATCCTCATCCTCCTTCAATTCTGTGTGATCAATTTTGAAAATACCTGCTTTTAAAGACTGATCCATACCTTTGAGTAATAGGTTACTGAACAGTGAAGACATACAAACTGGTGTCTCTGAATTCTTCTACTTCAATACTGACATGTAATTTCTGCCAACTGTTTTCTTGGATTTCTTCAGTAGGTGGTTATAAATCAGGTTTATGAAGAGGAAACTCTCTTGAATTGTGCATTTTTAATGGATTTATGATAAAGCCATCAAAGTGGAGGGTCCATATGGTAGGAATGCAGTAACGGTAACAGGACAGTGTCATGTAAACATTAAATACAGTGCCTTCCACCTTCATAAATCCTTGATGCTCATGATTAAATGCTGCCGGTTATAAATTATGCAACCAAATTCTAGATACAACCACAACTTAAATAAGACACCAATGGAAGTCATAAATTGTCTACAAGTTTTCTTCCCAGAAAACTTGCGTTATCTATTAGGAAACAAAATCAGAGTCTCTACTTTGCTCAAGTATTATTTATCTTATACTTTATTAAATTTCCTACAATAAGCTGTAGTACTGATTACCTAGACAAAATCTATCATTTTAATGTTATAAAGTATCTTTTTGGTTTGCAGACTCATTTTAAAAGCATTTCTTCATATATGGAGCTTTAGATCTCAATGCATTGCCCTTTTTAAAGTCATATAATAAAAGTTCATGCAACAGCCCAATTTCCCACAGATATTTACAATCATATTATTTTATTACACATGGGAACAATTAAACATTTGGACCTCAGCTGTAAACAATTACTATACACAATGACATTCATAGATTTTTCTTAAATAGTCATGTATTCCTGTTGACCTCTGTTAACATAAGTGAGATTGATGTATGTGTACCTTGTGTGTGTCCATAAGCAACTGTATTTCCAAATATAACCTCAAGAGAGAGACTTCACCTAGACAGTGCACTAATATTGCCTGTAACCATTTGGCTACCTTCAATGGTTTTATTTAACATATTTTGTTTCTGTTCACTGTCGTTGTACTTTCATTCTAGTTTAATTTTAAAACTACTAAAGCGCACAGAAAAAAGCAAGTAAGATTTTTGATAATCTGTGTTTTTGAGATGTGGGCTAATTCTAATAAATTAATATTAATGCTGGAAGTAGCAGAGAGGAATAGTGTATATGAAGAGATAAGCAAATCCTGCTTCTGTCAATTTCTAAATGAATGACCGTGGACTATTTACTTTTTCAACTTTAGTTTTTATGTTTGAAAAATATGGACAGTTATCTCTATATCATAGGTAGGACTATTACAATTATTAAATGAAATGTGTGTTTAAAGAGATGGGGCACATACCAAATAATCAGGTCATATTAATTTTTCCATTGTCTCCCATACTTCTTTCTCAGAAAAAGTACATAAGCTCTGGGACTGTTTGGGGTATATCCACCCCTAGTTATCTTAAGTTTGGAGATACATTTTCCTTTCACTAGATTCCCCTTTTCTTCAAGTGACACCATGCAAGAAGCTCACAGCTGTTTTCCTTATACCCAGAAGGAAGGCAATCATTCCCAGTTGCAAGGGTACCTAACAGCTGTATGCAGCCTTTCTAGAAGGCCAGACCTGGATCTGAGTGGTAATGTTTCAAGGGCAAAGCTCTAGATGTAAAGAATGATAAAACAAAACCTAAATGAGCCTGCACATATCTAGTGACAGATGCACAACAGCTATTCTAAATTATTCAAGCTTTCTCAGACTTCTAGCAGGAGAAACAATTCATTTCTGCTCTCTTTTTCTACTCCCATATAATAATAAAGAACAAAAATACATCCCCTCCTAAAAAAAAGAAATTACAATATTCATCTACATACAGAGGAGTTTCTTTATCATACATAGTATTTTTCGAACCATCCAACTTCTGGGAACTAGCTTTGAAGGTACAAGTTAAAAATGATTTTGCAATACTTCTGGGTGATTTCTTTACTTCCCTTTTGTTAGCGTTTTGTTGGCAAAAAGCCAGTAAAACAGTTGTTTAATTACCCAGGACATCACAAACATATAACCTCTTAGAAAAGCTGTTACTGTATTTTAGCAGCAATAATATTAGGGTCAAAAGTAACAAAGAAAATTACTCTTCAAATAAGCAAACCTCAAAAGAAGAGCATTGTGTATTGAGATAATTAATAACTTGTTTAGGAAAATGTTACTGAAATGTGGTTTTTGGACAAGGAACTGACACTCTTCAGAGGTTAGATATCCTAATATTTAACAGGCTGCCATTTGGTGGGCTGACTGGCTGGCTACCCTGTGGGCATGGCAAAAGTTTGTTCACATGTAATTATGCAACATTTAGACAATATCTTAATGATACCATGTAGTTCAGCTGAATCAGTCCAGCTGGAAACTGTAGCATCATCCTGATTAGCAGACCACATGTGAAACCAACTCTTTTTCAACCTGTACCTTTCACTTGCTAGGTTCTGACACACATGTTTTTGGAAAGCCTAAATTATTTATAGTTTGACAATATTTAGAAGTATAATCTTGCCCCCTTTTACTTTTAACCATTAAGAATGCATTACTATTTGATATTTAACTTATTACTTTTCAAAAAGAAATTATTAGTAATTTGTGCACTTTATCAGTTGGAAGAGGTATTAGTATATTTTATACAGGTAGGATAAAAATGTGCCATGCTTGTTTATACAATAATTGTTACAAACTTTTCTCTGTTCAGATAGTCCATACTGTAAAAATAAAATTCAATTTATTTGTGGAAATCACTTTACAAAATAGTTTATCACTCAATAATATCTAACATTTTAGATAATAGGCATTTAAGTTGCATAAACTTAAAATAGTGTAGTCTGGTCTTAATATCACATCATAAAGACACTTAGAATATAGCAATGGCAAAATCAAGTTATTATCAAATTTTTAAAAAAGAAGAAAGTTTGCTCAAGGCAAACATTCTGAAATATTATTTCTTTGAGTTCTCACCCATGAGCTAAAAATACATAGAAATTCAGTAGATAGGAATTTAGGGGAAAAAAAAATCCTCAGCTCACTGTACAACCCTGTGTTTGGATAGCTTCTTTCCTCTCCTCTTAACTGGATGCCACCACACTATTTTACTTCAGAAGTAAACAAAAATACTGTATTTTTAGTCAATAACTGTAAAATCATACATAGTATCTAGGAAATTCAGGTAACAAATGACTTTCAAGCAAAAACAATCATCATTAATGATATATTTTCAGCCATTTTCAATGAGTCATAATGAAAAATACTTCTAAATTATTTTATTACTTGTAAACATATTTCTAATTTAGAAAATAGAACCAGTAGCTGAGGAGAAACAGAATTTATGTTGAATATGTATGAGACCCAGAGGAAGAAAACAAAGTCTTACTTCATGTAACTCTTTCTTTAAAAATAAAATGTTAAATTCTGGTCCACTGTCATTTGCATCAGTAGCTGGTACTTTCTGTGCCAAGACATCTTGAAATGTGTGACCCATGTATTTAATTAAGTTAACTGACAAATGTATGCTTAGAATTCCTGAGCCACTAACACGAAAAGGTCCTCTTGAAAGGTGACTTGGAATTTACCATTGAGATAAAGCTAAATGGTCATTAAAGATATTTAAATGTCATTGTCTACTGTCTTCAGTGTGCCATTACATAGCCTTGGGATCCTTTCAAATAACCATCAATAGAGGATGAATAAGTCTCACCACTTGAAAGTAAGTAGGAAAGGAAGCCAACAGAGTAATCTGGCTTGGCTGGATTGATTCAAGAAGAGACACAATATCCACCCCTTCTCTCCTCATTCTCCCTCCCCCATCCTTCCCACACCCCTGCCAGAAAGAAAAAGGGAAAGAAAGAGAAAGAAAAAGTAAAGAAAGAAATCTAAGGATCCCACGCAGAATCACAGAAGAAAAAATCACTCTATGGGATGAACTGGAGCCATGGAAACAGACTTATGACTTTTACTTTGAAAATAAAAGAATGACAATGAAATTTGTGTGAGGTCTGTGTGAATCCAGTCCCAGATGTTTACAATGCTGTAGTAGTATGGCTCTGCAATATGAGAGGATTCAGAAGAAACAGTACAACAGGGCACCACAAAGCAGCGCATATGCTGTTGACAATGCAGACATGAGCATCATGTTACCAACAGAGAAGGCAGGCAGAAGACAAATAGCAGCGGTGGTGCCTGAAAAACTAACTTCATGGACTGCAATCACTCAAAAACCAAAAAGACGGACCCAAAAGAAAAAATATATATATATTAAAACCAGAAAAGTGCTTTTTGCTTCTATCTTAAAGGTGGTGGGTCAAAGGGAGGGGGTTGGGGAGAGAGTGGAAGTGACTTTTCTTTCTTAAATAAAGTTCCCATAAAGCCTCTATAATTGACAGTGGATAATTATTTTCAGCTTGAGAAGCCTGTCCCAAAAACTCTTAAGATTGCCAGGGAAAGGAAACAAAATGTGTTTACTTGAGCCATTTCCAGAAGGGAGGGAAAGGGGACCTTGGGTGAGGTGAGGAAGGCACAGGGGGCAGAAAGAGGCATCTGTGCGCTACAGCAACTCTCGGGCGCCCTGCGAGGTCCCGCTAGTGACAAGCTAGAGAGTAGGGGAGGACAGGGTGGCAAGGGGTGGGGGTTGTGGAGGGAGCGCGCCCAGGGGAGGGGATGCGGCAGCACAATGTATACACGGGAGGGGGGGGGTGATTTAGTGTGAAAGTATTCCACTTAATCATTTTACAGGGGTTGGGGACGTAAATATTTAGTTGGCCACATCTGGAACAGATTTTCCCCCCGTGTGGGGTGGGGGGTGGATAATTGGAAGGAGGGGAGCACACATTTGTTACTTACTGTACGGGCAGTTTTCCTTCTTGGTACCGCTGACCTTCCCGTTCTTCTCAATCTTGAGAAAGTACTTGGTGAAAGAGAATAGCTTTCTCCAGCGGACATCTCCTTGGAGGTGATTGTAGCTCCGCACATGCCTCCCGGCACTGGAAGGAGAGGAGAAGGAGGAAGAAGAGGAGGAAGAAGAGTTGGTGGCCTCTGGTGACACCATGTCCTGACCAAGAGCTTGGCAGGTGACAGGGACGGAAGACACCAATAACAGCAACAAGAAGCAGCAGCAGCAGCTGGGCAGGTGGGGAAAGGCTGAGGCACAATGTGTCAGTATCCATTTCCACATTGTACTGAAACTCTCGGCACTGGAAATTGTCTCATCAGAAGAAACATACTGGAAGGGTAAGACCCGGTGCAAGGCAAGGAGACAGCTGGAGGTGGTGGCTGCTGGTTAGCTCCCTCTGGGCGCGGATCTGGTCAGAAGTGAATGCACCAACATCCATAACTCCTCGGAAGGGCCGGCTGCCTCTTCTTGCTCCACTCTCGGATCCGCTGCCTGCGCCTCTGAAGTCTCTGGGTGAATGGTGGACGTGGGTGGCCGCAGCAGCAGGAGCTGGTGGTGGCGGTGGTGGTGTTGGTCACCAGAGCTCCCCGCTTCCCCTAGGAGTTACTTTGTTCTCTTCTTCATTCCTTTCTTGACCATATTAGATACAAAAAGGGCCTGAAAAACAGATGACAGCACGGTGAACAAAACCCAAAGAGGGTGGGGTGAGTGGTCGGAGGAGATATCTGCGCTCCTCCGCAGTTGGCACCTTCTGAGCCCTTTCTGCAGAGTCCCAGCCTGCTGGCCACTTCTGAAAGTGTGCCCCTTTGGGGTTGTCAGAACTGGAGGCAGCTGCACGGTCGCTGTTTTCTTCCCCCTCTTCCTTTCTCTTTTTGGTGGTGCCTGTTGATTTGAAGCCTCCAGAAAGTCACTTCTTGTTTAGGGGGGATGGTGGCTGGTGTTTTGTTTGGCCCTATCCCCCACCCTCCCTTCCTTTGGAAAGCCCGCTTGTAAACAGGTTGAAGCCTGGAGTCTAAATGTCAGTGATTCTAAGCCAGAGGTGGGCTCTGCCTCTGCTGGTCAAACCTCATTTGCAGGGGTGGAGAAGCGGGGGGAGGGGGTCAAACGGCGGTGGGACATCTGAAACCCTCGGCTGCTGGGAACGCCAGGGAGGGAGGGAGGAAGGGGCCGAGAGGGGGGAGAGCAGGGGAGCGAGAAGAGAGCGCGATGCCTTTGCACAGAGCTCGGGGGCTGTCGGGTCCTTTCCGCGCCGCTGCCGCAGGCGCAGCCTCCGCGGACGCCTCCAGCTCCCGCTAATTGCTGCTAGGGCGTCCAGTGCTTGCACTGCTGGCCACCGGCGCTGGCTGTCCTCACGCTTTCCGAATTTTGCTGTCTTCCAGACTGAACCAATCCCCTCTGGGGAGCCCCTTTCTCACTTGTTTTCCAGCGTAGATTTCCCCCCCTTCTTCTTTTGGCAGCGAAATACTTGAGAGCCACCTGGTGCTTGGCTTTTTCTTTCTTTTTTCCTTCTTTGGATCCCCTAAGTGGAAGGAGAGCTGGAGAGAAAGCAGAAGATGCTGAGGAAAAACCCTTCTAAACAGCAGATTATAAACTGGTCGGAGCGATCACAGAAAAAGGAGACATAATTAGCTTCCTTTCCTCCTCTTCTGCCAGCTTCCAAGGAGGTCTCCGCTTTAATGAATTACTGATTTCTCGCTTCCGTTGCTGAAGTAAAAAGTTCACACTTTGGCCCTCTCTGCCTTTTAAACTCAGGGAGATTTATCGTCACTCTTAAAAGTCTCCTCTCTCTTGGAGCAAATGAAATCAGGGACCCAAATGACCGATTTCTAATTGCTAACATGAGTCCTTTACTGAATCACGCGTGCGCTTCAAAGAGAACGCACTTTATTGAGATCGCAAAGATTTTTACCATACAATTTAGCCAGATATTCTGCTGTTTTCTGTTCTATGCAATTTCCTTTGCCCTTTGCCATAATGGAGCATTTTCTTCAATCTTCAAATTTAATGCTTAAAGGGCTTTATTTTGCAATATTAACTGCACTACCAGTCTCCCTCTCCTCTCACTCTTCCACACACTACTTCCCCCCGCTCCCCACATTGCAAACAGAAGCTAGTTCATACCCCAGGTATAGACAGAATTCAGTCCAAGGCTAGGGAGACTTTGCCAAGAGTTAAAAGGCACAAGGAAGGTTATACTGTGATAATCCATTCCAATCTGAATAAGAGACAGTTCCTAGAGGACCACTTGTTTAAGAAATCCTCTCAAATAGGGAAAGTTTTTAAGGAATACTTTAATATCTATTGGTATGTTTTGTCAGGTAGTTGAACGCTATGTTTCGTCAAGGCATATGAATTGTTAATATTTTACTGCTTTCCACTACAAAACTGGAAATTTCATATATTTAACCTGATAGACTGCCAGCCTAAGATGGAAATATTTCAAGGTGAACTTAGGAGTTTAACAACTGCAGCTATAATTTGGAAGGAACTAATCAGAAGAGATTATATACAAAAGCCAGAATCCCTAAAACGTGCATTTGGCCTCAATTTTCATTGTGAACTGGAGAAAATACAAATGAAGTAAGCATTAGAGAAAGTCATTAGAAATGATTGCCCAACACTTTTGTTTAGTGAGTTGAAAATGCCTTTACATGCATGCCCTTATATTTTCCTGTGCATTCAGAGCTTTTGAAATAGATGCATTTCACATCAGAATCAGGATTTTAATTACATTATTTATAATTTGTTGAGATGCTTATTCAGAAGATTTTGACAATGTGGTGAACATCAGAGTAGATTTTTAAGTTTAATATAATTAGCTCTTATTTCTGTAGTTATTAATTGGAAAGTTAAGTAAATAAAGAGCATACATCAAACAAGTCGTTCTTTAATTAAAGCATGAATATTGAAAAGTGAACCCACAATGCTAATTTTGATTTCCTAGTTCACAGTTTTATACCTGAACAAACAATTGCATGAAAGAATGTCTTGTTTCTCAGGGATTTGAATTTCAGCCCAATAGTATAGAAGAATCCAAATATTTGGATTGACAACTAAATAAAACTACATTTTTTTTCATTGTTTCATGAAAACATACAATAAAGATTCTACTGTGAAAAGTTTCAAGACACAGAAAGTTATTATTTTGGGGTTTCTCTATACTGGGAACCAACACTATTGATGCCATCTTGGGATTTTAATATTATTCAAAATTAGTCTGTCCATCTGTCCCTCTCTTTCATACACACACACACATACATACACACATGCACACATGTACAGGCACACAGATGTGTGTTAGTAGACACACATCTACCAACTTTCTGTTCCAATGTAAGTCATTCAGATCTTTTAGCTATAAGTTTGTTTTTTTTTTCCTGTCTAAAATGGGGAAATAATATGGTCAAAACTTCCATATTCAAGTCTAGCTACAGCAGGTGCACGATTTGAAAGTTCTAGAGCCCTTTCCCTGCTCTTCTGCACAATGAGATGACAGGAAGGGCCTTTATAAAACAGCCCAATGGAAAAGCTGACATAGCTTTTTAGATTATATCTCATTCTTTTTCTATTCTGTACAGCCTTTCTTTTACAGCACAGTTGAATCCCTAAATACCTCACTACTTTGCATTGTTAGGTCACCTCTTAGGTTAGCCCGAGAAAGCCTGAGAAAAGTTCCACAGGAAAGATGCACTATTTAACGGAATTCAATCTCTCCCAATAGATTTGAATCACTAACATAAATGTATGAATGTAGATTATATCTCTGTAATGAGGCCTGAATCATTCTCAGTTACTTCAAAGGACTGAAATTCTACCTTCCTTTTTTTAGCAGCAATAATCAGGTCTTAATGGGTTCCTTTATTAATTGTTTCTCTGCTAGGATTGAAAAGGACAGTACAAGCCTCAGATTAGAGTGGTACCTGCTAATTCTAAAAGGCTGTTTTTTCTCTTTGATTCAGTCTCTTGGAAAGCGTGCTTTATTTCTATGCTTTTTTTTGATGCTATTAACATATCCAGTAATATTAGGCTAAATATTGAGAGAAATAGATGTGGTCTTTTGGTGAATGTGATGTCTTGAGAAACTATTGAGGCTTTGTAAAGCAAGTCCATGACAGCAGCCATTGATGAATCCTAAAATGTGGCTCTTGAAATTAAAAAAAGCAATTGGTGTGTGTCCTAAAGGAGGCTTCAGTAGCTATTCTGTTTGAGCAGTTTACACTTGAAGCATGTATTTCCTGGATTCTTCATGTTGCTCAGCACTATCTGTGGTTCAGTTACAAGATGTGTGTTCTATTACATTTGATGTTATTGGCAGTGTCAGTAAGCTGCTTCAAATAATGCTAAGTCAGGTCAAAAGTCAGCCAGTCTGTTAGACAATTTAGACATGTGCAGGCCTCATTTTTGAAGTCTGTGATGCAGCCAGCCCTTAAGAGTATGTGCCCAGCCTGTTTTTCCATTTGGATATAAGAGACATCAGTGTGAGGACTCGTTTTCCTCCCAGGCTGCGGCTAAAAATGATTACAATCAGTACTATTTGGGGCATATTAAACAGTGATATCTTATTATGATGATTCTTAAACTAGGGGCTTCAAGTAAAAGTAAAAGAGGTAATACCCCACAGATAGTAGTGCAGTACTTCAGAATCAGTGGTAATCTTAGCAATACAGGTTGAACATCCCTTATCCAAAATGTTTTAGATTTCAGATTTTTTTAAATTTTGGAATGTATGCATATCACATGAGGTCAAATGTGATGTCATGTTGGTGCTCAGAAAGTTAGAGATTTTGGAGAGCTTTGGATTTTGGGATTAGAGATACTCAACCTAAAATTGAATCTAACTGATGCATTTTATAGATGAATGAACTGATGCCCAGGTCACTTGGTGGTAGAGAAGTTTTAAACTCCAGTGACAGACCTGAGGCTGTGACACTAATTTTTTGTAACACCTGTCCTATCTGTTTTCTCTCTTCTCCCTCCCTCTTCTCCTTATCACTGGCTACTCATCACCCTGTCTTAGATGCCAGAGTGGATGTGATAAGAAGGGTTAGACTTCAGTTATGGAGAAACAACAATCTTTGCTGCAACAGATTAGCCAGAGAAAAGTAAAAAAATAAATAGGGCAGTGTAGAATTATTAAGTACCAGCTGATTAGCTAACATCAAATAAATTAGCCAAAATAAAATAAATACTGATATATTTTGGCAAATGGGGTTATCTTATGTGAAATGAACATACATAAAGAGCAAATACATAATATTTTCAGGATTATTTAAGGAATTTTTTAAAAAGAATCTAAATTTATAAGTTATCTTCCAGAAAATTGATGGTACTTTCTTGAGAAATACATGTACAATTTAATTCAGTTTTCTGTTTCCTAATATTGTTTTCATAAAGTGTGATATCTTTCAAAGCATGTGTATTTCTTCAATAATTTCTTTCAAAATTTGAAACCAGGTAACTTTTCTGTTCCCTTGCCTTCAAACAGACTTAATGAACTGTTAATGAGAAGGAACTAAGACCAAAAGGGTAAAAAGCACCCTTTAAAAGAAAAAAAAAATCTATATAAGAATGTTGACAATATACTCACAATAAATTAGCAAAATTCCTGGAAACTAAAATCTACATCTTGGTACCAAACACAGCAAACATATTTCCACAAAGCTGCTGTTTATTCCCTCCCAACTGATGGTAAACAGAACCTTCTCTTGACAAAGTTGTGAAGTCTCTTAAGAGCTTTGTTTGTTTTCTGTGTTCCCAGCTGTCCCTTTGTAGATTGGTGCCTCCTTCCACTTCAAGCCCTTTAGGTTTCTAAGTCCTTTACATATGTCAAAAATTAAACCTGATATTAGTTATTTTTGTTTGTGAATTAATTGGCATATTATAATGTTTTCTTTAAAGTGTTGGTGTTTTGCCACAACAGGCATTTTCAATGTGTTCATTTCTTCAACTATTTACTTAATTGGTTTTTATTCAAGTCATGCTTATTGAGTAACTATTATGATCTAGCTGGATATTGTGAGTGGTGCAGGTTTTCACCAATAAATAAAAGAGAGAACAACTTAACCTCTAAGAGCATTCAGGCATGTGTGAATGAATGAATGGCTCTATGCACTTTGTCACTAATGATGGGCAAAATAGGGATATCTTGGGACTCAGAAAGCAGATGGAGATATTTGGGAGGAAAAAGAAGAGCTCCTGGAAATTCTTTCTGATTGTACTTCTCTACAAAATTTGCTAAGGGGAGTTGTGACTTCTGACTAGCTTCAGAAAGGACCAAGACTGGATCTTTTCCTGTTGGGTACTTCTGCAGTCACTCACTCCAAGTTCCTCCTACAGGCAGGGATTTTGGCCACAACCTTTCTGTCAGCTCATCTGACCTGCTTTCCTTAACTTCTGCTCCCAGATTCATGGGCACATATTTTATGCTTTCTAGCTGATTATTTTAATCACTTACCAATACAAGTTCTCTAATATGTACATTGTCCTCTGTTTCTACTATTAAAACCTATATTATCAGATATAATTTGATCTGATACTTATTCTATTTGACTATTTTTGCCTCTATTTAATAGACTTTGGAAAAATAGATATATTTTCTATGAATGAGTAACAACTGAAATTTTATTGTGTTTGAGGTAAATGCAGCATTTGCTATACTATTTTTTCTTGGATTAGCCCCGAGATCCGTTCTCTCCCCATCTCTGGCATCTGTGCCTCACCAGTGATCCTCTGACAGATGACTTGCAGTTGACTTTGTCAATGAATCTTCAGAAGATCAGCATTTCTTTTCCTCCTATTTGCTTCAGTGTCACTTTTCTGACAGTAACTGCATCCCTTCAAGTCTACACTTCCTCCTGGTGACAACTCCTCCAGGTCTCCTCAGGGCCTTCAAGCTCAAGCAGAGATAACACTTCTCTCTATTGCTGATCTAACCACGTTATCCCTTGATGTTCCTTTTAACTGTACCTGCATCTCTGTAATTGGTAACTTCAATGAACTCTCTCCACTTGAATCAACTGGGATGATTTCTGTCCTAATCAGGACTCTGCAGAATGCAGTATCTCTCTTTCATAGTAAGTAAGACTGTTCATGTTTTTATGTATATACTAGGTAACAGGGGAGTGCAATTTAATACAAAGTGCATTACAAAGCATCTAATACTTGTTGGTGGTATGCTGGATTCTCTGAACTGTACAAAAGATAATGACACATGGCATCTGTCCTCAAGGAATATAGAATCTAAGATTATATTTTTATTGATTATTCCAGAGATTTTTAATTAGATAATGATTTTGAGGTCCAAAATCAAAGAGTTAATCATTTTGATTGCTGAATGTTCAATAAAATATTTTTACATAAATGAAAAGGAGTTCAGTAAAGGCATCCATAAGGATTCCTTCAGAAAAGGAACTCAGTAAAGTAGAAATTATGTACATAAATGACACATTTATAGAAAACTGTGCAGTTCTAGATTAAAATTAGCTATTTTCCTCTTAGCTTACTATGAAAAATGTAAATGTTTCTTAATGAAAAGTTTTCCTCTTCTTTAAAGTTCTTATTTTGTGAATGAAAAGATACTAACTTTTAGATATAGGTTGGTAAAGAAAAGAAGGAGGAAAATTAATGCTATTATTTGCTGGCTCACTGAGGACTACTGTTTGGACATTTTATTTGTATCTAAAGAAAATTCTTTAAACACGGAGAACCAGGCAACCCAGCATTGAACTGTTAGAAATAAAAGCTGAGTATTGTACCAAAAATCTCAAGATGAACACATACACAGATAATTTTGTGGGCTGGTGACTGTCTAGACAGTTTCATAAATTTCATAGACAAATGATTTCTTACAGAAATGGATACAGTCGCAAGTCTACAACGCCCCAATTGAGGTTTTCTCATTTGTCCTCTCACCTTATTCCCCTCAGCAATTATAAGACATTGCACCTCTGTAGCTGGAAAAGACTCTATATCTCTTAGTTCTATAGTCCTTAAAGGTTAAAAGTGTTGGCGGGGGAGGAGCTGGGAAGGCAAAGGGAGCTGAATGGGCTGGCAAGGCTGGTAGTGACAAGCTGCTCTGTGTGTGCTAGTCTAGTGAATGGCTAAGATTTCAGCCTTAACACACATAAGGGGTAGAATCCACTTCCAAGAACAATAGTGGCCAGTTTTGAGTCTGTGGGGAGAAAAGGGAGCATTCCATAATCACTGGGGCCGTCTCATGTGATGTTTAGAATGTTTTCAGAGTTTATTCCAACTGGCATCTTTCAGAGATTACGTCCTTGTGGCTGAGGACATTCTGGGCCATCTCTACATGGAGACTATCTTGAATCCTTTCAGTATTAACTAGGTTTAAGAATTCAAGAATATGTCATATTCCAAAACGCTTCTGCTCAAGAGTATATAACGGCTTCTTCAAGCCCGTGCTGTTAGTGTAGATGCTGACTTTCGTATTCTTATTTCAGTTATTAGTGAAGGTTAAGATACTTTGATTTGATATTTCAACTTTACTGGGAGAATAAAAAGCCTTAGAAATTGTGAGAAAGAAACATTCATTTGTCCTTAACCACTGCTGTGGGTGAATTAGGGTATATTCTTCCTATCTTATTGCCTTAGAAAACAGGTTTCTTGGTATTATTTATTTACTTGTCTAATGATGGGCAAAATAGGTTGGTTTTTACCATTGGTTTTTACCATTTCATCTCTATTTGCTGTGGTAAATATAGGAAATGTATGTGAGAAATATTTTATTCTCATGCTTTCTGCAATTTGAAACTTAATTGTGGGAAATATCCCTACTCATTCTGGTCATGAGTGTATATACACACATATATACACATCACACACATATCTTTCAAGAATCTCTTGTTAGAAGTATATTCTTGCTTTGAATCCTGGGAAAATAACTGCTAGATAATTTGAAATTGATTAGAAAATAATAATAAAGAAACTCAAAGGCTTATGTAAACAACAGGTGTCCTGTTCAACATTTGCCTGTTCCACATAAGTGCTGTTTATATGAATTGATGCATGATTCTGTTTTAGAGGTCAACATCTACACTATTAGAAATAACACTTAAATAAGAATTTCTTAGCAGATAGGGAGTGAAGCCATTTTAATTGGAAGGCAACTATGAATATTTGATTTATCAAAGAAATTTAAGCATTTAAGAAAAGCTCTCCAGGGCTGGGATTGTGGCTCGGTGGTAGAGCGCTTGCCTCGCATGTGGGAGGCACTGGGTTCGATCCTCAGCACCACATAAAAATAAATCAATAAAGATATTGTGTCCACCTACAACTAAAAAAAATGGTTTAAGAAAAAAAAAAGAAAAGCTCTCCAGTCTGACAGGACTGGGGAGGAAGTAGAAAGGGGCAGGGGCTTTAGATATGTATATGTGAGTCCAGGAAGGTGGAGTAATTTGTCAAAGAGATAAAGCCTGGACTTGTCCCATATTTGGACCCAATCCTTACATAGAAAAGCCCGGGGTATCCGGATTCATAAATGCCAGATGGCAAAGTTTGAAAGTATCTGATTGGAAAGATCTAAGGGGTAATGACAATGGTACTTCACACTGATGTCTTTGCCTCTTTGAGATTTCTGATTTTAATTTTATTCCAGAAAGTTCTGAGTTCTATATTCAAAAGCAGTTCTTCTGTTTCCCTCTTCGCTTCCCAAATGCAGAGGTGAGTGCTGTACAACTGCTCCCTCCCATTATTGATACCACAATAGTTAGAGTAAAGAAAGCCTTTATCCCTGACTTGGGGACTGAGATCTATGTGTCAAATGACCCTTATCCTTCTTCCCCCTGGGACAGAGACCTAACTCCTGAACTACTTTTTTGCTAGGCTGAAAGATAATTTGGTTATTTTGCTTGAAGCATAAGGCTGGATAGCTACACAGAGCTTCTGTGTAATTAGTGGAGAGCAAACTCTTCTAGGTAGTGGAAGACATTATCTGGGAGCATTTGGATCTTTCTTCAATGAAGATTCTTAAAACAAGATCCTGATTTGACCACTAAAGATCCATGGCATGATGCTAAATCATTATTTATTTATTTATTTATTTAGAGAAAAAAGGATATTATAAGGGGGAAAATACCTTTATTTACTCATTACTTAAGAGTTAGGATTTAGATAATAAACTCTACTGCCATTTTCAACTCTTTTTGTATTTTGATTTGACAGTTGAATTTTAGGGAGTGCATTTTAAAATTAAATAAAAAATTTAAGCTGGAACAAGCATAGTAAACTAAGGACTGGATCTCCCATTATCAAAGCCCAAAATGAAATTGCTCATAGGATTAAAAAAATTATAACTGAGCAAAGCCAAGGGGAAAATGTGACTAGTTTATCTTTGGGTAAATAAGCAAGGGAAATGAAATACAGACAGTAAGGAAGCCACATATTTGGTAAAGATGGAAACCTCAGATTTTTTTCTCTCTTAAATAAAGCAACTTCCAGATTTAGCAATAGAAAGTATAATTAGTTTTGGTACTTAGGAATGTTTTATTGATAAACAGTACCCTTTTAGGCCTACTAAAATACACATGGCTGTAGTTGCATGACAGCAGATAAATGTTTTAGGAAGAAATTAATTGTTGTATAAAGTTTTGGGAGCCGTTTTCATTTACATCATTTTTTGTCTCAAAAATATTTGCTGCTGTTATTTGGGAAGGAATTTTTTTTTCAATGGAGGGATTGAATTGGCTTTATTACAAAATAATTTTTCTAAGGCTATCTGACTGAAGAAGAGATGAATGACAATTAGAGAAAACTGGAAATTCATGGCTATATTTTTGGTTGTGGAAGAGAAAGAGAAAATTCTCTTGTACCAATTTCCATTAGGAAAGATCAGAAACTGGAAATGAAAAATTATATTGAGAGAGGATAAGGAGAAGTTGGGGTGTTTTGTCTCCCAACTGAAACTGTTCCTTATGAGAGTCCTGTGAAGGGGGATGGGCAGATCCCTCCCCTAGCCTTCAAATGGAGGGGTATGTATCCAGATCCCTGCTGTTCATCAGAGATCTGCAACACCAAGAGCATGAGCCTAACATTTTCCTCTTGATTGGAAAGAAATGTTCCAAATTTTAGGAAAGTGTGAGATTCTCAGGGAGACGATCAGGCATTGAGGTAAGACATGGCAGAAGGAGTTATTGTTCTTCTTGAACACATTGTTCAAAGCAACAACATTTGAAGACCCTTACTTAAATGATTATTAAAAATTTTTGTAATGTTTTGTTTCCAAGGTGATTGTATAGATATTATTAAATTAGTGAAAGTCACATACTTTGGGATTGACAGTATCTTTAACTAGTATATTTTTATTATTTTTTCATAATAAAATGACAATATATACAGAGTGTGAAGTTAACGTGTTTTAAATTGGGCATTATTTGGAAACACCAATGTTTGCCTCAGTAGACGTGTGTGACGCATGCTGTTGAATGTTATTCCGGGTTTATTCTCTGATGAACGCGTGTTTTCAGAAACTGTTTCTTACAGGAAAATGTACAATTTCTCAGCCTTCATTTCTTAGACTTCCAGATTAAGTCTGAAGAACGTTGTCTGTCTAGAATGACTAGTCCCTGCTAACCTGAGGTTTAATAAATAGTATTTTCCATAGTGTTCCCATTGAAGGTAAGAATAGCACATAATATTTGTTGGGCTTACATAGTTTGTACTTTTTACCTTTTCAGATGAAGAGGAAAAAAGGAATGAGCACTAGATCTACAAGTTAGGAATGTAAATTGTACTTCCAGTTCTGATGTGAATGGTTGTAAGGCCCAGGAAAAGGGCTAGATAATTTTGGTTCTGAAATTCTTGACTCTGTGAGACCCAGAATAATGAATACTGTATTGTCCTAGCACTGTACTTACTATGGTATGGTAATACCAAAAATGGTTGCTATTTGATATAGAAAGACTGACTTCATTATTTGATTATTTCATGGAACCATCAACTAGTGGAACCAAAATATCTACTTAATACTAAACTTTGTCTTCCTTTTGTTCCCCCTAGAGTTGCACATGAGACAACTATGCTTCATAGAGGAAGGTTTACTTGACCAGGATATTAACTAAAGTTAATTAGTGACAGAACTTTTAGAAGCTACATGTCCCAACTTTTCAATATTCTTTTCATTATACCAATATTTTGCAGCAAGCAAAATGTAAAACTTTAAAATTTTCTTTTTTGAAAGATAATGATTTAAATAGGGAGAAATATAATGAGCAAATGTAAATATGAATAAAGGGGAACTCTGATCAAATAAATAGATTTTTAAACAAGTTTTGTACAAGGTGTTGGCATAAATCTAGGTCTCTTGAGGTGGGAAAGGGTTGAACTTGGGTCCATAGCACTTGACTAAGTATAAGAAACCAAGAGTAATAATGGGCAACCTAATGGAATCAGACCACTCTCTTTGATTATTTATTTATATTTACAATGTTTAAGAGCCCTCAATGCCAATGGAGTCATCAGCAGTTGAAAACTCCTAGCCAGCAGGAATTGACAAGATTTTTAAAAAACAATCTACACAAATGAGCCAAAAATTTATATAATCTTTCACCAGATAATTTTCTAAAAATTTTATCCCAAGGAAAGAATTCTTGGCCTTTTCTTCATGTGTGTGGAAATATGAGTTATTTTTTGATTATCAATCTCACCCTCAAACTAACTGTATTTTATCACTGCTTGTTTTGGCCATATCCTCCTCTAGAAATATATATATATATATATCTTATTTTTTTTTAAACAGAGGTTTATTTATCATCATCCAGTGTTGTACTTTTGTGATGATTATTTTTATGTGTTAAATGGATTAGGCCATGAAGTCTCCAGATATTTGATTGAACAATATTCTGGATATGTCTGTAAGGATGTTTTGGGACTAGGTTAACAAATGTTAATTGAGTTAATAGTGTTAATCGACTGAATAAAGCCAATTGCTCTTCCTAATGTGAGTCGGCCTCATCCAACTAAGTGAAGGCCTGAATATATAACACAAGGGCTACATTCCCACAGTTAAGAGGAAATTCTTCCTGTTTGATTGGTAGACTTGAGATGTCAGTCTTGTCTGCCTTTAAAATCAAACTAGAAAATCAACATTACTTGGTCATCAGGTCTGTGGTTTTCATACTTGAACTTTGGGATGTGAGAGTGATTCAGCTGCTATTTCTGCCATTCCATGGATCACCAGGGTTGATTTGCCTGATCTGGATGTCTAGACACATGTCCCCTTTCTTCCTCATAGTTCTGTGGGCCTTCCTCCAGAAAGTGCAGGCTTGGTGTAAGAGGACACCATCCTCCACAGAGGAGGAACATTCTTTGGTCAAAGTTACAAGGTTACACAGGGGTGGAAGGTGGAAGGGGGCATGGAGACAGTAAAGATGGTGGAATGAGATGGACATCATAGCCCTAGCTTCATGTATGACTGCATGTATGTTGTGATTCTACATCACATACAACCAGAGAAATGACAAGTTGTGCTCCATCTGTGTACAATGAATCAAAATGCATTCTGCTATCATGTATACCTAAGTAGAATAAATAAATAAATAAAAGTATAAAAAAAGAATAAATGAATAGGACTGGGGTTGTAGCTCAGTGGTACAGTGTTTTCCTCAAATGTAGGAGGCACTGGATTCAATCCTCAGCACCACATAAAAATAAATAAATAAAGATACTATTTTATGGCATTTGCAGGCAAATGGATGGAACTGGAAAGCATTATGCTAAGTGAAGTAAGCCAATCCCAAAAAACCAAATGCCGAATGGTCTCTCTGATTAGTGGATGCTGATGAATAAGGGAGGTGGGAATGGGAAACATAAGAGAAATAGAGAAACACTGGACACGAGAGGGGGGAGGTGGGGGTCAGGAAAAGGGAATGGGTATAGTAAAGATGGTTGATAAAAAATATATATAAATATATATATATATATACTGTTCATTGAAAGTGCATATAAAGATGTTTAATATGAAGAATGTAATCTGCTTATAATTTTGTGCAAAGTTAGAAAAATTATGATTGTAATAATTTTTTTTTCTATTTGCCTCAACAAATATTTTCAGTG
>PVHX01001962.1:161946-184232 GCA_004024805.1 Geosciurus inauris | reverse complement strand
TTGGTACTGGGGATTGAACTCGGGGGCACTCGACCACTGAGCCACATCCCCAGCCCTATTTTGTGTTTTATGTAGAGACAGGGTCTCACTGAGTTGCTTAGCACCTCGCCATTGCTGAGGCTGGCTTTGAACTCGCGATTCTCCTGTCTCAGCCTCCCTGAGTGCTGGGATTACAGGCTTGAGCCACCACGCCCGGCTTTCTGAAGGATTTTATTTTATTCCTGGCTCCCAGTGCTCTCTCTGCTTTCTGGCTACCATGAACTAAGCAGCCTCCTCTGCCATACCCTTCCTCCATGATGTTCTACTGCATCTTGGACCCAGAGCAATGGAACTGTCCAACCACGAACTGAACTTCTGAAACCACGAGCCCAAAATAAACTTTTCCTCCTCTAAGTTGTCCTTGTCAGGTATTTTGGTCACAGTGACAAAGAAAGCTGATTAACACATTAGCAATTACTTATGTCACATTGTACATAAGTTTAGTCTTAAGTAGAAGCTATTTTCACATTTGGAACTTGGCAAATACTCCAGTAATCACAATTTGAAAATTCATTGTAGTCTCCATCAGAGTTCCCCCATGCCCCATCATATTCTGCCTGGACTCTAGTGTATTGATCCTTAAGGAAGTGTGAGCAGATAAGCTGTTTATAGAATCTATGAATATTTCTGGCATGAAATGATCCAACCACATATTCTAAAAGTAATTGCTAGTTTTAAGAATTGGCCAGTACCCCATCAAAACAGTAAAGACTCCCTAGACTATTTCAATGTGACATTTGAAAAAGCATTGCCTCGGGGCTAAGAGTGACAGCTGAGAAAGACTAAAAGAAAAAAAGATTTCAAGTCTTGGTCCTGATGCTACATCTCACCTAGGTCTTTTCAGCCAAGCCTATCCTTGAACTTCATCAGTAATAGCAATGACACTGGTCTTGGCTTTGAAGGACAAGAGAGGTGTGGTGTGGGGAAATGAAAAGGGTGTTTTGTTCATAACTTCATCCCTTTCTTCCTTGGTAACCCATGCCCAGAAACCACATTATTTGCACACGAGAAACTATGTTGTCTCTATTGCAAAATCTAAAACCTTCTACAGATAATACCATAAATTTGCAGAAGGCCAGTTGTTTCTATGTGCATAGTTATGACTAAAGAATGCTGACTCTGAGGTCACACTGACCTGGGTTTACATTCCAGTTCATGTTTTCCAATGTGACCTCATGCAAGTATTTACTCTTTCTCTGCCTCAGGTTCCTCATCTGTAAAAGATAGAGAGAGAATACTGCCTTCCTTAAAAAGCTAATACAATTAAAAGATGTATTCCATTTAAAGGGTTTTGCGTAATGCTGACTCATAGTTTATGCCCAATCAATATCTGTTATTATTAATGTCCACTGATTGTTCATAAGAACCTCAATGGGACAGCAATGTAGCCCATGATAGAGCACTTGCTTGGCATGTGTGAGGCCCTGGGTTCAATCCTCAGCACTACAAAAGAAAAAAAAAGCCTCAGTAATGAAATATTGAGCCTTATTCATGGTCCCCTCAGTCCAGTATTTGTCTCTGATGATGGTAGCAAGGGGCATTTTGGGACAGAAAAGAGTATCTTTTGTCATGTTCGGTTGTTGTCATATACATTATTATATATTTATGTATATGAATGTGTATGTAATTTTTATCTGAAAAGTCTCAACTTCTTTGACTAAATTTCTAAGAATAGTATGTATCCACATCATTTTTTTTACCATATTTATATTTGTGACTGCTGGTTTTTTGCTTAAAATACACTTTGAAAATATAAGAGAACATCCATTATTTCTTGTTTTTGAACATTTTGTGGACAAATCCATATTTACCTTATCCCTTCAACTTGATTTCATAGCCTTGACTCAGATTTTTATATAACTTTTAATTTCAGAGGAGAAAATACCCCTAAACTTGCAGCAGTCAATTAATTTAATTCACCCTAGGTATTTTTGAGCTTCCACTAAAAAATACCAAATTGAAATGTACAAAATAAAAGGTGGGTTTCTGTTTTCAAAGAGCTTAGAGTCTCATGGGGATTCACTTAATCAAAAATTTTTTATAGCTAACTATGTACCAAGGCAGCTGCAAAGTAGAGATTAAGAGCACTGGCTCTGGAGTCAGATTATCTCGTTCACTTCTGGTTCTGTCACTTAGTGAATGACCTGAGGCAAAGTGCTTAAACTCTCTGTAAAACTGAGGCAACAATATTAACTAGGGTTGATAAGAGAAAGTTCCAAGTCACCTAAGTGGCATGTAGTAAGACTCAGTTGTCAGCAATTTGAGGTTGACATTAGGTTTGTTCACAAACATTCCTGTTCTTCTTCCTTCCAGACACATGGAATATACACATTAAGGGATCCTAATTTCCTGGCCCCTTTTAAATTAGGCATGGCTATGTGCCTGTCTCTGACTAATGAAATGTGAGAAATGCCAAGTGTCACTGATAGGTAGAAGCTTAAAAACCAGTACATAACTTGCCAAGTTAGTGTTCCCCTGCCATGGTACTCAAGCAAGCATGTGCTGAGATGGAGCCTCTGATACTAAGCTAAGTGACAAGTGTCACATATCTCTTAACTAAAATAAACAGAGCCCCTTGCTAATCCACCATGGACAAGTGGCTTGAATGGTCTCATAGACTTTGTTATGTTAAAGCACTGAGACTGTGGAGCTGTCAATGCAGCTTAACCTGGGCTATCTTAATCAACATATTATCATTACAGTCCCTGGGATATAGCAGTGAATCAAGCTGACAATATTGAATGGAAGCTCTTAAGATGTGTATGTGAAGCTGGGCGCGGTGGCGCAAGCCTGTAATCCCAGCACTTTGGGAGGCTGAGACAGGAGAATTGTGAGTTCAAAGCCAGCCTCAGCAACGGTGAGACACTAAGCAACTCAGTGAGACCCTGTCTCTACATAAAACACAAAATAGGGCTGGGGATGTGGCTCAGTGGTTGAGTGCCCCTGAGTTCAATCTCCAGTACCAAAAAAAACCAAGATGTGTATGTAATATTCAAGACATTCTGTCCAAACTATTAGAAAAAAGCCAAATAAATTTACCATTTCCCACTGCCTCCCACAATGACAGCTTTGAAATGATATAAAGAAGTCAAAATAGTGAAAAAAGCTGGAGAGAAAAGCAACATCCACAATATGGTCTCATTTACATAATTCTTAACTGCCTTTTAAAATGCATGATGCAGCTAAACAACACAGGAATCATCTCAAACGAGCACAAAGGAAGAGTACTGAATGTGGGCATCATGTGACCTGAGAGATTTGTAACACGATGGCTATGTAACCCTGGCCAGTGTGAACAGTGGTCAGTCTCGGGGTTCCTCAACACCTGAAAGTAAACTAGGCACGGTGGCGCATGCCTGTAATCCCAGCACTTTGGGAGGCTGAGATAGGAGAATTGCGAGTTCAAAGCCAGCCACAGCAACTAAGCAACTCAGTGAGACCCTGTCTCTACATAAAACACAAAATAGAGCTGGGGATGTGGCTCATTGATCGAGTACTCCTGAGTTCAATCCCTGGTACCAAAACAAAAAACAAAATATACCTGGAAGTAAGGAAATAGGAGGCAAATTGTGTGATGGATCCGAGCATTCAATCACTCATTCTTCCAACTGAAAATTGTTATTGACCATCTACTATGTGTCAGGGAATGTAATGCATGATGAGACGAGGATAAAAAAGACAGACATGGTCCTGATCTCATGGAATCTATGTTTGCTATGAGAGATTGATACTAACAAATCATTAAACAGATTAGTTTTATATAAGGTCGAGATTGATAAATGCTTTGAAACACACAGATATATTAAGTGTAATGGTACCACTGTACACACTTAAAACAGAGAGGAAAATGATTGTTTTTTTAAAAGTTTTGATGGACCTTTATTTGTTTTTATGTGGTGCTGAAGATCGAACCCAGTGCTTCATACATGCTAGGCAAGCATTGTACCACTGAGCCACAACCCCAGCCCAAATGATTTGTTTTGTTTGTGTTTGTGGTGCTTGGAATTGAACCCAGGCCTTCACATGCTAAACATGCACTCTATCACTGAGTTACACCTCCAGCTTGGAATGATCCTTTTAATTTGGGCAGCTGTGGAGGTAATGTGGAGGTAATGCCAAATTTAGGCTGAAACATGAATGCCAGGAAGGAATCTGGAGGGACAGTGTTACAGATAGAAAAAGTGCAAAAGCCTAGGGCATAAAAGCAAAGCGTAAAGAGCTTGACAAAATGTTAGGAAATGAATCAGAGAGATAGAAATGTTCAATCATGGAGGCTCTTGTAGGCAACAAGAATTCAGAAGCTATGGATATTTTGAATCAGAAAAGTGATGATTTGGAGGATGGGTGTTATCTGGGAGGGCCAGGGTATTTAAATAACAGGAGCTAAGAGGAAGAGGGGAGGTTACAGTAGCAGGAACCTTTGCAAAGGCCCAGACAGGGCCTAAACAGTGCCTGGCACAGCCAGAGAACGGAGTGTACTTCCTTTTCTTTTTTTTCTCTCTCTCTCTTTTCTTTTTTTTCCTTAGAACTCACGGCCTCCTGGATGTGAGACTTGTACTCTGCAGCTCAGCCACAGTCCCAAGCCCTGCGTGTTCTTTTTGTGACTGAAATGCAAAGGGAACTGGGAAAAGAGCAAAGCTACACTTTGAGCAAGAACCTCCCAAGGTTCTTTATGTTAAGAACTGAAATGTTTTTCAGTTAAGACATTTAGATTTTAATCTTTTTTTTTTAATTTTTTTTTTCAGTTGTTGATGGACCTTTATTTTTTTCATTTATTTATATGTGGTGCTGAGAATCGAACCCAGTGCCTCACGCATGCTAGGCAAGCGCTCTACCACTGAGCCACAACCCCAGCTCTAGATTTTAATCTTGAGGGTAATGAGGACCTGTTGAAAAGTTAAGGGTATTAGGTGATCAGTTTGTGTACTGCATGGGGAAAAATCCATTTCCTTAGCATCTCTACTCCTTCCATTATTTAACTGTAAAAGTCATCTCCAGTTCTGAGGACAGTTTGTTTATTCACTCTAGCATTTGTTCATTTCTCTTTGCCCGCCTTCCTTTGGGCTGTCCTCTTATTTGGCCATTCCTTCATCTATAGCATCTTACAGGCTTGATTTTAGCGAGCCTGAGAGAATGAATCTAAATAAGTCCATTGTAGATAAGCCATGGTGAAAGTAGTTAGCTAAAGGTAGAATTTATTTTCTAACTCCATCCTCTATGAATTTTAATTTTATTCATTCTCATCTCCATTATCACTGATAATTGAGACTTGGGGACTGGTCACTCCTAGATCTAGTTGTTAAGTGTTTATGTTATCAAATATAAATTGCAAATGGAACTTTCCAGAGGGCAAAGAGAATATGACATTACAAAAATCTAAACATGAAAAATAGCACAGAGAATATAATGAACACTCCTGCATATCAACCCAGCAAATACTTTGTCATATGTGCTTCAATTTTTTTTTTAAAGTTAGTTGCTTATACTTCCTTTTCTGGCTTCAACTTTTCTCCCCAGGAGTAACCACTCCCTTCAGTGCTTATAATTCCCATTAATGTTTTCCTACTGTTACTCAATATGTATGTATCCCTAAGCCATATATCATCTTGGCCTATCTTTATATTAATGGCATAATACTACCTGTAGCTTCCTGAAATTTTTTTCTGTTCAGCATTATGTTATTGAGATATAACTATATTGGATCTAATTCATTCTTTTCATTACTGAATATTATTTGCCAATTTGCTATTGTTATTAAATTATTTTCTATTTCAAATATTGCTGTTTAATATTCTTGAACACAGTATTTCAAGATTATGCACATTTTAGGTATAGACTAAGAATGGAATTGGTGAGTAAGAAATCCACAATTTTATTAGATATTTCCAAGTCCTACTGGCAGTGTAGGGGAGTTCCTGATTCTCCATGTCTTAACAAACAAAAGGTGAAGTCTGACTTTTTCATTTTGCCAATCTGATGGCTCTGGAGTGTGTGTGTGTGTGTGTGTTTAAATTTCATTTTGCTGTTTATAAGAGAGAAGACTAAATTATTTTTCATGTCCCTACCCGCTTCCATTTTATAGGTAAATGTGATGATAAAAGGTGAAAAAAGAGTTTGTTTAAATCCCACAACTATAAATCAACCAAATATGAACAGGTACTCATTATACACTTATCCATCCAAATAAAAATATATATCAGCTCAGGCCTGGGTTACAAAGGCCTAAGATATTGTGTAGGAACAGAAATGAGCCCAGGAAATCATAAAGGAACGAGTTAAATACTATAGCAGACATAGGTTCACAATGCATGCCTGAAAAATTATCATCTGCAAAGTAATAACAACTAGTATTGATTACTTGTTCTGACCTATTCACTTTGCCAAATGCATCACAGGAATGATCTCATTTGATCCTCACAACAATCCTAAGAGGCAGTTAATAGTATTTTCTGCATTTCACAGAAGAAAGGATTGAAACTCAGAGAGGTAGTTTCCCTCAGGTAGTGGTAGACTAACTTCTGAAGCCAGGCAGGAGTTGGACTGCCTCTTAGGCATCTTACATTGTTCTGCCTTCTTAATTCCTTGTCTTCACCTCACCTTCCTCCTCCCTAAACAAAGTCTGAGGATACTAATTTGTGGTCTCATAGCAAACTAGCAATACCTCCATTGGAGATGCTACTTTTTGAGCTACTATGTTCAAAACCTTAATGAATATATCAATACTATGAATCACTACAGATGATACAATTACTAGTGTGACGATCTCAACCGCCTTGAAGTATTAGAAATGTGCCTGGCAACAAGCCAGCATGTAAAAGGTGTATTTGTTGCCTGTCCAAGAAGCTTCATGGAGCCTGGGATTTCTGGGAGAGTGTGAAAGGACAAGAAGAAACAGGCAAGGACTGCTGGAGTTGATGGATTTCTCTTTTCCTGTGTAGGTGATGAGATGGCTCTGAAGAAGAATGAATCCATATGTAACTCATACACTGTTCTGGGTATTTGTTCTCATATTTTAAAGATACATCTAACCACAAAGGGCTTAAAGAATAGTATTTTGATGTGCAGAAGGGCAAAAACTCTATAAATAATTCTTTCAAAATTAACTTAAAATGTTGGCGTTTCATAAAAGCTTTAGCAATCTTGGAAACTTTCTTTGAAGAGATTAACAATATCAAATACCAAATCTGCTTCAAGCTTAGATTTGCTAAAAGGGAAATCTTACCCTCTTCAAACCATGTGTGGACTTCTGGTATAACTTTTTCTGGTTGTTATTTCAACCTCCACTCCTTTAGAGAGTGGAATTTTATCTGTGTATCTGCAAGTTTTTTCCTGAAGTGTAACCATGACATATGACAAACACTAAAAAGAGTTATCTGGTCCAACATCAAACAAGAAGGACTAGAGACCAGAAGCATAAAGGACTGGTTTGCTTAGAAATTGTTGAAGTCCAGCAACCATGTGACAGTAAGAACAAAGGCAGAATGTGAATCTAAGACAACTGAAAGTTAAGTAACAAGACAAACTTGTTGAGTAAAATGAGAAAAACATGGAGAATGGAAAAGGATTACTAAAGAATTAGTATTAGATAGAGGATGTTTAAGAAGTGGCCTTGGGCTGGGTGCAGTGGCACATGCCTGTAATCCTAACAGCTCAGGAGGCTGAGGCAGGAGAGTAGCAAGTTCAAAGCCATCATCAGCAATGGTTAGGTGCTAAGCAACTCAGTGAGACCCTGTCTCTAAACAAAATACAAAATAGAGCTGGGGATGTAACTTAGTGGTTGAGTGCCCCTGAGTTCAATCCCTGGTACCAAAAGAAAGAAAGAAAAAAAGAAAAAGTGGCCTTGGCAAGAAGATGGAACCCTGTTTTAAAGAGAGACACACAGACACACAGAGAAACAGAGAAAGAAGGTGAGCGAGAGAAATTAGTTTATCTTTCAAGGAAGGAGGAATCGGTTCTGAAAAACGAAGTTGCCACTGACAGAAGGTAACTTGAGTGAATGAGTTAGCATGGATAGTACGACTATGTGTGATATGACACAGAAATCAGGAAAATTCTGCACATTGTGATATTAGGATTCAGTGTTCACAGACTAGTGGATTACATCTATGGTTATTAGTACTAAGTAAAGCAATTCTGACACCATTTGTCACACAACCTACGAAGTTTAACACATGTACTGAACTATAACAATCCTTGAACTATTTTATGAAAACTCAGAAAAAGAGATTATTAAGGCACTTGAGCTTGACATTGATTATATTCATTTCTCAATAAAACAATAATGTTTAAAAGATTACCCATTTTAAACACTGCAATAGGAAATACTTCTATATTAGTTTCCTATCTACAGTTATTGTAACCACAACCTTATTGGTTCTTTTATAGTTCTGGGACTAAGAAATCCAAAATTGGGTCTTAGGCCCAGGTGAAGCTGAGTGATAGACAACTTGCCTAGCCTTTTCAATCTCTAGCACTGAAAAACAAAACAGAGCAAAACAAAACAAAACAAACAAAAAAATGGGTCTCACTAGGCTTGAAATAAAGTTGTTAGTGATACAGCATATCTTCTGGAGGCTCTGTGGAAAAGCCTGTTTCATTGCCTTTTCCATCTTCAAGAGGCTGCCATGTTCCTTATGGTTCCTCTTTCCTTCAGTTTAGTCTTTCTCTGGCCCCATCACTCTGCCATTGGCTCTTCTGCCTTCCTCTTACACTTTTAAATTGGGCCCACCTCAATAATTCAGATAAATCTCCCATCTTAAAGATCAATGGATTAGGGGCTGGGATTGTAGCTCAGCAGTAGAGCGCTTGCCTTGCATGCGTGAGGCCCTGGGTTCGATCCTCAGCACCACATACAAAGCAATAAAATAAAGACATTGTGTCCATAAAAAAAAAAAAATCAATGGATTAGCAACAGTAATCCCCCTTTGCCATGTAATATAACATGTTCACAGGTTCCAGGGATTTAGGATGTGGTTGTCTTTTTGGAGTAATTACTATGCTTATCATAACTTTCAAAGTTATAGTGTGCAAGATAGAAACCTGAAGTATAGTTAATACTGAAATCTTAGATTTCTTCAGCACATCTAGAGATATTACACATTCTACGTCCATAAAAGGTAAACCTTGTACATTAAAGCAGGACCAAACATGATTTGCCGTTTTAGAGGAGTCTTGGCTGTGGGCCTAATGAGGTTTACAGTACTTTCTAGTTTCTGACAATTTAAAAAGAAAGAAAAGGGAGGTGAGGAGAGGGGACATGGGAACAAGAAACTTGGTGGAATGAGATGGACAGCATTACCCTAGTTACATGTATGACTGCACGTATGGTGCAACGCCCTACATCATGTATAACCAGAGAAACAGTTGTGCTGCATTTGTATAATGAATCAAAATGCATTCTGCTGTCATATATACATTAGAATTAATTAATTAATTAAAATAAATAAATAAATAGAAAAATAACAACTCTTCAAATGCATAGATTGTCTCTGTTGGGGGAGAATAACAATATCCTAAAATCAGTATTTTTTTATTTTGTCAAAATAGTAAATACACTGAAAACACTAGAAAAAGCCAGAGTCTGATCCCCAGCACAGCAAAACAAAACAAAACAAAACAAAACAGTAATTCCAGTTACTCAGGAAGCTGAGACATGATTGCAAAATTCAAAGTGAGACCAGCCTAGGAATCTTAGTAACACTGACTCAAAATTAAAAAATAAGCGGGGCGCGGTGGCTCACGCTTGTAATCCCAGCACTTAGGAAGGCTGAGACAGGAGAATCACGAGTTCAAAGCCAGCCTCAGCAATCGCGAGGTGCTAAGCAACTCAGTGAGACCCTGTCTCTACATAAAACACAAAATAGGGCTGGGGATGTGGCTCAGTCGTAGAGTGCCCCTGAGTTCAATCTCCAGTACCAAAAAATAAAAAAATAAAAATAAAAAAGGGCGAAGCTCAGCAATAGAAGACCCCTGGGTTCGATTTCCAGTACTAAAAAAAAAAAAAAAAAACCTGGTAAGGGAAATTAGATTTTAAATTTTTAAAAACTTTAGTTCAAGAGAATGGAAATAATGCTAATGAGTAAAAAGGACAAAGTTTACTTCCAACTTTTACTCAAAAAGAAAAAAGAAAAAGAAAAAAAGCAAATAAATTTGCACAATAATATTAGCCCATAGGGGTAGTTTGAGTAGGGAGGAAAAAAAAACTGTTTTCACTTAATTTTATTATTTTCTTACAAACATGTTCAAAACAAACTATGATTTCTCTTAGCAAAACAGCTCCTTCAAGTCTTGCCAACCTTTCCCTTGGGGGACACAGAGACTCAGGCAAGAAAAAGTAAAAGAAGGCTAGACATCTGTCCCCAGTGGAAAAAGGAACACACCTGGAGAGCAACTCAGACAAGGGGGGAGGGGGACGGCGAGTAATCAGAAGACCATACTTCCAAATGTTGCTGGTTTATAAAGTACATCTGTTCCTGAAGGAAAAAAATACAGTAGCAGCATACTAAAAACTGGGACAAAAAGAAGCTGTGTCACATTGTATTTCTTTTCAGGGGTTAGCTCTGATGACACTCCTTCCAGGAACTTTTCCCAGCATGCCCTGAGCCCAGTTTGGATCAAGAGACTGGCCTGAGATTGACAAGCATCCTGTGCACATTTCATTTATGCATCATGCATTCATTCACTTACTTATTCGTGTGCGCCTACCATGCTTTAAGAGTTAGTAATAATAAAAGTAAACAAGGTATAATAGCCCTTAACACATGGCTTTATTTGCATTGGCGTTGTCTTTCGGTCCCTCCCACAACTGCTTCTAGGAAGAGTTGCTATTTGCGTTTTTGCACCCTCTAGGTCTAGCAGGATGTCTGCACGGACTAGGTGTTTAATGTACAAAAGAACGACTTTAACGCGTATTTTTGATCGGTGCTACGTTTTCAAACCTGTAGCCCAACTTAAGGGAATGAGGGGCGGGTGGACACCTCGAGAATGCGAAAGACATCTCTACTCGTAGTTATCGAGCAATTCAAAGCTTTCACGAGTGGCTGCCCGTCCAGAAACCAGAGTGCGGAGTCCGGGGCGGGATGGGGAAGGTCTTCCTCCACCTTCCCACGTGCAGGAGGCTGGCACTGGGGACTCATGAAGGGGGTCTCCCTGCGCTTCAGAGCCTGCCTGCCAGCCCGCGGTCCTCACCAAGTCAATGGCCACGACGTCCCGCAGCGCCACGACCCGCCGGATGGACTTAGGCGGGTTCTCGGTCAAGTAGATGAGCCGGTCGCTGAGCACCACGTACTTGAAGGTGTGCCTTTCGGACTCTGATACCACGATGCACGGCTCGTAGGCGCGGATGGCGTCGTAGACCTGTGGTGGCAGATGCCGCCTCAGGAACGCATCCAGGCGGCTGTTAGTGCGTGCGGGGAAGCCAGACTGAGCCCGGCTGGCCATGTGGTGCCCGCCGCCGGGCTGAGAGCGGGGACCACGGGCCCCTCCGCCAGACCGCGCCTCCCTCGGTGGAACCCGCGCGCGCCACAAAGCCGCCCGCCCGGCTCCGGCCACCGCTCGGGGCTCAGGGAGCTGGGCCCCAGGCTTCTGGGATCCACTCCACGGTCAGGTTCCCGGGAGCCCGCCCCTGCGCGCGGTTCCGCCCCTCATCTTTGTGCTAACCTCAGACAGCGATGGGCGGGGCAAGGCGCTGGTCCTTAAGGCGGTGTGGGCCCGCACCCACAGTTAATCGCAGCCTCATCACCCTCCGTGATGAGGGGACAGTTTAGGAGCACTCCTGTTCCTCCCCTCCCCTCCCGCAGGCCCCCTTCCCGCCTGCACTGGCTATTGTGGACCACACCATCCCATACAAACTTTATTAGATAAAATGATACCCGTTTTAATTTGGTTTCCTGTTAGAAACGTTTAAGAGACGAAATTTGCCGATTTAATTTTTAGAACCCTATTAAGACACGGATTTAGCATTTGATAATAACATTACCTGGTATAACTCTCTAATTTTGTCTTGAATGTAAACACAGGTCTTCTTTCTTCATCTAGTTAAAAGTTCTCTTTTAGAAAGGATTCTTATAAATGGTTTGGGCACACCCAAGTCTACCTAAGGAATGTGTTCTGGTTGCTCAGAACCGTCTGTGTAAGATGAATGCCTCCCCGAATCTGACACTTGAAAAGTTGAACTTGACAGGTTGAGGAATGCTGATTACATAGCCCTGAAGGTGCAGAGTGATAAGAGTACTGCTTGGGGCCTGGGATTGTAGCTCAGCGGTAGAGCGCTTGCCTCGCATGCGTGAGGCCCTGGGTTCGATCCTCAGCACCACATACAAAGCAATAAAATAAAGACATTGTGTCCACCTACAACTAAAAAAAAAAAAAAAAAAAGTACTGCTTGGTTTTTATAGGCCAGGAATAACATAAAATTAGGTTATCGAGATGAAAGGGGCACAACAGAAACTTACCCTACCTAAGCACTTCCATTTGTATTTCAAAACTTAGAAAAGTCTTTCTTCTTCCCTTTCCCATTCACACAAAGACCTGACAATGAACCATATCATTGCTCCGGCTGCCTGGAACCCCGAATTAAATTTTATATTCTTTATGATAACCGATATTGCCCTTTTCTTCATATTTTTCTATTTTATACTGTATATTGTAAGTAATTTCAAAAATCCTTTGTGGAAAGAGGGTATATAAATGTATTACAATATTTATATAGATATTGTATACTACACTCCTACAAAAGGGAAAGGGGAATGCTTGGGTCTGGCTACACTTAAGATCATTCTGAGGAATTGGATAACAGCAAAGAAATAGGAATATTGTAACTTGCCAAGACTATATTTGGTAAGAATAGGAGAGAAGTGCCACCTGCTGGCAAAATCTTAAGTGGTCTCCTATTTGGAGTTTTCTTAGGATCTGACCATTCGTCTGACCCTCCCATTAACTTGATGCCCAATGACCAGATCATCCATTTCGGGAAGATGCATGGTTATTCCCACCAAAGCAAAGACTGTTCGTTACCAAACCATTTTAGTCTGTTGCTTTAAACCAATAGGAAGGCAAAGGCCCTTCGCCTTTCCCCCTCAAGAGAGAAAATGAGAGGCAATAACAGCAACAGAGGTTGGAAAGTGAGGCCCAAGTAGGGGGAAAGGTCTCACTCCGGGTCACTCTTCTCTCAGGATTCTTGCATCCTATTTATTTCCTAGGACTAAGAGAAAGAGAGTGACTGAAATAGGACCAGAAGAGGCAGCATACCTGATCTATTTGTGGCCATTATGAATAAGCTTGTGGTGACAAAGCACTAAGCTGAACACACCTTAACACAAAGCACACAAAGAAGGGAATTTGACACAGGGATTGGTGATCAAGGTGACTTCAGTTAAACTTTTAACTTTGGGGCACACAGGAGATGACAGTATCATAGTTTCCAGGTAATCTGTGTTCTACACTGTTGCCAAGGTAACAAAGATTACCATATTTGGAGCCAGAAAAACTAGATTAGAGCACTAACCCTGCATTTGGTACAGATTCAGAGTAATTAAGCACTTAATAGACGTTTCTTGTTTAAACTACCAAAAGAAATGGAGCGATGCTCCCTGAAGCTAATCCCGGAACGCACTCTCCTTGACTTTCATCAGAATAGGATGGTCTTGGGTCCACAGAAGGTCATATGATAGTAGTTATGAGCTTAGAACTGTGGAGTTGGATGAGCTGGGTTCAAATCCCAGTAATAGATAGCTATAAAGGATCTGTTGTAGGTAAGTAGAACCTGAATTGTTTTAAATATTTTTTTTAGTTGTAGATTGACACAATAGCTTTATTTTATTTATTTTTGTGTGGTGCTGAAGATCAAACCCAGTGCCTCATGCATGCGAGGCAAGCGCTCTACCACTGAGCCACAATACCAGCCCTAGAACCTGATTTTTTAAAGGTGTCTGATTTGGGAGCCTCTTAGTGCTTCTACTTAGTATTAATTAATACTGTACATTTAAATATCTACAAAAATTAGCAATCAAATGATAGAGATGTCATTATAATGAAGTATAAGGGAACATGCAAATAATTTGGATTAAAAATATTGTCTTTTACTGAATAATGCTCTAGTGCTCTGTTCTGCCTCTCAGGCTTCCTGCTACCATACACACACTTCCTCTAACAGAAATCAATAACTGGACCAGGATCAGTAAAGACACTATATCTGATCTATTTCCCAACTTCTTCCTTGAAGCCCATTATGAATGAGCTTTTGTTAACAATGGCATTGGGCTTAAAAAACAAAAAACAAAAAAAAAATGCTGAAATGAAGCACATCAAGAGAATCTGACACAGAATCCATTGTTTATCAGTTCACAATTATGGTATTTGGTGATCAACTCAAAAATCTCACAAATATTTACTAGAGACTACTATCCACAAACAGAATCAGAACACCTTGTCTTTAAGAACTAAGCCGGGTGTTTTGGCACATGCCTGCAATCCCAACAGTTTGGGAGTTTGAGGAAGAGGATTGTAAATTTGATACCCATTTCAGCAATTTAGTGGGACTGTCTCAAAATAAAAAATAAAAAGGGCTGCAGGTGTATCTCAGTGGTAAGCACCCCCTGAATTCAATCCCCTGTACCAAAAAAAGAAAAAAGAATTGACCTTCTAGCCAGGCATACTGGCACACACCTGTAATTCTAGCAGCTTGGGAGGCTGAGACAGGAGGGTCACGAGTTGAAAGCCTGCCTCAGCAATGGCAAGATGCTAAGCAACTCAGTGAGACCCTCTCTCTAAATAAAATAAAAAAATAGGGATGAGGATGTGGCTCAGTGGTTGAGTGCCTCTGAGTTCAATCCCCAGTACAAAAAAAAAAAAATTAACCTTCTAATAAGTAAGACAATCACACCAATTTAATACAAAGTCATTAAAATACATTAATGGCATGAAATAAAATAAACAAACATCAAAGAAATGGACAAGAACATGCCTGATTACGGTAATATGGCAAGGCCTCATGAGGAAGGTACATTAATTCAATGCTAAAGAGTGAATGCAAACCTTTCTTTTCCTTTTATTATAGTCAGTTTAATTTTTTTTTTTTTTTTTTTTTGGTACTGGAGATTGAACTCAGGGGCACTCGACCACTGAGTCACATTCCCAGCCCTATTTTGCGTTTTATGTAGAGACAGGGTCTCACTGAGTTGCTTAGCACCTCACCTTTGCTGAGGCTGGCTTTGAACTCACAATTCTCCTGCCTCCCAAAGTGCTGGGATTACAAGTGTGCGCTACTACACCCAGCTTTAATTTTTTTGATTATGAAAGTAGTACATGGTCAGTAGTGAGAATTTTTAAAAATCCAAAAATGAAAATCATCCCACATCCTCAGTACCTAGGGATAACCATTTCAAGTAGTGGACATATTTCCTTCATTGAAGTCCTAGAGAAGCTTTGATGTTCTAATGCAAAGCAAGGAATGGAACAGAGAGATGTAATAAACAACAATATGTTGCAATAGAACATGGTCATTGAACATGAAGGGCATAAAAGTGATCCTAACAGCTTCAAGATGTTGAGAAGTTCATTGGGAGAAACAGCAAGAACAAGAGGAAGGCATATTTTGTAAAGAAGATCACAACTTTAGTTTTAGACATTGTCTTAGTCAGTTTAGACATTATGACAAATTGCCATAGATGAGGAGTCTTAAACAACATTTATTTCTCATAGTTCTGGATTCTGAAAGGTGCTAGTGGATCCAGTGTCTGGTGAGGTCCTGTTTTCTGGTGTGCTGTCATCTTGTCTCCTCTTGTGGCCAAAAGCTAGCTTTTATGAGAACTTAGAAGAAAAGGGACCAATTCTCATGACCTAATTACCTCCCCAAATTCTCACCTCCAAATACTATCACAGTAGGATTAGGGTTTCAACATATGAATCAACATATGATCAACATATGATCAAATATTCAATCCATTACAGACATGTTACAATTGAGGTGCTGGTGAGACAGGTAGGTATCTGGGAAGTTGGGAGTACAGAATATTAGAACAAGAAGTATAGAACTGGAGGTCATCATTATAGCACTGAATGTTGAAACTGTAGAAGTAGATAATTATCAAGAAAGCAAGTATAGGTAAAAAAAAATAGTATGAATTAAAACATAGGCTTGAGAAAGACATGTTGAAAAATTCAAAGTAGAGGTGTGGTGAAGAAGACAAAGAGGAGTAGTCAAAAAAGTAAAAAGAAATTAATAAAAGGCTCAAAAGTCAAGAGAGGCAAGAATTTCAAAACGGAAAGAGTAAACAGAAACGTTGAAAGAAATGAATTAATGAATAAAACTGATCACTAGGTTGGATAATTTGTAGAAGTAATTAATAGAATGATTTAGAAGTACAAATTACAGAAATTTAGGGAAAGAAAGTAAATGTGGGCGAAAAAAAGAGTATGCTAGAGACAGAAATTCCCAATCAGGAGTTCACAGTTCTAGCTTCCCATTTACCAGCTGTGTAACTTAGGAGGCAATACTTAAAATAGATTCACCTTGGTGTCCTGATCTGTAAATTTAACTTTTAAAATGATGATGATACCTGTACCATTCCTATAATGTTAAACAGGAACACATTTAAAAAGATAATATGAAGCCATAATGAAATAAACATACAAATGTTATTTATCATGATTCTTTCAAGTACTCTGGCAATTGAAAGAAAAGGCAATAGGGAACATGAACAAATTAAGTTTTGCTGTTATAAGAAAGGGGCCTCCTCCTCAGGATAGAAACCAAGGCCTTGAACATGGTAGGCAAGACAATAAACCTTACTTTTATAAAAAGTATAACTTACTTTTAAATACATGGAGAGGGAGTCATTTGCTTCTCATACCTGGCCCAAATAAAAATTTTGTTTTATGATGAAAAAAATAAGAAAGGGGCCTCTGAGTACATTTAAGGAAATACATTTAGGAAGAATTAACTTTGTACTAGCGTTCTACAATGTCATCAGCTTTGATGGACCTTCATTTGAGAGACAGGCAAGGAGTACAGACCCATAAGAGTCAGACAGTAAATGTGAATCATAGTTCTGCTAATTGACATCTATGCACTTTGGTTCTGTCATCTATAAAACGGGGATACTAATAGTACCTACCACCACAAAGTTGTGAGAATTACAGTATAAATACTTAGAACTGTGTCAATAAATATTCAAAAACATTGACAATACTTAAAAGCCACATACAAGTCACACGTCTTATGTTAAAATAATGACAGTGTTATTTGCTGATATTTTGATAACTAGCATCTTATGTTATCCTGAGATGAAAAGCCATCTCTTCATGGATAGGGCAGCCAGAATATGGAATGATCAAGTGTAATCGCCTTCTCAGGTCCACTTCAGTTGGTTTCCACTTAGTGCATCCTTATTTGTTCTGAAATAATGCACATTTATAAAGCTGAAAGAGATTTTTTACTATTGTGGGTATTTGAACCACCATAAAGGAAAGAGCCAATGTTATTAGGTATACTGTAGATAAACTATAGATACTAGGTAAACTGAAGATAAGCTTTGTGTATTTAACATATGAAGTGCTCACAAAACGAATTTATGAATGAAAAAGGCAAGTAAAGGTGGTTATAATACAATGAATTGAAGTCTTTAGGATGAAGCAGTGGAATGTGCTGAAGAAATTATAAGACTGCCTAGCCACTAGGACTCAGTAGCCCCCTAGTTGAGCATCACAGCTAACATAAGAATTCATGCAGTGATTTGTTCATTGAGTTTTTATCTACTGACTGGAACGAGACTAGATTCTGGCAATACTCTGAAATAGGACAGGAATCCTAGTTATTTTAAAGAAGTAAAAAATCCTGTTATTTTAAAGAAGTAAAAAACCTGAAGCAATAGGGATTCAAGATATTTTATATATGAAATTGTAACAGGTTCACTTGATGCTTCAACTATATGCCTTAGGGCTTTGAAATTTACATGTTTTTTTCTTTTTCCCAACCTTCTTCTCTTTGATCTTCTCCTCCTTGATCTTTTCCCTAAACTTCTCCTTCCTGATCTTCTCCCTGATCTTCTTTTCCGTGATCTTCTCTTTCCTGATCTCTCCTCCCTAAACTTATTTTCTCTGAATCACCTCTATGAAAGTCCCCTGTTCCTGCTGATGGGCAGAATCACAGCCCTTGGGACAGAAGTCTCTTGTGTTTCTCCTTTGCTAGCAAAGCAGTAAACCATCCTTTTCCTTTTTCTCAAAACCGTGTCCTGGTTATTGGACTGGCATTGGGGACAAGGACCCAGCTTTGGGCAACAAAATGTTATATGTGTACTGAACATGGGAGTCACTAAATAAATGTAGCTGTTGCTACACAAATTTATTCTATTTCTCGTCCCATTCCCCTCTCATGTTTTGTTTGTTTGCTGCACTCTCAGTGACTACATAAGTCTTTATTCAATACATACTGAATAATCAACAATTAAACCTAAATATTGAGCACTTCCTGTGTGACGAACACATCTAAACAATCTTCAACCACCACCTTCTGTGGTTGTTACTATTACTATGCCATTTCACAAGATGAGTAAACTGAAGTACAAAGTAACATGCTTGAGGTCAACTGCTATTGAGGAGTAGGCCTGGGATTCAAATCTAGGCAGCTGGAGCCTACAACCACCTCTATGCAGCATTAACAAATTAATAACTCAGAGATTGAATACATGAAGCAATTCTTAGTACGGGGGGGGGGGTGTGTGATGAATAAGCATTCCTACAAATGCTGTCCTTTTCATGGACAAAATATATATGTATGTTTAAAGTGAACTCATCAGATCCTCACACTTATGGACTCCAGACACGTGGAATCACAGAAAAGGAATTAATTGACACGTGGTTTGAACCACGTCAGCCCGATCGCGGGAACTCAGTTCTCTAACCTATCAACTACTTGACAAAGCCTTTCTGGAAGAGGGAACTTGACCCCACGTACAGAAGCTCGCACACACACTCCCCTGGACTCAGGGAACGGGGATGGAGGGGGCGGGGGGCGCCCCGGCCTGATGCCCCATCCCGGCATGCACCATCGCCCCGACGACCCCGCCTACCCGCGAGCTGCGAGGAGCGCGTTTGCGCTCAGCCGCCCGGAAGCACCGCCTGCACGTTGCATGCTGGGAATTGTAGGCCGCCGGCCCCAGCCCGCGGGCTGCCGTCCGCACACTCCATGAGGCTGCTGGCGCTGGCCCGCGCGGCACCGACTCGGGGAGCGCGCTTCGCGCTGACTCAGCGGCGACGGTGGTGGCGGCGTTAGCCGGCCCTCGCGCTCTTTCCCTTCCTGGGGCGCCGACCCCGCCCGCCTGCTTGCTAGCCTGCCTGCTCCGCGCCACGCAAGAGAAGGCGCCAGGGTACGCGGAGCCGCGAGAGGCGCGCGGCCCCGGCCAGCTCGGTCTCCGGCGTTAGCGCTGCGGCCGTGGCGGAGGACTACGGCGACAAGGACGAGGGCCGCTCGTCTAGCTGCCTGCGTGCGGCGTCGCTCCACTGCGCTGACCGGCCCTTGGGAGTGCAGGCGGGGAGGCGAGATGGAGTGATAGGGAAGGTGACTCGAGGCTCTGGGGTGGCGGGACCTGGACCCAGCTTGGTTCGCGCAAGGCTGCGAGGAAGTTGATCCGGGCGGACTGGCCCGGGGGAGTACTGACGCTGTGGAGGGGTGCGGGCCGGGGACCCTCCATGGCGGTGCGCCCCAGGGCTGGGTGGACGGGATGGGGGTGGGTACGAGCTGTGGCCGCTGTCGCGGAGTGCGTCCAGCGTCCTAAGTGCGTGGCCGCCAGTTGCCTGGTGTTTCATCACTCGAGTTGCCACGAGGCGTAGTTTTAGGGAGGGATCCCGGGAAAGGATGGGGGGCGAGGCTGCCCGAGGAGGACCAACACGCCTGTGGCCCTCCGCAGACCCATTTGTAGTAGTTACGGCGCGTCCCACCAGTTTCAGCCGTAGAAACCTTAAACTTGATTCCCCACCCCCAACCCCGCACAAAAAGAAAAAAAAATGTTATTTCTGTGTAATAATTTGCCAGCACAGACGCTCCATTCTCTTTCCTTCCTCACAGTCCTGCAGGAGTAGAGAAGCGTGATGATTCCCTGTAACCAGAAAAACGAGTACTTTTTGGAAGCACTAATTAGTTGTTACAGGGGGAAGTTACGTTTTATTAAAGCGACTTGTTAGCGTGATGTTAAAAGGCTGCAAAGATTAAATCCTAGTCCTTGAAACAGTCTTCAGTAGATGTGGAGGAATTTTTCCAAATTGATTCTTGACATAGTGACTCTCCTGGAAAAGTTAGGGCATAGTATTCTTAAGTGCGTTGGTTGCCTTGCAGGTCCCCAGCCTTTGCAGGATGTATAATTGAAGTGTTTACCATATTGTAACAAATGTTTAAGCCTGCACGACTGTGTTGTGTTGGAATACCATGTGTTCATGCCCAGATTTTTTCTAGGTAGGTTGTTACCTTTTTACTAGAGGTGAAGCTTTTCAGTTGTTTGCACATACTTAAGTATTTTATCCTATTCCCTTATCCAAGTGCCTTCTCTTGGATGTGTTCTTTCTGTACTGACAACTGTAACAAGTTTGTTTCCTTAGGTTGTTCATTGGCCATGTTTTTCTTTAGGACCACTTGCTTTTTTCCTTTTGATGGGATCAGTGTGAGGTGACCAAGCTTGAGCAGTTTGCCCTAAAGCCATGGCATTTAAAAGAAGTTCTTTATAGGATTTTTCTGTCTGGGATTCATAGAAACTCAGAAATTGTCTATTCTCTCTATGGTGGCATTTTTCAGGGGAATGGTAATTGGCTCTTGTCATTTTTGGCTTGGCGGGGGAGGAGTGCACATCTTTTCTTGTTTTCCCATCTTTGAAATGCTGATCTAGTTTAAGAGTGCTCCAAGTGGTTCCTATTTCTGAATTAATAACCTAATGAGGGCCCACTATGTGCCAGACAAGCTTTGCATACTTTGTATCAGTTTGTTACAATTTTGAGGCAGATGCCTTTTTCACCTTTCATAGCTCTTGGGTTTTGTTATTCATGTGGCTTTTTTTTTTTTTTTTTTTTAATGTCAAGATTGGGTTATGAACCCAGAGTTTTTAAAAATCCAAAACCTGTGTTCTATATCCTAGGAACATAGTGATGAATATTCCAGTCTTTGCTCTTTAAGGTCAATGAGAGAAAACTAGTAAGCTGACAGTGACAACACAGCAATGCTTAGAGGGGTGTCTAATCCAATTTGGGAGGTTTGAACAAAAGGGGTCAAAGAAGTATTCTTGAAAGAGATGACCTCTAAGTTGAATTTGAAGGACAAACGGGTTAAGTAAGTAACTGAAAAAGCAGTGTGTGCAAAGATGAAGGGCAGAATATCGCTGGAAAATTACCATGGATGTAGTATTGCTGGCCTTGCTGGGTTGGGGTTTAGAATGATGAGGAATCCTTCAAAAATGTTTAGATTTTAATTCTGAGGACAGTGGAAGTGTACATTGCTCTGCTATACTCTGTAGGTATGCTATGAACCATGAGAGAAGGACTAAGCTTCCTTCTCCAAGACTCAGCCCAGAGCCTGTAACCTGACCTTGATACTGGCCATACCATTCCCGAAAGGCTGTATCTCCTTCCCTGCAATTTGTCTCTTAGCTTCCTAGGTTCTTTGGATATAATAATTTTAAAAACAAAAAACACACAGCTTTCTAAGGTAAAGCCTGTTTTCCCTATCTTACATATCTTGACAAATGATGTGATTTTCACATCATTTAGAGTTTGTTCCATGTTTGCTTAAATAAATATACAGTCCATTAAAACCTAAGCTGCCCTGGGGGCACTTACTGTGTTCTGATTTGAGAATGTTAGGACCTGGACTAGGAAGGAGTGGATTACTTTCCATAGATTGTTTTTAGTGGTGGTGGTTGTTTTGTGGTACTGGAGAGTGAACCCAGGGCCTCACACATGCTAGGCAAGTGTTCTACCACAAAGTTATATCCCCAACAAAAAGGAAAGAATCCTGAATAAGAGTGTTTGATTCAGTTTGTGAATTTTTGTATCTACTATTACAAATTTTCTCTGAAATACATTTCTAGAATTGTCTGGCAAGAGCAGAGATCTATACAAGGCAGAGCTGGTCCATTGTTCAAAAGCTAAACAGCTGGCTTTTAACTCTTTTTCCTTTTTCATTCAACTTCTCTTACAGTATTTTGCAAATACACCAGTAAGAATTTTAAATTTAGAGGTCAGTCATTCTTTTTTTTTTTTTTTTTTTT
>PVHX01001962.1:75947-161846 GCA_004024805.1 Geosciurus inauris | reverse complement strand
AACCTAATGCAATTGCACAGTTGCATTTTTAAGTACTGGAGAGATAATAAGTAACAACACTGCACACATTAGATGGATTCTGTTGTTTAAAGGAAATGAGTACTTTCTGTGCTTTATTAAAATTTTTGAAGAATAAGATAACTTCACAACTTTAATGGCATACTTAGATTTTTAGAAATTATACATTAGCAGAGTATTTAATAGGGTCCATTCTTCAAAGTCTTTGGCTCCTTTAATTGTAATCTGGGTAAATTTGAAAAGATTGTTGGGGCTGGGGATATAGCTCAGTTGTCTTACATGCACAAAGCCCTGGGATCAATCCCCAGAACCACCAAAAAAAAAAAAAAATTGTTACAATTTGTGAGCATCTTTGTATATGTTCATTTTGGGTAAGCATCTGTTTTGTTTATTAAGTACTGTTTTCTTGCACCTTTGTTTTTTTATGTGCAGATGTTTGTGGATTCTTCTGTGGGATCAGAGGGCACACCTATTATAATAAAAAATCTCCAAGTATAACAACAGCAGGGATGGATGAACAGGCTCTTTTAGGGCTAAATCCAAATGCTGATTCAGACTTTAGACAAAGGGTAAGTTAGTCTTACTACATTGTTTTTTAAAACATGTTACCACAAATATGCTTTTACCAATGTAAATAAAAAATATATCTGGTGATAAAGGTCTAAATTGGGTAGAAATGGAGAGAAGCAAACAAATTTGTTGCAAGTGTGTTCTTAATATAGAAAGTGTTATTTCAGTTGACTAAATCAAAGTATTAAAATATGATGTGATTTAAAGTAGGTCTTTATGCAACATTAGTCATTATTTCTAATTATTTAGAAGTTGTAAATGCAGAGAAAACTTTGTTCAATGGATTTTTCATAGTAGTAAACATGCATATTCTATTTTCCCTTTGCTTGGCTTAGTCTATCCAAGTTGTTTAATCCTTCCATTACTGATATTTACTATCCTTGTTATTTAGTCCAGGCAGACATGTAAATAAATAAGCAGTTAGGATATGCCATGTTTTAAGTCATAAAATGATTACTACATGATAAGGAATCCATTAAGAAGTTAGGATATTTGGATAAGTGTAAACAATTAGACATAATGGAACCTACTACTGTAATCACTATAGCTGAATAATGACATCTAAAGAACAAACCTGTAATTTTTTTAAACACATGGGTACTCTGAAGTATAACATAAAAGAAAGAAGAGGCATTTTCTTTTTTCTTTCTACTTCTCATAGCAAAGAATATTTTTCATAAATGACCTAAAGATTAGTAATCTCACTAGATATTATAGCCATTTTTGTTAAGTACATGTTTTTTTTAAGGTAGATACAATACCTTTATTTTTATTTATTTATATGTGGTACTGAGAACCAAACCCAGTGCCTCATATGTGGTAGGCAAGTACTCTATCACTGAGCTACAACCCCAGCCCAAGTACAAACATTTTTAAATAGTAAAAAAAAAACATTCAAGTAATTTTTAACATAAGTATATGCTTCTGTTAAATAGCCCTCCAGTTACAGAAAAATAATAGGAATTGAGACTTAAATGTCTAGCCCATTCTAAGATGCCTAACAAACTAGTTAGGACACTGACACATTATACACACTTATTCTATATATAAACAAAGATTTCTTTTCATAGGGGCTTAGGCTACCTGCCTTCAAGCAACTAACAATGCTAGTTAAAACATCATAGAGCTCACCTTCAGTCTAGCCTGGCATTACCTGCTTATTTATTATTTTTTAGCTATTAGATGACCTTCCCTGTTTTTTTTTTTTTCCTTTTTTGAACTCTAATTTTTTTAATTAAGTTCCAGCATCCACCACATTTTTAAAATTTTGCCATGATTTTTCAGAAAAGTAAAATCAATATATTATTAGTGGTTTTAATACAGGAGTTGTGCTTTCTTTCATCAATAAAAATGGTTCTTTCTGTCGTAGGCATATTTTAAACATCCAGGTCCAGGTTTAATTTAGTGGCTTGTTAAACCAACCCAAGTAACAATTAATTAGGCTAAAGAAAAAAGACTCAAGGAATAGTGAATTCTGATAGTTCTCGTGTTACAGTTCGGATATAGTGTGGGAATTGATCAGTTTTGATGATTAGACAAATGACCATTTGCTAACCCCAGTTGCTCACTTGTCCATTCATACTCCTCTATTTTCTACATGGGCAGTAAAAATAGCTGAACTGACTCTGTTGCCACTTAAATGCAAAAAGGTATGGGATAGAAGTAGATGATGAATGCTAGGTCTTCTTCATCATTAAAAAATGTTAGTAATACATGGATTCAGAGCACAAAGATTGAAAGTTTTCAGGTTATTTCCCTCACCTCTTTTTTAAGATACACTACCCACTTTGGTTTAAAGCCTGCTATTATTTAAAGAAAATGATATGTTAGTAATAATTCTAGCAGATATGCCCTTCCCTTTTTGGTGAGGGGAGCAAATTACTAGGTAGCATTGCAACATATGTAATTGACTTCAACCTTATCCCCTGTCCTGGATCTGTGGTATTCATAAAGGAAACCATAGGTTCCACAGACTGCTGTTGGAAAACAACCGAGCTTAGAGTCTTTTATAGCTGCCTGGACTCTTACTTTGTTAATTTCTAAAGATAGCCATTACTCTGGGTTGTTTTCCAACATCCACAATCAATTCTCTCTGTGGATACCAACTTGGGTGTCTTATAATTCAGTTCAGTTCTGACACTACAGGAATTAGGGTCAGACCCTACAAGTTACAGGCTCAAGTCTCATTCTGTTGACTGACTATAAGTTAAGGCCCCACACACTCCTTTCTCAGGTTTGATAATTTTCTACAATGGCTCATAGAACTCAGGAAAGCATTTACTTACTGTTGCCAATTTATTATACAGAATACAACTCAGGAATAGCAAAACAGAAGAGATGCCTAGGGCAAGTTATGGAGGAATGGCCACTGAGCTTTCTTGCCCTTTTTGGGCTAACCTTCCTCCCAGCACCTCAGTGTGCGCATCCTGGAAGTTTTAAGAGTTTGTATAGAGCTTAATCCTTAGTTCCTACCTCCCCTTCTCAGAGATAGGTATTTGAGATTGAAAGTTCCAACCCTTTCATCACTTGGTCTTTCTAGTGACAGGTCCCATTCTGAGGCTATTTCAGAGGCCCCACCCTAATTTGCCCCACCTCATAAATTTTGTTGTGTTCCAGGGGAGCTCATAAAGAACTAGAAACAATTCTGTCAAGAAGTTCCCGGTGGTTGGCACACCTGTACTCTCAGCATTTTTGAGGCTGAGACTGGAGAATCATGAGTTCAGAGCCAGCCCAGCCTCAGCAACAGCGAGGCACTCAGCAACTCAGTGAGACCCTGTCTCTAAATAAAACACAAAATAGGGCTGGGGATGTGACTCAGTGGACGAGTGCCCCTGAGTTCAATTCCTGTTACCTAAAAATAAAAAAGAAGAAGTTCTAAGGGCTTTTTTTTTTTAGTATTTTTTTAGTTGTCAATGGACCTTTATTTTATTTATTTATTTATTTATATGTGGTGCTGAGAATCGAACCCAGTGCCTCACACATGCTAGGCAAGCGCTCTACCACTGAGCCACAACACCAACCCCTCCAAGGGTTTTTTAACTGCTCTGTCTGGGAAGAAGGGGAGGGAGCAAAACTCAAATACATTTTCTTCTTATAACACATTTATATTTAAGGTAGCCTTTGATGATCTTCAGCTCATCTTCATTAACCAGTCCTCTATCAATGGGAATAGCCACTGGGGTCATATATGAAAACCCACTCTCTCATTTGTACATTCATAAAGTAGAGAAACTATCACCTAAATATAAATACAGTAGCTTTTACTTCTTTTTTTTTTTTTTTTTTTTAGTTGTTGATGGACACAATGTCTTTATTTTATTGCTTTGTATGTGGTGCTGAGGATCGAACCCAGGGCCTCACGCATGCGAGGCAAGCGCTTTACCGCTGAGCTACAACCCCAGCCCAGTAGCTTTTACTTCTAACCCAAAGAAAAAATAATTTTACATTTTGACTCAGTTTATATGTATATATGTACACATATGTAACTAAAGTTACATAAAATAATAGTTAGTCTTGCCATGTAATGCACTCTGGTAAATTCTCTGATTTCATTTTCTAAATCATTGATGAAGACTGCTAAATTAACTTCATCACTTAATGGGACAAAACATTTTTAAAAATTCTGACAAATTGAAATTTTCCTCTAATGCTTAGTATTCCTCTACTTCATGTCAAAGTTTGCATCTGTTCATAATTAGTTTAAGTCATTTAGCAGTATTTCTAATTAATGTATAATTTTCTTAGCTATTTGAGATATGCCTCACAAGTTAAGGTTATTTTATTGGTTCATTGTCATATGTGAATCCTGCATCTATTATAATATACTGATGGAAAAGCATGGTATACATAATTCCCACTTGCTCACTAGTGGCATATGGATTTGTTTCTGCATCCATTCAAGGGTGCACTTCTTCTGGGTGCAGTGGTGCATGTCTATAATCCCAGCAATTGGGAGGCTGAGGCAGGAGGATTACAAGTTCAAAGCCAACCTTAGCAAGGCCCTAAGCAACTTAGTGAGACACTGTCTCAAAATTTAAAAAAAGGACTGCAGATGTGGCTCAGTGGTTAAGCACCCCTGGGTTTAATCCCTGGTACAAAAAAAAGAGTGTTCTTGTTCTTTGTTGGTACATATTCTTTCTAATTACAAGCCCTGGATTCATGAACAAAGGAATGAGAAATAGCTTTTACTTTTTCAATTATTTGATAATTTCCAGAAATCATATCATGTAATTAGACTCCCATCTTAATCTCCTTTTTTTAAAAAAGAGGAATTTATATTATATAATTGAATAATTAAAATACTCTGCTATGTAACAGTAGATAATATATGTAATAATATATATAATTATAATATATAACTATGTAATAATATATATAATTTTTTATCTTTTATAATCACCTCTTTAGTAGCAGATTTGCTGTATCCTTTTATAATTGCATATACCTCAGTAGTATGACACTTGACAAAAACACTTGTACATTTTCTCTCAGTTCTTAATAGCTCAGTGAAATCTGCATTTTTTTAAAAATATTTTTTTTAGTTGTAGATGGACACAATATCTTTATTTTATTTATTTTTATGTGGTGCTGAAGATCGAATCCAGTGCCTCACGCATGTGAGGCAAGCACTCTACCACTCAGCCATAATCCCAGCCCCTACAGAGTATTCTTGTGCTGTCTCCTAGACTCTAAGGAAATGGTTTTGAGTATGTTTAATTCACTGATTTGTTACTGATTTACTACTCCTAAAATATTTTGTTTAGTGGTAATGGGGCATTGAGATTGACTATTCTTTTTTTTTTTTTTTTTTTTTAATTCTAGATGGACATAATGTCTTTATTTTATTGCTTTGTATGTGGTGCTGAGGATCGAACCCAGGGCCTCACGCATGCGAGGCAAGCGCTCTACCGCTGAGCTACAATCCCAGCCCGAGATTGACTATTCTTAATGTGTTTCTTTGTTTTACAATCTTTCAGGCCCTGGCCTATTTTGAGCAGTTAAAGATATCCCCAGATGCCTGGCAAGTGTGTGCAGAAGCTCTAGCCCAAAGGACATATAGGTAATTAAAACAAAATTTATATGACATCTGAAAGAATTTAAATTTCTGTGAATATAACAGGACTGTTAAATTTATCTATTTTGGGGGAAGTTTTCATAAAAGCGTTTTGTGACTTACCTTTTAGAAAACCACTAATGTATAATCATTTAGTATAGAAATGAGAAATAGTGAACCAAAAATTGGGCCATTTGAGAATTGACTTTTGATTAAACTATCCTTTGCTATATATGTATGTTGTGTACTTGGTAGCAAATCCCAGCTGAACTGGACTTCAGAAAAAACTTCCTTATCTTATGATTGAGAATGATAATTGAGTTTTCTAAAAAGTTGGTAAAGAAGGTGATCATAAACGGTATATACCTGAGTTTTAGATTTTTAACCTAAAGTGTATTAGCTTGCATTCTCTTCATTCTTGTGTATCACACCCATAGTCCATCTTTAATTGTTTTCAGCATGGGTCTCTGTAGTAGACTGAGGCATAATGAGAGCAGATTCCTAGGTATTTGTCTAACTCACATCAAATATGTATAAGGTTTTCCCCCTGCATATGACTTTGGGGGGAAGGGAGGGTTCTGGGGATTGAACCCAGGAGCACTTTACCCCCTAGGCTGAGTTGCCTAGGCTGGCCTTGAACTTATGATCCTCCATCCTCAGTCTCTTAGGTTGCTGAAATAACAGGCATGTCCCACCATGTCTAGCTGTGATGTGACTTCTTTGTAGTCTTTCTAAAGCAGTCAACTTAATTTTTACAGAAACAGGAATTTTCATGGCTGTGGATGTGGCTCAGTGGTAGAGTGTTTGTCTGGCATGCTTGAGGCTCTGGGTTCAATCCCCAGCACCACATGCATGCAGTATACTTATTTTATCAGCTAATATTATAGTTAAATTACTTTCTTAAAAAAGAAGTAAAGCTGACACTGTGTGTCTTGTGGGAAACACACACACCAACTAGCAATAAACAGGTCACTGATGGAGTGGAAGTGCATATGGTTAGTACAGCCTCCTGGCTGGAGTTGTTGGAGTGCTATTCTCTCATTTTGTTTGGTAGCTGAAACCCAGTGTTTGAGTTTAGTGAAAACTAATTTTGAGAGCATCTTAGTCTTAGAGTAAGTTAAGAGATGACTTTTGATTAAAGACTGCCCCCTAGTTTATTCCTTGAATGGAAAATGTGAGTCGTACTTAATTCATTGAAGGCTGAAGTGTGAGCCATAATAAAAACAGATCTTCAAGGTCTCAGAAGAGGTACTAACTAAACCTAATTTTTAAAAAGTTTTGTTTTTTTGTGTATGAAATTATTTTGTTTGATTAATTCATGTAGTCTAAATTAAGATGGAATCTCCATTCTTACTTTGAGCAGTTACTTTACATAGGAAAAGTTGTTCCATAACTAAGCCTGGCCTAAACTGTCTTGAGTGAGCAGATTGTTGGATGCTAAAAGGACTTTTGTCAGAGTTTATGGCTGGCTCACTAAAACTCTGTATCACCCCTACAGAAACAACAAGAAGTGGCATGTGTTGATTTTTGCTGCCATCTTATGATGGCAATATATTTGTAATTTGTTTGTTTGTGGCCTCCAACCCCCACCCCAGTGCTGGGGATTGAACCCAGGGTCTCATGCATGCCAGGCAAGCACTGTACCACTGAGCCACATCCCAAGCCCCTGTATTTGTAATTTGGTTTGATATATGAACTTTGAGGCTATACTGGTAGTCTTTGTGGCCCTACTTTAAATTTGTGGCAGAATTGACTAGGGTTGATTTGCGGGGGAGGCCAGTAGTGGAGGGGGTATTGGGAATTAAACCCAGGGACAATTTACCACTGAGCTAAATCCCCAGCCCATTTTATAAAATTTTGAGACAGGGTCACATTAAGTTGCTGAGGGGGAGCCTTTTGCGACCCTCCTGTCTCAGCTTTCTGAGCCACTGGGAGGGTTGTGCTGCCACAACTGGCAGGGTTGAATTTTAAGTGGGAATTAGATGGTCTTTGATTTGACTCATTCTCTTGCTATTGTGCCATTTTTGTACACCTGACCTTCTATTGTAAAACAAAATTGTTCCAGAAATCTTAATATCTAAAATTCAGAGGAAAGCCCTTCTGTTTACCAGTCACTATATTTAAAGTACATATTAAACTTTTTGGTTATTTTGACTACCAGATTTAATGGAAATATTGAATATTATGTATAGTATTTAGAGTTCTATTAGCTTTTTTACACAAATGGATTTGAATGTTATAAAATAAGATCAGTGAATAGAAAATAATCATAAGGTCTAGTTTGAGATACTTCAGCTGTTATTCATGAATATTTTTCCTTGTTTTCCCCAATTGATATTGTTTATCTAATTTTATTTTTTGCTTTTGCAGTGATGATCACATAAAGTTTTTTTGCTTTCAAGTATTAGAACATCAAGTTAAATACAAGTAAGTCCTTTTCTCACTGTTCTGATTCAGATTTGTGGGGTGAGGTTCTGAGGATTAAACTCAGGGGCACTCAACCACTGAGCCACATCCCCGGCCCTATTTTGTGTTTTATTTAGAGACAGGGTCTCACCAAGTTGCTTAGCAACTCGCCATTGCTGAGGGTGGCTTTGAACTCACGATTCTCCAGTGTTGGCCTCCAAAAGTGCTGGGATTACACTTGTGCCACTGTGCCCAGCTCATTATTTTTATTTGGTTTTTCCTTTGTTAAGGAAATTATAGTACAGGTTATAAATTAACAATGTGTAAGTTATATCCAGGTTATAGATGTTTTCATTTATCCCCAAAGTAAATCAAGTTTTTGATTTATACCAAACCAAGTTAGTTGATTATATATAAAAATAGAAAAATTCACAGAATAATCTAAATTTCCAACTTCTCTGGAGAAACCAGACATAGCAACAGTAGGCCTGTTTCCAAATAACAACTTTAGTTGGGTGGCAGCACCTGTATTCAGAACCCCTGCTTTAATTAAGGAAAAATAATCATCAATTGGTTTATTCTATAGACCACAGACTTGAGAACATGGATGTATTTGTTTGAAAAATTATGTAGCTAAGCCAGGTGTGGTAGCACACGCCTGTAATCCCAGCACTTTGGGAGGCTGAGACAGGAGAATCGTAAGTTCAAAGCCAGCCTCAGCAATAGCAAGGAGCTAAGCAACTCAGTGAGATCCCGTCTCTAAATAGGGCTGGGGATGTGGCTCAGTGGTCAAGTACCCCTGTGTTCAATCCTTGATACTAAAAAAGAAAGAGAGAGAGAGAGAAAGAGAAAAATTACATAGCTATCAAAGATCAATAATGATACCCTGTGTGCCATCTTCATCCCTGTTTTCTTTGAAGCAATGTTGTGAGACGTTAGCAGTTTATTCTAGGAAACTTTAGATAATTGAGGGCTATACAGATTTTCCCTTTCAAATATATGAGACTTACTTTTCACAACCACAGCCAGCCACACAAATGTAACCACTATTTTTTCTCTTCTGTATTTTGAACAGATATTCAGAACTAACCACTGTTCAACAACAACTAATTAGGGAGACGCTCATATCTTGGCTTCAAGCTCAGGTAAAATAGTTAATTTTATTCAGAGCCTCAAATGATCAGATATTCAACCTTTAATATTAAAAATGCTAGTTTTGGAGATCATGGGTAGAAGGAAACTTGGCAGTTCTTTAAAATTGTATCAGTAACTGAAACTGTTATATTTTCCATGACACACTGTGGTAACTTTGGTTCTAAAAAGTAATTTAACTTTTTTATTTCATTTATTTTTTTTACTCCTTGACAAAAACTACTTTTCTGTTTGGTTCCTAAAGGTGACTTCTCCTGGACATCTCTTCCCAAGGTCCTTTTTCAAAGGGCCAGCAGAGTTCTTTAGTCACAGCATGTTCTTTTTGGTTAATTGTAGCTAATCTTAATATATAAAGTGGTTGTGTTGCTAGAGTTTTTTATTTTCCTCAAAGAGAAAGCAAACAGAAGAAAAATATTTGAAGTTTTTGTTCTTAGAAAATAATACAAATTATTAAAACTGCACATGAAACTTAAAAATGTAAAGATGAGAAGTAACTCTTAAAACCTTTATTTGTTAAGATTGTTCTCAGTCACTTAAATACTTGGATAATTTTGATACAATTTTATTCCACTGCTAATGTGGACCATGGTGAAGTTTTGTGGGGTTTTGCTTATAATCAGTCAGTGGGAAAATGATGTTTTTTGGTTTTTGTTTTTTTTTTTGTCTTTGATTTTAATTTAATTTAATGGGATATTTCTGTTGTCAGATGCTGAATCCCCAACCAGAGAAGACCTTTATACGAAATAAAGCAGCCCAAGTCTTCGCCTTGCTTTTTGTTACAGAATATCTCACTAAATGGCCCAAGTTTTTTTTTGACATTCTAACAGTAGTGGACCTAAATCCAAGGGGAGTAGATCTGTACCTCCGAATCCTCATGGCTATTGATTCAGAGTTGGTAGATCGTGATGTGGTTCATACGTCAGAGGCAAGTAACTTCACATCAGTTTTTAATTTTCAATGTAGATTTTGTAGTAGAAAATGACCACATAATAAAAAAAGAGGTGGAAATTTTTTTTTCCTATAGACAAACATTCTTATGAATGATTATAAATTGACACAGCATTTTGAATTTTATTGACAAAGGAATTGAAACCTGATTTTTTTTTAAAGATATAGGTTGAAATTAAAGTAGGCAAATGCTTTCCCAGTAAAATTACACAAGTTGGTTTTTCTCCTGTGAATTTGTTGAGAAATATAGTCTTATTTAGTACTGCTGTGTAGACCTTGAGCAAGGAAGAAGCATTGCTTATGAAATGGCAGTGTTGGCATCTATCTTCTCATCACTTAACCCATCATCTTAGTCTTTCTGTGTTTATTAACCAATATAACTTTTGCCTTATTCTTAAAGGACACAACAGAAATAGCTTCAAATGTGTATAATTGTAACCAAAGTATTTAAAGTAAGAGAGAGTATTATGCACTTATGTTACTACCACATTCTAAATAGTTTTAGTTTCATGTTTACCTAATTTTGAGAACTAACTTATCTCATGCTTAAGATTTCTAAGTAATGCTTATTTATAGTTTATACCTAATAAGAAAGTAAGTCTGCTGCTGACGAATAGAATAGAAAGAGGAAATACAAAGAATCACAGGATGTGATTCTAGATCAGATAAGTAGGAAACCATTGCAGGGAATGTGTTAATAAGTCCGGAAATTTAGTGTAGAGGAAATCACTGTGTGCAACTATATTTCAGTGTCACACATTTTGTAATCTACTTTGTATGTGGTGTTTCGTTTTTTAGGAGGCTCGTAGGAATACTCTAATAAAAGATACCATGAGGGAGCAGTGCATTCCAAGTCTGGTGGAATCATGGTACCAAATCTTACAAAATTATCAGTATACTAATTCAGAAGTTACTTGTCAGTGCCTTGAAGTAGTTGGGGCTTATGTCTCTTGGATAGACTTATCCCTTATAGCCAATGATAGGTAAGTAGGCCTATAATTTTTTAAAATATAGACCTGTAAAGTACAGTATCTAAAAATCATGAGTTTGAAGTATTTAAATAACTTTTTCCTCTTTTACCAGGTTTATAAATATGCTGCTAGGTCATATGTCAATAGAAGTTCTACGGGAAGAAGCATGTGACTGTTTATTTGAAATTGTAAATAAAGGAATGGACCCTGTTGATAAAATGAAGCTAGTAGAATCCTTGTGTCAAGTATTACAGACTGCTGGGTTTTTTAGCATTGACCAGGTTAGTAAATTTACATATGAAATTTTGAAAATTGTTGGAACAGATGAGAGATAATAAGTTAAATATATTAATAGTGTTTCCTTTTTCTTTTTTCTAAATATTGGAAACTTTCCTTGAAATTATTATAAACTACTGTATCCAGAGAGCTGTAGTGTTCCTTGTAACATTTGACTGCACAATAGCTTATACCCAAATTATACCCACTCTTCAAGTTGAAGGCTTGCATGGTGCCTGCCTTTGTGCATTTCTTACAGACTTCGGTATTGAGGCTGCTGGGCCAACCACCACACATTGAGTAGTAAGGGACTATACCATTTACAAAATGGTTCATTTTAAGGTTTCGGGGTTTGAACCTAGAGCCTCAGACACTCGAAGCAAACGCTTGCCCACTGAGCTGCATCTCCAGCTCATGAAGGCTTTTTAAATTTTAGCTGGCATAAATAAATAATTTATAAGACATCTTTGTATGGGTGATATGTCAGTAATATGATTTTAGTGTTTTTTTGTTGTTGTTTTTTCCTTACAGACCATTAGTAGCGTTTGCTTACCTTTTTTTGTTGTTGTTTTTTTGGTTCTGGGGATTGAGCCCAGAGCCACTCAACCCCTGAGCCATATCCCACCCCTTTTTGTTGTTGTTATTCTTTCATTATACATGATAGTAGAATGTATTTTGAGATGTCATAATATATATGGCGTATAGTTTCCCATATTTGTGGTTGTATATGTGGAGTTACACTTGTCATGCATTCATCTATGAACATAGGACAGTTATGTCCACTTCATTCTAGTGTTTTTTCCCATTCCCTCCAACACCTTTTGTGAGTCAGCGTCTGCATATCAGAGAGAACATTTGGCCTTTGTTTTTTTGTGATTGGCTTATTTCACTTAGCATGATAGTCTCTAGTTCCATCCATTTACCAACAAATGCTGGTAATTTCATTTTTCTTTATGGCTGAGTATTCCATTGTATATAAGTACCACATTTTCGTTATTCAGTCCTCTGGTTAAGGGCCCCTAGGTTGGTTCTGTATCTTAGCTACTGTGAATTGAGCTGCTATAAACATTGATGTGGCCCAGCCCCCACCCCCGTTTTTTTTTTCTGGTACCAGGGATTGAACTCAGGGGTACTGGACTATCCCCAGCCCTATTTTGTGGGTTTTTTTTGTTTTTTTTTTTAATGTAGAGACAGGGTCTCACTGAGTCGTTTAGCACCTTGCCGTTGCTGAGGCTGGCTTTGAACTCGCGATTTCTCCTGTCTCCACCTCCCAAAGTGCTGGGATTACAGGCATGCACCACCGCACCTGGCTTCTTTTTATTTTTTGAGAAGGGTCTTGTTAACTTGCCCAGGCTGGCCTCAAACTTGGAATCCTCTTCCCTTAGCCTCCTGAATAGCTGGGATTACAGGTGTGTGTCACAACCAGTTTGAGTTTTGACATTAACACTGATAATGATCTGAGGCAGGTCATTGTAATAGTTCTGTACCCTCATGATAATTGAGGCCTAAATCAAATAGTGTCATAAAGAACTGTGGGAATCTATTATACACACTATAATGTGTCAGCGTTAGCTTTATTAGATCATGTTTGCTAAATTCAGCAGTTTAGGGAGAAGGTTGTAAAGCAACAGCTCTCTTTTTAAGCTTTTATAAAGTTTATAATAGCCACAGGACTATAATCATTAAAAAATAATTGCTTTAGGGGCTGGGGTTGTGGCTCAGTGGTGGAGCACTTGCCTGACACTTGTGAGACCCTGGGTTCGATCCTCAGCACCACATATAAATAAATAAACAAATAAATAAAAAGATCCATTAACAACTAAAAAATATTTTAAAAAAATAATTGCTTTAAAGAGTACTAGTAGATAATGTATCAACAATTCAGATTCTGAAAATTTCTCAATCACAAATGGTAGAATTGTTATATGTCTTCCATCAATTTAAAATTAAATACTATAATTGGCATTGGACTTACACTAAGGCTTATTCTTGAAATTCTAATAAAGCTATTACACTTATTCTTGGGTTAGGTGGTTATAAATTGAGATCTGTCTTGATTGCTTGTAGGAAGAAGATGTGGACTTTCTGGCCAGATTTTCTAAGCTGGTAAATGGAATGGGACAGTCATTGATAGTTAGCTGGAGTAAATTAATTAAGAATGGGGATATCAAGAATGCACAAGAGGCACTACAAGCTATCGAAACAAAAGTGGCACTTATGTTGCAGCTACTAATTCATGAGGATGATGACATCTCCTCTAACATTATTGGGTTTTGTTATGATTATCTTCATATTTTAAAACAGGTAAGTCTTTATTTTATTCGTTTTGTTCAGCAGATAATATAAAGAATCCATGACGAATTGGAAAAATGAAAATGAGAAAATACCCATAATGCTATTACCAAACTATTAATATTACTATTAGTTACTATTAGTAACTATAACTATTAGTTACTAATGTATTTCTAGTTTTTCTAAGTAAAAAACTTAGGTCAGAAAACAAATGACAAAATGCTAAAATTTACTATTCTAATAAGTTTGAGAATTATTGTCTTGTTATTTTTTTTCATTTGAAACCTGTATTTCTAAATACTGTAAAAATTGTTAAGTAGGTTTGTTATTTTAAATTCATATTCATCATTTCTTATAAATGATTTTTGCAATTAAAGTTTTTCCTGCTATTTCCAGAACAACCTTAAATATAGAAGGTATTAGTCTCCATATAATATCAGTGTGTAGCTTTTTAAAGAATTAGTACTTCACATTATGATGTTAGATGAGAACCGTCCTATTTTATTTGATTGGGTTAATCGAATCAGGTAAGCTTAAAGTATTTAACATAAACGTAAGACTAAAACATGTCTACATATGTACTTGGGAAAATTTTAGTAGTGTGGAAGGCATGATTGCTATTGGTAATCCTGCTGTGTCTTTCTTAAGGCCTGTTTCACGTTATTTAAAAACAAGATGAGACCATCATTTACTCTCTCTTAACCTCTTTATTTGCCAAATACATTATACATATTTTTAAAAATCAAATTCATCTACATGTCTTTGTCTCAGATTTACCAAAAAGACAATTAATAGATCTTGGGTATATTTTAAACAAAGACAGTGCCAAACTATCCTCCAGAATGCATATGTATGTTTTAGAAGATCCTAATTGATTATAAAAAATATTCTAATAAGCAAGTATAATTTTAGGAGACCTACTAAATTATTCCTTACTTTTTTAACAGCTTACAGTGCTCTCAGATCAGCAAAAAGCTAATGTAGAGGTAATTGGCTTCTTTATATTTCTTTAAACCAATAATTGATTCTTCATTTCAATTCTGCCTTGAAATGTAGTTTAATTTCAAATTATATCAAATTAAAGGATTGACAAAATCTATCTTTTTCTTAATTTTAGGCAATCATGTTGGCCGTTATGAAAAAATTGACTTATGATGAAGAATATAACTTTGAAAATGAAGTAAGAACTTTTGCATCAAAGAGAAACTAGTTTTATTATTTGTGTACAGCAAATCAACATTTCAAGTTTTTATTATCTTGGGGCCCTTTAAAACAAAGAGTATTTGGAAAATCAAACTACTTGATTGATGTAGTCTTATTTATATTGATGTAGTCTTGTTTATATTGACGTCAACCTTGGGTAAAATTAGTGAAAACCTCTTAGTCTTTCACTTTTGATGTTTTGTCTATTAAAAAAGTGGTTTTTGTGATAGGAAAAAAAGTGGTTTTTGAAAAACACTTTGTAGGGGATATAGCTCAAAGAGCATTTGCCCAGCATACACAAAACCCTGGGTTCTATCTCGAGCACTGAAAAAATAAAAAGGAAAAAAATCAAAACAAGCACTTTATAGCATTGAATTTCATAAAATGTTGACAGTATTATTAGTGGTCATATCTCACCTTGTTGTATTTAATAAGAATGACAACTTGAAGCCTAGTCAGTAGCCTCAAAGCATCAGTCTCAATGGGAGGGTGGAATGAGGTTTAACTGTCTAGTTAAGTCTTGTTCAGGATTGTCCAGGGTCAATGATAGGATCAGTTTCACATTAAATGGAAGGGCCATTAAATGCTTGCTGGGAACTTAGTTATGGCCTGTGCTATTTAGTGTGTGCTGAAATATTCTATTCAAGTATTCAAACTTTGGACTGTAAAAGGATAATGGTGGTGATGACCAATAAAATACATAGGATATGCCATATCTAATATTTAGTATCTCCAATTTTCCAATATTACTTCTAGTTTTTGAGGTCAGGAGAATAAACAAAGTGCTGACAGTGTCAGAACCTAGTGTGAACCTGTTCTGGCTCTTCTCTCATCCCTAACTTCCTCCCTATACTATTTCTGACTTTAGGCTTTTGAGGGCTGAGCCTGTGTTCAGAAATTATTATTAGTGAGCAGGAGTGGGAAAGCTACTAAGCATGTTGATATTTCTGTATTTTAAAAATTGATGAAAAAATAAAATTTTGAAATTTATAAATGCAGAAAACTATAGAACTTAATGTTTTATGTGAATCCCTAGGCCTTTTAAACTTTTTAAATGATTGCAACCTATATCATAGGGTGAAGATGAAGCCATGTTTGTAGAGTATAGAAAACAACTGAAGTTATTGTTGGACAGACTTGCTCAAGTTTCACCAGAGTTACTGCTGGCTTCTGTTCGCAGAGTTTTTAGTTCTACCCTGCAGTAAGTTTTTGTTATTGTTTTTGTAACAGGTCCACTTCTTTCCTTCGTTCCCTGTTAATGGTCTAAAATAAATGATAATTAGGTGACTTATGAACCCATGTTACTTATGTGTGTCTCTGAAAATGAAGCACTTTTGTCTCCATAATTTGTTGATCTGTTTTGATATAACTTTGATACTTGGCAAAATTAACAATTACTATAACTTCTTAATCATTAAAAAGACTTGTTGGTGTGTTACTGTCCTGTGCATCACTGGTTGTATAAAAAGCGTATGTTCAGATCTCACTGACATGTTACACCTTGGTAGGAACTGGCAGACCACACGGTTTATGGAAGTTGAAGTAGCAATAAGATTGCTGTATATGTTGGCAGAAGCTCTTCCAGTATCTCATGGTGCTCACTTCTCAGGTGATGTTTCAAAAGCTAGTGCTTTGCAGGATATGATGCGAACTGTAAGTATACTAAAGATAATTTTTTAACATAATTTTCTTTTTCATTGTAAGCTAATGGACATTCCTTAATTTTTAGAGCTTATTATATGTATATACTGGTGCTTTTTAATGCTGCAATAAATAAAAATAGGTTCCCCTCACTTTTTCCTGCTCCAGTTGGTGACATCAGGAGTCAGTTCCTATCAGCATACATCTGTGACATTGGAGTTCTTTGAAACTGTTGTTCGATATGAAAAGTTTTTCACAGTTGAACCTCAACACATTCCATGTGTATTAGTAAGTAGACCCTTTAGCCTTACTTTCCATGTTTTGCAGCTAATGATCAGATAGTATTCTCTCTCTGTCCTCTGTGAAGAGTCAAAAATTTATTTTCTAAAACAAGTCCTTAGGAGCCTATTTGTGTAGTATAAAATTACTTGTATATTCTTGGTTCCTGCCTTCTAGAGGCCTAAGTAGTAAAATTTTTTGTGAACAAAAATGTAGCCTGACAGCAGCAATGAAAACCTTAAATAAGTGCAGAAATAGTAAAATTGTCTCCCTTTCTTTAGATGGCTTTCTTAGATCACAGGGGTCTGAGGCATTCCAGTGCTAAAGTACGGAGCAGAACTGCTTACCTGTTTTCTAGATTTGTCAAATCTCTCAAGTAAGTGTAAAATTTTAGCTGTTATGGTTAGCTCATTTTTTGAAGCTATCAAATAAATGTATAAATTATTTCCAAGACCCTAGGGTAGATTTAGTCCTTTCTGTTCTAAAGCATGCTTTATTAGGTATTCTTTCTTTATGTTAATGGCTTCTCCTGCTCATTAGCCAGATACTTTGTCCAGAACTAACAAGTGATTTGTTTGCATACTTTCTGGTGCTGGAAATTGAACTCAGGGCTTTGTGCACATTAAGCACAGGCTCTTATCACCAATCTTCTGTTTGCATACTTCCAGTAGGTAACATCTGTTATCACTAATGGCATTTGTTAGTTTTGTAAACAATAATTGTACCACACTCACTCACTGTATGCTCTCTCTCAAATGCTCAAATGTATTCCTTGAATATATATTTTAACCTAATCCCTTTTGTAGTGTTCATTACAAGTACCATTTTTTGGTATGAAAAGTACTTTATTATTAGACTTATACAATTATAAGTCATCTTGATAACCCATCACTACAAAGCCAATAGAGATTATTTTATTTTATTTTTTTAATAATTTTTTAGTTGTAGATGGACACATATCTTTATTTATTTTTATGTGGTGCTGAGGATCGAACCCAGTGCCTCATGCATGCAAGGCAAGTGCTCTACCACTGAGCCACAATCCCAGCCCTAGAGATAATTTTAAAAATTAATCACAGCTAACCTTAATTGTCAGATGCGGCTAGCCCAGAACCAAACTGAACTTCAGTTCTGTCCTAAAGAGGGATTTGGGGGTTTTTGTTGTTTTGTGAGCACTGATACTTACCTGTGATTTTCTTTTTTGCCTTATTCAGTAAACAGATGAACCCTTTCATTGAAGATATTTTGAATAGAATACAAGATTTATTAGCCCTTTCTCCACCTGTAAGTATCTGTCCTTCCCAAGTATTTTCCCCATATGTCATTGAGGCCACATGTGCCATTAGCTTTTGCCTTTGTGGAGTTTTGTTTGTTTGTTTTTCCCCCTTTAACTGATGGTAGGGAAAATATGTGTATGTGAGGTTTTTTTGTTCTGTTTACCAAAATTATTTTGATATGGTAAACAAAACATAGTAATGGAAAGGAATCGAGAACTGACTGATAAATTTGGTAGTGTAGGATATGGTCTGATTTCTCTATATGTAAAATGAAGTATTTTATGGAGAAGAAAAAAATCAACTTCTAAATTATTCCCTACTGCTAACCTTGTATTAGTCATTCTTAGGAACTGCTATTATTATACTGAAGTTTTTTTGTGTGTATTTTTGGGCTTAGGGTAAAAACATTTATGCTAGCACATGTGCATTTAACTAGAAAAATTTAAGTTGAAATACTTTTGTAAGTACGTTTTGACTTATGTTTTTGTTTTGTTTTGTTTTGTTGGTATTAGAATTTTATGATTGTACATAGTAATTGAGTTCATCCTGACAAACTCTTGTACATGCATGGAGATCAATTTCAGTTTATGATCCCCTCTTTTTCCCTCCCCAACTTATATGTTTTGTGTAAAACAAAATACATTCATTTTATGAAAGCTATTACTAAAGATGCCATTTAAGAATGTTAAATATAAAATAATACTTTGTTAAGTATGCATCTGTGTTCCGCTTTCAAGGGTTGTATAACATCACTGCATGAAAGGTTACTAGTAAATTAAGTTACTAGTAAAGTTAAGAATTAGTGGTTAATTTATCCTTACCCGCATTTTACAAAAACCTGTGCATTAAAGTACTTCACTCAGTTAATGCCAATTTTTCTTGGCAGTTTGCACTGACCCTTGAGACTTAGACATTGAAGAAGCCACAGTGTCTTACAGATACTGGAAATTGTCCATGCTTTTCATGTAGGACATATAAGCAAGGATTTTTACTGTCTATTTTTTCTGGGGGAGGGAGGGCACTGGGGATTGAACTCGGGCACTCAACCACTGAGCTACATCCCCAGCCCTATTTTGTGTTTTATTTAGACACGGGGTCTCATTGAGTTGCTTAGCACCTCACTTTTTTTTTTTTTTTTTTTTTTAATGCATTTCAAGTCAAAGAACAAATATAGAGCTCAATTTTTCCATTTGTCTTTTTTGGTACTGTGATTAAACCCCCAGGTACTTTACCACTGAGCTATATCCTGAACTCTTTTTATTTTATTTTAATCTTATTTATCGTAGTGTGTTTTATTTATTTATTTTGGTGCTGGGAATATAACCCAGCATGTCTCTGTCCCTTTTGCACTTATTCTGATTAAGTGAAAGGAATTTTTTAAAAAATTAAATAAGACTAAATTTCATTTTAGGAGAATGGTTTACCAGTCCTTGTTGAGCAGTGATGATCAACTCTTTACTTATGAGTATATATAACCCAAGGGCACTTTACCATTGAACTGCATCCCCAGCCCTTTGAATTTTTTGAGAAAGGGTCTCAACTAAGTTGTTTAGGACCTCGCTGAGTTGCTGAGACTGGCCTTGAACTTGCAGTCCTTCTTCCTCAGCCTCAAATTGCTGAGATTACAGGTATCCGCCACCATGCTTGGCTCTTGTTAAATTTTTAATCATTGGTGTCTGTAGCCTATGTATCAATAGTCAAAGCTTTTCTGTTTATCTATTTAGCCTCATAACAGTCTTACAAATAAGATTTTTACAAAAGGAAATATGCTAATTAGTAATGATATAATATTATCATTTGCAAAGTCTCACTAGGACTTGTTTTTTAGTGCTAGGGATTCTGAGTTGCACCCCAGCCCAGGACTAGAATTAGAACCATTATCTTTTGAGTTCTAATTCAGTTTTCTTTCCATTATATGGTAATGGGAGAAAATTTGTCTTAAAGGTACTTCATTTGTGAGATGATGTCTCTGTCCCTTTTGCACTTATTCTGATTAAGTGAAAGGAATTTTTTAAAAAATTAAATAAGACTAAATTTCATTCTAGGAGAATGGTTACCAGTCCTTGTTGAGCAGTGATGATCAACTCTTTATTTATGAGACTGCTGGAGTACTTATTGTTAATAGTGAATACCCAGCAGAAAGGAAGCAAGCCTTAATGAGGAATCTATTGACTCCACTAATGGAGAAGTTTAAAATTCTGTTAGAAAAATTGATGCTGGCACAAGATGAAGAAAGGCAGGCATCTCTAGCTGACTGTCTCAACCATGCTGTTGGGTTTGCCAGGTAAGTGCGATTATAATTAAAATTGTAAAACGTGTCTCTACACAGCGGAATCACTTGAATCTTTTAGGATAGGTACACACATCAGTGTTTCCAAAGCTGGATTACTGAGAGGATTGTTGAAACTTTTTTCTTCTCAACTCAGTAAAGTAGAAGATTTATCTAAAGAAGAGAACAGATCATATACCATTCTACATTTTTGCCCTGATGTCTATCTAAATTTTTAACCCTGTCTAGGAATTTCTTTGGTATAAATTTATTGTGTATTTAGCTTAAGTATTTATATAACAATGAATATTGGGACATCTTGAGTTGGTCTTAGTACTGAGGTTTTTTGTTTTGTTTTGTTTTGTTTTATTTGTACTGAGGATTGAACTTGGGATTGTTGACCACTGAGCCACATCCCCAGCCCTATTTTGTGTTTTTTATGTAGAGACAGGGTCTCACTGAGTTGCTTATTAGCACCATGCTGTTACTGAGGCTGGCTTTGAACTCAAGGTTCTTCTGTCTCACCCTCCCAAGGTGCTGAGATCACAGGCATGTCCTACTGTGCCCAGCTGAGGCTTTTTTTTTTTTTTTTAAAGCTGTTCTCTTGTGTCCTGAAGACTACCCAAGCAGTCATTTCTTTCTCTCTACCTATACTTATACTTATCACCGGCAAATAGTTATAGCATGAAAGTTGTAGTGATTGCTAATTAGAAGTTGCATGGAAAAATAGTCTATAGTATACTTCAGAACAAGAGTTAGGTCTTAGGTTATATAAATAACTTGATTCTAAAGATTGTTTCATGAATTTAAATTGGTAGTTTGCAAATTGTCTAGCATAGCTTAGTCATAGTAAGTAGTTGTTTTTCTTTTCTGCATACTTTATCAAGATTTTGTAAAACATTTAAATAGATTCATAGTAAAGGGATTATAGTAACTATATCTCATTCATTTAATTTCAGCCTTTTATTTTGGAATAATAATTGGAAGCAATAGTTTACCCATAACCATATTAGCTAAATTGTGATGTGGAAAATAAATAAGCTTCTAAGTTTTGTCAGTTTTGTGATTGTTGTGCATTGTGTTGAGTACTCCATAATAATTTTGAAGAATAAAGTTAAATCTGGTTGCCTGTTTTTTCTTATGTAGTCGAACCAGCAAAGCTTTCAGCAACAAGCAGACAGTGAAACAGTGTGGCTGCTCCGAAGTTTATCTGGACTGTTTACAGACGTTTTTGCCAGCCCTCAGTTGCCCCTTACAAAAAGATATTCTCAGAAGTGGTGTTCGCACTTTCCTTCACCGAATGATTATTTGCCTAGAGGAAGAAGTTCTTCCATTTATCCCATCTGCCTCAGAACACATGCTCAAAGACTGTGAAGCAAAAGACCTTCAGGAGTTCATTCCTCTTATCAACCAGATTACGGCCAAATTTAAGGTACCACAAATCTTCGGAACTCCAAGACTCTGTAGAATTGAAGAGTAGATTATTTAGAGCCGGGCACAGTGGCACATGCCTGTGATCCCAGCACGATAGGAGGCTGAGACAGGACAATCGCAAGTTCAAAGCCAGCTTCAGCAATGGCAAGGCACTAAGTAACTCAGTAAGACCCTGTCTCTACATAAAACACAAAATGGGACTGGGGATATGACTCACTGGTTGAATACCCCTGATTTCAGTCCCTGGTACAAAAAAAAAAAAAAAAAAAAGTAGATTATTTATTAGTCATCTTCAGATGTGTTTTGGATTTTGTGCCCCTCCCCCCTTTATACTATGAATTACTTGAGGAAACATGTATCTCATAAATTTTTATTATCCCCAACATCATGGGTCAGGATGAAAACATCTTAGCTACTCAGTTTAACAGAAGAAAACTATTAGTATCTGCTGAGGATGTGGCTCAGTGGTAGAACACTTGCCTAGCACAAAGCCCTGAGTTCAATCCCTAGCACTGACAAAAAGAAAAAGAAAAAACTGCTACTATACTCTTTTAGAAAAGCAAGTTAAAATGGTATTGAATCCTAAATGTCTGAAGAGATGAATAAGAAGTACTGCAATTTAGGTGTCCAAACAAGAGTTTAAAATGTCTTCAATGTACTAAAGTTATAAAGAAACTTAAGCCATGTCTAAAATGACTAATAAAAATGGCTAACACTTAATGCTAAGTTCAGTATCTATTCTTTTTTGTTTTGGGTACCAGGGATTGAACTCAGGGGTACTTGACCACTGAGCCACATCCCCAGCCCTATTTTGTGTTTTATTTAGAGACAGGGTCTCACTGAGTTGCTTAGTGCCTCGCCATTGCTGAGGCTGGCTTTGAACTTGCGGTTGTCCTGGCTCAGCCTCCCAAAGTGCTGGGATTACAGGTGTGTGCCACCACACCCAGCTAGTTCAGTGTCTATTCTAAACATTTTTTGCACATTTTCTCATTTAATCCTCATAATAACCCTAAGTGGTAGGAATTATATATTATAGATAGGAAAACTGAGGTACAAAGAGGTTAAGTAATTTGCTCAAGGACACAAAAATCAGAATTCCAATCATATATCTTGATTTATAATTTAGCAATAAAATTTATTTCTTGAGTTAAATTTGAAAATAAACTACATGGCAATTTTTTATTGTGAATACCTACTATTTTTTTTTCTTTTTTAAATATGTTTAGTTGTAGATAGACACAATACCTTTAGTTAGGTTTTTTTTTTTTAACGTGATGCTAGGGATTGAACCCAGCGCCTCACATGTGCTAGGCAAGCGCTGTGGCACTGAACTACAACCCCAGCCCATGAATACCTACTATTTTAACCTGAATCTTAAGCTATAGGAAATGAGTTGAAATTAATTATTTTTTTAAAAATTGGTTTTTAGTTGTAGATGGACACAATACCTTTATTTTATTGATTTATTTTTATGTGGTGCTGAGGATCAAACCCCATGCCTCACACATGCTAGGCAAGCACTCTACTACTTAGCTCCAACCCCAGCCTGAAATTAATGATCTTAAGGCTTTCAGTAATGTTTGTGTTATAGAGGTTCTATCATAAAGTTGTTGATTTACTAAATGAATTCTGTACATCCATCTCCTAAATAGAAACTCTGAATTTAAAAATTTTTCCCTTAACCAGGAACAGTGGCACACACCTGTTCTCAGCAGCTTAGAAGACTGAGACAGGAAAGATCACAAGTTCAAGGCCAGCCTCAGCAACTTAGTGGGACCCTGTCTCAAAATAAAGTACCTGTGGATTCATTCCCCAGTACCAAAAATCAAAAATCTCCCTTAAGTTTCACATTAATTTTCTTTTTTTTTTTAAATATTTTTTTAGTTGTAGATGAATGCAATGTCTTTATTTATTTATTTGTATGTGGTGCTGAGGATCGAACCCAGTGACTCACGCATGCGAGGCAAGCGCTCTACCACTGAGCCACAGCCCCAGCCCCACATTAATTTTCTTACTTGTTTCTGAGGTAGTAATAGTTGTTTCTTATCTTCAGATACAGGTATCCCCATTTTTACAACAGATGTTCATGCCCTTGCTCCATGCAATTTTTGAAGTGCTGCTGCGACCTGCTGAAGAGAACGACCAGTCTGCTGCTTTAGAGAAGCAAATGTTGCGGAGAAGTTACTTTGCCTTCCTGCAAACAGTCACAGGCAGTGGAATGAGTGAAGTTATAGCAAATCAAGGTGGGGGGATGCATGCCATACCCAATTGTCTGCTTAAGTCCTTGTCGCAGTTGCACATCTATGTGCTTAAGGTTGAGTTGAGGTAAACACAAAACTTGAAGTAGTTCTATGTTGACTTCTAAGAAGGTGGTGCATTGTTTTTAGGATAGAAATCAATTTCATGTCCAGCACCTTAAAATTAATTTGTATTCATTTTCTTTAAATTAGTATTCTTAATTGCTTCTTTACTAGTATAAATAGCATAGTGACCACTTACCATACTTGATCTGACAGTTTGTTGAGTCTTGCTGGCCAATTTATGATCTTGGAATTAAAAATGTATAGGACTATAGATCAACATAAGTAACTCTGTTTTATAGGAAATCCAGGGGACAAGATATCAGGAGAATATTGACATCTCAGTACTTAAAAATTTATGTGCTTTGTTAATATCAAAAATCAAGGGAAGCCGGGCACAGTGGCGCACACCTGTAATCCCTGCACTTTGGGAGGTTGGGATAGGAGAATCATGAGTTCAAAGCCAGTCTCAGCAATGGCGAGGTGCTAAGCAACTCAGTGAGACCCTGTCTCTACATAAAACACAAAATAGGGCTGAGGATGTGGCTCAGTGGTCGAGTACCCCTGAGTTCAATCCCCAGTACCAAAAAAAAAAAAAAAAAAATCAAGGAATTTTATCAGCTCTGTAAATGCTTTTTGACTTGTTATTGTACATTAAATGAAAGCTTTAGGTTGCCCTTCTAATTCTTTTTGAAATTAAACACAGGTTTTCCTCTTCAGGTGCAGAGAATGTAGAAAGAGTGCTTATTACCATTATCCAAGGAGCAGTTGAATATCCAGATCCAATTGCTCAGAAAACATGTTTTATCATCCTCTCAAAGTTGGTAGAACTCTGGGGTAAGATAACTTTTTGTTTCCTTTTATTTTTTGCAGTGCTGAGGATGGAACTCAGGGCTTCACACAGGCTAAGCAAGTACTCTCTACCACTGAGCCAATTGTCTGCTTATTATACTCCCAACCTGATTTTTTTTTTTTTTCCTTTTTTAGTCATCATTCCCCAGCTTGTTTCATAAGATTCTTTAAGATGAAATTGAACCCTAGCCCAAGAATAGACAAAAATTAGGAATTGATTTTTCCTTTGTGATGAATTAATTGATTTTCTTTATATATGAGATGAAAATTGAATTCTCTTGACAGGAGGTAAAGATGGACCAGTGGGATTTGCTGATTTTGTTTATAAGCACATTGTCCCTGCATGTTTCCTAGCACCTTTAAAACAAACCTTTGACCTGGCTGATGCACAAACAGTATTGGTAAGCACCTAGAAATCTTGTTTAACTTGTGTAGATCTCATATACTCAAAATATCTTCATTAATGCAGATTGATTACATTATGTTCCATTGATTTTTTTTTTTAATTGAACGATTTTAAAATAAAGTTACTTTATTTATTTATTTGTATAGTGCCAGGGATCAAACCCAGGGTGAGGGAAGCACTCTACAACCAAGCTGCATCACCATCCCAGGATTTATTCTTTTTTAAGATTGATGATACCTGCTGGATCTTTTGTGGATTCCTATTGAATCCCAAGACTAAGAATGAATATTTAAAATTCAGCTCCTTCAGTTTTAACAACCAAGACTTTCTAGCACCCTGAGCAAGTATATGATACAAACATAAAACTTGATGAGTAGTTTCTTCCTACTACATTCTATTTTTATTTATTCATTTAGTTATTAGTGGTACTGGGAATTAAACCCATGGCCTTTTACATGCTAGACAAGTGCTTTGCCACTGAGCTACATCCCCAGCCCTTCCTACTATTCCAATTAATTGCTTTCCCTAACTATTAAGAGTGTTAAATGGCAACTTTGTTCTCCTTGTGATAGTTTCCCAGAATCATATCTTCAGAGTACTTCATGTCAAATACTTGCCCCTTTCTCATATCCCCACAATCTAGTAAAAGCCATATTTCATAATTGTAATTTCCTACATTAAAACCCTATTTTGTTTTGTGGTACTTTGGTTTTTATTTTCTCTTTCTATCCAATATACTTATTCCACCTGCCTATTACTGTCTGTCTCTCCCTTCTTTGGAGATAAATATTTCCCTGGAAATTTAGAGCTGCATATTTTCTTAGCAATAGCCAGGGAATAAAAAGTTGGGTCAGTAACCAAGAATTTACCATATTAAGATTCTTAAACCTCTTTTCCACAGGCCCTCTCTGAGTGTGCTGTAACACTGAAAACCATTCATCTCAAACGGGTAAGGTTTGATTCATGCCTCATTCTCATGTGTAATATTGGTTATAGTTTTAATTGTTTTTGGCTCGTGCTCTTCAAAGCTGTATCTTTAGGTATTCAGTGCTGTTTTGGAATGTGGGGAAAGGGTGAATGAAAGTAGCAGTATCTGAGCTGGGTGTGGTGGCTCAAGCCTGTAATCCTAGCACTTTGGGAAGCTGAAACAGGAGAATCTTGAGTTCAAAACCAGCCTCAACAATAGCAAGGCACTAAGCAACTCAGTGGGACACTGTCTCTAAATAAAACACAAAATAGGGCGGGGTGTGGCTCAGTGGTCGAGTGCCCTGAGTTTAATCCCTGGTACCAAAAAAGAAAGAAAGTAGCAGTATCAGTTATTATCTTTCATGTTTTGGGTAACAAGATTTAAATGTTTTGGTCTGACAAAGGATGTGACAAGTCTTAACCAGAATTTCAAGATCTGAATTCACCATAACCGGATTTCTCCAGCTTCTTAGTGTGACAAAGAATGATTAGAGACCTTCATTACTTTGAATGTCTGGTTCTTCCTTATTGATCTAATCATTTCTAAGAATTATGAGTTATTGTGGGTATTTTAAATAACTTGAATTTATTGCCAACATTTAAAAATAAGATATTTTTTCCTCTTAACAAAAATTTCTATCCCCAACTTCTCCAAGAGCCAGAAGGCTAGCGTGGGACAGCATTTCCTCATAGCTGCAGTTCCCCTCACCTCCTGAAGGGAGCGTGAGCTCATACTTACTAGTCTCCTTTCCACCCTGTCACTTATTTGAACTTGAGGTTTTTATTATGGTAGAGAATTGAAGCATTTTCAATTCAATAGCATTTTCTCTACAATCTGCTTTATGCTAGGGTATTGTATTTGTGGAGCTTAGAATCAAGAGAGAGACTATTTCATGATAATGGAGTTATTGAGATGATGAGTCAGCATAGGAAGTAAGCGGAGAATATAGATTAAAGGAAAAGGAGAGAAGGAACCTGAGAAATTTTAAGAAACAATGCAGTGTTATTTTCCCTCTTAGATTCAGGAACAGTGATATTAAACAGGAAATCCAAATGTTGACACAGGATAGAGTACATTGGGCAAGATGTATTGATTTCATTGTGATGACTTCTTTCTGGTTAGGCCATCAACATAATAATGCTTATAAGTTAGATTCAAATTCAAAAGTGAATGTAGTCTTTTTTAAGTAGTGAATATGTTAAATTTGCTTACAGCTGTACTCTCAGAAACACATTACATATTACAAAAGGGAAACCGTTTTTAAATTGTATCGTAGGTTCCTTTGTAACTGCCATGGCCGAGTGAGGTTTATGAGTTAGTTTGTGGAGTTCTCCTTTCCTTCCACCAAGCTGATGAGAGAGACAGACAGAATGTTTATAGGTTTTACCATGTAGAAATAGTAGGAGATAGCCTCTTGAAAGGTGGTGGTTTCAGAAGTCCATTGATATGCTTTTTTAGTAAACATTTAATCAACTGAAGACTGGGTAACTCATGTTGTGTGTTCCTGGCTCTTGGTTTCCTCATCTGTGCCTTCTGACTGCTGAATTTCCTGTACTCTAGTTTGTTGAACAGGAAAGGAAGATATCTTTTTATTGCTGTTATCTTCTGTAATATATCTTTCTTGGCTGTATTTTATTTCCTAAAGACAGACATTACTTTGGCATTGATCAGAGCTTCCCTCCATGCATCCACAGACAACCTGTAATCCACCCAATGGTAGATTGAGAGGAGCACCTTCTTTTGCTGTCCCTTTCAGTGCAGGGAAGGCTCTGGCATTGTGACCTGAACTCAGAAGTAATATTTAGCAGTACTTAACACTAAGTAATGTTAACATGTAGCGAATGCTAAGTCCTCTTCTAAGAGCTTTACATTTCTTAATTCTTCAAGTCCTTACAATAACCTCATTTTTCAGATGAAGAAACTAAGGCTCAGAGAGGTGAAGTAGCCTACCCAAGTTGCCAAGCCAGGCTTCAAATCAAGGCAGTCTGGCTCTAAGAGTCCTGTTTGTTAATAGTACTGGGAGTTGCACACAGGGCCTTGCAGATGTAAAGCAATTGCTCTACCATGGACTTCCATCTCCAGCCCTTTTTATTTTGAGACAGAATTTCTCTCAGTTGCCCAGGCTGCCCTCACATTTGCCATCCTGCCTCTGCAGGAGAATCCCCAATAATGGGATTATAGGCACGTGCCATCACAACCGATTTGTCTATTAAAATACACATGTGTCATTTCAATTTCTTTTCAAGCATCATTAATGTCCAGAAAGAAAATAACTGTGTTATAATTATTTTTTACTCTTTAGGGCCCAGAATGTGTTCAGTATCTTCAACAAGAATACCTGCCCTCCTTACAAGTAGCTCCAGAAATAATCCAGGTAAGAACTGTCCTAGCAGAGTTTGCTCTTAATTTAATTTAAAAAGTGTGAGTATATATTCAATCTAAATTTTTGTTCAAGAAAGCCAGACGGTATACATGTTGAAGTTTTGCTGTGCACAGGGTAGTAAGAATATTTAGTAGAATAGAGTCCAAACTTCACGAGATCTGAGAAATTGAATGAGGGAAAGATTATGTTTTTATTTCATTAGCATCTAACAAAAACTTAATTTCCTACCCTTGCGTAGATGCCAGATCTCAATAGTAGTGACATTCCCCATGATTTTTTAAAAAATTTTTTTTGTAGTTGTAGATGGACAGTATGCCTTTATTTATTTTAATGTGGTGCTAAGAATCAAACCCAGTGCCTCACACATGCTAGGCAAAGTGCCACTTTGCTATACTCCCAGCACCCTCCATGACTTTGTCCAGTAGAAATCACAGATATTTTCATGTTATATGAGTTGATGCATATGAGTTTTTAGATTGTGCCACTACACCTTGTTACCTCTTGATAGGTCTTATTCTACCATACTTTTGGGCAGGGGGGTATTACTGGGGATTAAATCTAGGGTTGCTTTACTCTGAGCTACATCCCCAGTGGGCCTCCTCCTTTCAATTTATTTTCAGACAAGGTCTCGCTGAGTTGCTGACATTGGGACTGGAACTTGTGATCCTCCTCCATTAGCCTTCTGAGTCACTGGGATTACTGACATGTGCCACCATGCCCAATGCACACATTAAATATTTTGATACCCATAATTCACTATAATTGGTTTCCTCTGTAATCCAATGGTATTGTTTTATGCATTTTAATAAACATTCTAAAAGGAATCTCATAGCCTTCCCTAGACTGCCCAAAAGGACCCTATCATGTAAATATCCTCTGTTCTTGCTGGGTATGGTCATGCATGCTGATAATCCCAGCAATTTTGAAGGCTGAGGCAAGAGGATCTCAAGTGCAAGGTCAGCCCAGGTAACTTAGGAAGACCCTGTCTCAAAGTAAACAAAAGGGGCTAGGGATGTTGCTCAGTGGTAGAACAATCTTTAGTTCAATCCCCATTATGACACATACACCCCAAAATACCCTTTGTTCTGAAAATTTATGCCAAGCTTATTAATGCTTGAGTTGTAAATATGAAACTATATTTTGAGGTAAGTGATTAGAAAGTTAGCTTATATTTTAATACTTTTATAAAAGAAAATAGCTTTTAGTTATTTTCTTGGCATGTATTTCTAGAGTTCAATGATATGTGGAACTAATGAAGTCTCAAACTTTTCATTAAAACTAGAATTAAAATCTGTACAGATTCAAAGATTTGGTTTTTCATCAACAGTGTTTTTGGGTTGTTTTTTTTTTAATTGCACTTTATTGTGGTAAAAACAACATTAAGTATACTTTCTTAACATTTTTAAGTGCATAATACATTATTGTTAATTGTAGGGACAGTGTTGTACCTGAACAACATTAGACAAATCTCTAGAATGTATTCATTTTTCATAACTGAGACTTTACACCTCTTAGCAAGTCCCATTCTACCCCCCACCCCAGCCCCTGACAACCACCATTCTGCTCTGATTCTATAAATATGATTATTGTAATTACCTCTTATAGTGGAATTGTGGAGTATTTTCATGATCAGCTATTTCACTTAGGATAGTGTCCTCAAAATTCATCCATGTACTTTGAATATTCATTCTTGAAGATGGCAGGGTTTCCTTTATTAAAGCCGAATATTTCACTGTGTGTGTATGTACCATGTTTTCTTTCTTCATTTAATCCATCAGTAGACATTTAAATTATTTCCACATCTTGGTTATAATGCTTCAGTGAACATGGGAGTGCTAATATCTCTTGGTAATCCCGATTCTTCTGATAAATAACCAAAGGGGGGATTACTAAATTGTATGGCAGTTGTTTATTTTGTGTTTTAAAAAAGTACCAGGAATTGAACCCAGGGAATACTTAACTACGACATCCCTAATCCTTTTTTGTATGTTTATATTTTTATTTTGTGACAGGGTCTCACTAAATTGCTTAGGGCCTTGCTAAGTTGGTGAGCCTGGCTTTGAACTTGTGATCCTTTTTCCTCAGCCTCCCAAGCTGCTGGGATTGTAGGCATGCACCATAGCACCCTGCATGACAGCCACATTTTTAAGAACCTTTATACTAGGCTAGGGGTGGAGCTTGTATTAGGGCACATGCTTAGCATGTGTGAAGTCCTGGGTTCAATCCCAGTACCAATAGAAAAAAAGAACCTTCATACTGTTTCCATAGCAGCTGCATCGTTTTGCATTCTCATCAGCAGTTAAAGGGGTTCCTGATTTTTCACCCTCACCAACTCTCATTTTTTTGTTATTGCTACTTTGTGTTTTGTGTTGTTTTTTGAGGTAGGGTCTTTTTTTTTTTTAATATCTTTATTTATTTTTATGTGGTGCTGAGGATCAAACCTGGTGCCTCACACATGCAAGTCAAGCACTCTACCACTGAGCTACAATCCTAGCCCTTGAGGTAGGGTCTTGCTGGGTTGCCCAGACTGGCTTCAAACTCATTTTGGAGTTTGGGCTCAGGCAATCCTAGTGTCTGGGATTACAACTACAAGCTGCTATGCCCTACTTTATGTTCCCTTTGTTTTTTTTGTTTTTGTTTGTTTGTTTGTTTGTTTTTAATAGTGGCCATCCTACCAGGTGTGGGGTGATAGTTCTTTATTATTTCTATTTCCCTAATGGTTCATGACAATTGAGCATCTTTTCATGTACCTATTGGTCATTTTGCATGTCTTCTTGGGAAGAAATGTCTATTCAAATGTTTAGCCTGCTTTCTAGCTAGGTTATGAGTTTTTTGTTATTTTTGTTTTATGGTGCTGGGGATTGAACCCAGGGCCTCACACACACTAGGCAAGTGATCTACCACTGAGCTACATTCCCACCACCACATACCTAGATTATTATTATTTTTTATTTTACTATTGAATAGAAGTGCCTTATATATGTAACCTTTTATCAGATACATGGTTTACAAATATTTTCTCCCCTTCCATAGTCATTTCATAGGTTGCTCTTCCACTCTATTGCTTATTGTGCAGAAGCTATTTAGTTTGCTATAGCCGTACTTATCTATTTTTACTTTGGTGCTTGTACTTTTTCATGATGTCCATGAACTCATTGCCAACAAGTGTCCTGAAGCTTTCCCACTGTTTTCTTCTGTGAGTTTTATAGTTTTAGGTCTTTTTCATTTACAACTGTAGTACATTTTGAGGTGATTTTTGTGGATGGTGTGAGATAAGCGTATATTTTCATTCTTCTGTAGGTGGGTATTCAGCTTTCTCAGTGGTACATGTTGAGGAAACTATTTTCCCGTTGTGTATTCTTGGCACCTTTGTCAAAATCAGTTGACCAGGGCTGGAATGTAGCTCAGTGAGGCCATGGGTTCCATCCCCAGCACCAAAAGAAAAATCAATTGACCATATATGTATGGAATTATTTGGGGGCTCAATCTGGTGTTGTTTTTTTTTTTTTTGGTCTATGTGTCTGTCTTTATGTTTGTACCATACTTACTTTTATTGTAGCTTTCTAACATCTTTTGAAATCAGAAAGTAAGATGACCTCAGCTTTGTTCTTTCTTGCAGTTAATTTTGCTACTAGGCGTCTTTGTAATTCCACATGTACTTTAGTAATATTTTTCTTTTTTTTTTTAAATATGGACACAATATCTTTATATTATTTATTTTTATGTGGTGCTGAGGAACGAACCCAGTGCCTCATGCATGCGAGTCAAGCACTCCACCACTGAGCCACAGTCCCAGCCCATATTTTTCTTTTTCTGTGAAAAATGTCATAGGGATTTTGATGATAGAGATTGCTTTTAAACTGTAGCTCACTTTTTTTGTCTTTGGAGTAAATAAGAAGTGTTTGTCAACCTGACGGAGCCAGGAGTATTTATTTAGCATTTCAGCCAGTGGATATTCCTTTCCTCACATCCTTATATGCAGGTGTGTAAAGGGGGTCCCTTGTATTGCAATAAGATTTCCACAGTCTTTCTGGTGACAGAAGCCAGCTTCTATGTGGTCAAGGTAATTCTATACCCTATCATAGTCTATAATAGCCTTGGGACTTAGTTCTACACAATGGTTTTCAGAGTTGCTTTGTAATTCCACATTGTCTCTGTGGGTAGTGGGACTAGGCCTAGGTAAAACACCTACCTTTCCACTTTACAGATGGATTCCCCCAGGAAATACTTTTAGGGCCAAAGTAGACTGGGCAAGAGAGCTTTTTCTCCTGTTCCTCTTTCTGGAGGGTTTCCTCATTCTTCCCCATGTTTTTGTTTTGTTTTGTTTTGGTTTTGTTTTTTGATGTGCTCTGTCATCTCCTTTCTGCTCTTGGTCTCTATATCCACCAGGACCTGCTTTCCATAATCTAAATAGAATCATATGAAGGGTGATGGTGTCATGTTCTTAAGCATCATAATCTGCACCCAATGGTTTTTCTATTGGATCTGAGACACGTTGAAAGACAGATTTTTGTGGTGCCCACACTGAGCTCCCTGTGCATGTTGTAATTCACCATCGTGATCTGCACCAAGTCCCTGACCACTGTGTCACCCAAGCCCAGGTACTGCAGATGGGGAAACATCCCTTCATGGATGTGGTGGCCAGCTTAAGCATCAAGGAGAAAAGAGAGAGCAGCAAATGTCCCATTACTGGTAGACCTCATGCCACTTTCCCTTAGCACCAATTCCATTTTTGGATTGCTTTGGATAGTTATGGACATTTTAATACAGGATGTCTTTCAGTGATGTTCTTTCAGAGTTTTTATGGCTGGGGGTAGAGCTTGGTGGTAGAGCATTTACCTTGCATGCATAAGGCCCTGAGTTCAGTACCCAGCATTGGCAGGGTAGTGGGTAGAGAAATGCTCCATCCACCCCCAATGGCTATTGGTTTCCATATTTTTATTGATGCATTATAACTATATATGTATAATTTTGGTCAATATCTCCTCTCTTACTCTGGTCCCTTTACTCTGCTGGTCTCCTTCAATTTTCATGTCTTTGGGTGGGACCACCTAAAAAACAAATGCTTTAAAAAGTTTTTATGTTGCCAAGATTTTTGTTCTGTTTTACTTTGTTTTGTTTTTGTGGTGCTGGGATTGAAACCAGGATCTTATGCATGCTAGGTAAGTGCTCTACCACTGAGCTACATCCCCAACCCTATAATGCTGGAGTTTTTGTTTTGTTTTGTTTTGTTTTTTTGGGTACTGGAGATTGAACTCAGGGGTACTCAACCACTGAGCCACATCCCCAGCACTATTTTGTGTTTTATGTAGAGACAGGGTCTCACTGAGTTGCTTAGTGCCTCGCCATTGCTGAGGCTGGCTTCGAACTCGCGATTCTCCTGTCTCAGTCTCCCTAAGTGCTGGGATTACAGGCTTGCGCCACCGTGCCCATCCTATAATGCTGTTTTTAAAGAAACACTGAAAATTTGGAAATAGTTCTATAAGTAAACTAATATTTTTATGAAATCAGTAAATAATTATTCGCACGAACTTTTTGCCTATGAGCAGTAGAAATATACCACTCAATTATAACTAATATCTTTCCAGATTGTCAAAGTAAATTTTCATATTTTTATCTAAGTAACTTGATTATGAAAGATAGTTTAAACAACCTCAGTCTCCATTTCTCATATGCCTTGTCTACTGACAACACTTTTTGAAGAATTCTACCTCAGAAAATTGTTTTATTTAGATCTAGCTCTATTCAGTCACCTCTCTTACAGCCATAGCCATGTCATTTTTGTCCTTTTCGCTGTTCTTAGGCATGAGTTTACCTTGTCCAGGAGAGGCATGTGAAGGCAGCCTGTCTGATAAGTATTGTATTTGGAAATGTCTTAAAATTTTTTGTGGTGAGGATCTGTTTGGGTTGATTTTTTTATAAGCTATAATAGAAATACTGTGGATTTGAAGCAATCTTAATGTATATTTATAAGTGTAAAGATAAAATACGGAATATACATAAATTGTATTATTCAGCCTTAAATGAAGAAGGAAATTGTCATGGTACAACATGGGTGAACCTTGAGGTCATATGCAAAGTAAAATAAATATAAAAATGGCTAAGATGGTAAGTTATGTTTTTTACCATAACTTAAAAAAAAATGATCCAGGCATGGTGACACACACCTATAAATCTAGCTACTTAGGAATCTGAGGCAGGAGGATTACAAGTTTGAGGCCAACCTCAGCAACTTAGTGAGACCATGTCTCAAAACGGAAAATAGAAAAGGGCTGGAGATGTAACTCAGAGGTAGAGCACCCCTGGATTCAAGCCCCAGTACCTGAATAAATGAATCAATGAATAATAAATAATTGTGTGTGTGTGTGTGTTTTTAAGAGTACTGTGAATTTGAATTAAGATGAGTTTAATATTAACATATGAATTTTTCTTTTTCTTTCCTTCCTTCCCTGCCCCTCAGGAATTTTGTCAGGCACTTCAGCAGCCCGATGCTAAAGTTTTTAAAAATTACTTAAAGGTAGGTATTTGGGAAATTTCTGTATCTCCATACAATTAGGTAATACGTGAGGGCCCAAAGAGAATATATATATGCTATAGTTATTTACTTACTTCGGGATCTCTTTGCTCTAAAGGCTGCTTCTAAGATCAGCAGTTACAGATGTTTACATGAAACATCTCTCAACTAAGCTCTTGCAAAAGATCATTTGAAGTTAGATATACACACTCAATGTCTACACACCCTGAGTGTATTGTTTGAAAATGCCAGTTTCTTTGACAGTTCCATGACATGATTAAATAGGAACTAAAGTATTAGGAAAAGCACAGTATTCAAGAAATATAAAAACAGAAGTATGAATTATTTTCTTACATCCTATTTTGAAACATTCAAATTGTATTACAGACAAAAAGGAAAATCCTTAAGTTTGGCATTAAGGATTTTTTATATTCCAAAATCACTGAATTAAAAAAGAAAAACCCCTATAAGTTGGCAAGAAATGCCAAATGTTTATTTGATATTCAAATCTACAGTAAAATTAATGAGATAAGATCATACTGTTTTCACCTAGGTCCTTAGTCATTTTACTGTTTGACTATGTTTTATGTACTAGGCACTGTTAGTTCCTATGAATACCACTGATATTTCCCTGTCCAAGGAGCTTATGACCTAGAAATAAAGTTACACTGTGGCGGTATGCAAAAGTATTTCCTATTTTTATTTATTACCTTCAGTAAATTTGAGAGCAAAACATTGTACTGAATTTCTTGGTAGCAGGTAACAAGTGTATGGCTACCTGTTATTTTGCCCAAGACATTCCATAGAATTTATAAATTAAAGGACTTTATTGAGTATATAGTTAAATATGCCATCCTTTGACTGATTCTAACATTTTCCTTTGTCAGTTACTTTCATAATTATAGTTTCCTAGCTTAAACACCTCAAAAGAGTTTGTGTGGAAGACTATTAAGAATTATTTTATCCTTGAGAACCCTTCTTCCCCCCACAGTCCCATAAAAGCAAAGTACCTAAGGAAATAACTTCTGTTCAGTAAATTTTAAATCAAACTTAATTAAAAGACCAAAGAAATCTTTATTAGATCAATCACAGTAAGTCTAGGTATATTATAGAAAGCTTGTGCTCCAAATGTGACTTATTCGATCTGCACAACATTTGTGAAGTATTCCTTCCCAATCCCAGCTTCTCTTCAGTGATGGCAGTCTCTTAGTGATAACATTATTCTCAGTGTTAGAATTATTCTTCTAATAAGAAACATGAAGTGCATTCTTCCTGCCTACTTCTCCCTTCATATCTTGTTCATCTCAGATCTTACTGATTCTTTCCTCATCCTCTGGTCCTATCTTCCCTTCATTTGTTCTAGGCAGGATGATCTATTTGAAAACATCAAACAGTACTTTCAAATCTGTTGCCACTCTCCATAGTCTTCCTAAACATGTCATTTACCAAAAGTAAGTTCGTGGTTTTTAGTTAGGCATTTACAAATTTTTTTCAGATTCTGATCTCAGATTACCTTTCCAGTTTCTCTTGCAGGAACTATCTTTGCTATTCTTGCTGTTGCTCTTCATGCTATTTTTCAAAAATCCTGCTTTATTAATATTTACATCTCTCTTTTTTTAATGAATTCTACCCATTCTTCTAGGCTTTCCTTAAGCCTCACCTCCTTGTGAGGCGTTTGTTTGCTGAAATGGTGATCATCCTTTTCTCTGCACTTAGGCTTTTTGTCAGATAAATACTGGGTCTACTAAGTGCTAGAGATACAGTGACCAATATGGTTCTTGTCCTCAATGAACTCACTACCTAACATTTTCAATGGTAGGTAGTAATGCAGTACTGATGGTAGTGCCTAGTATAGCCTCCAGCCTACTTTTTTGTATCTCAAGTATTGAACTGAAACTACCATTTAATCATCAAATAAATAATAAATTCCATAAGGATTTGAACTGCTACTTTAGCTTTGACTTGTTTCTTCCTCAAAATTTAATTTCCTAATGTTAATTTTGATGGTAGTGCCAGTCAGTAGAAAGGTATCAAAAGTGTATTTTCCTCTGATCTCTTGAAACTTAACAGCATTAGAGATAATAGCATATTTTCATTACTTTCCCAATTGAGGGATATTGACAAAAGTTATATCTAGACTTCCAGAAGAGAGAGTTCTTATCTTGTATTATGTGTGAATTTACAAAATATGAATTGTTTTAAATATCTGGCATGTTACAAAAGAGTAACTATCGCTGGGGTGGTGGCATACACTTGTAATCCCAGCGGCTTGTGGCGGGGAGGCAGGAGGATTGCGAGTTCAAAGCCAGCCTCAGCAAAAGTGAGGTGCTAAGCAACTCAGTGAGACCCTGCCTATAAATAAAATGCGAAATAAGACTGGGGTGGCTGGGGTCATGGCTCAGTGATAGAGCAGTTGCCTAGCACATGTGAGGTACTAGGTTCAATCCTCAGCACCACATGAAAATTAATAAATAAATGATAAAGGTAAAAAAGGGCGGGGGTTGGGGATGTGGCTTAGTGGTCAAGTGCCCTTGAGTTCAGTCCCCAGTACCTCCTCCCCAAAAGAGTGACTATCTCTCAAAACGTTGGAACCATTCTTCATGTGAAAAAGATTTTATTTTGACTTTTTTTTTAATTATATGAAATATTTTATTTACAGGTATTCTTCCAGAGAGCAAAGCCCTAAGGACTGGACATCCTGTGCCTACTTCATGATCAGGAATTCCAGTTAATAATTTATAAAGAAAGTAATTTTTGTGTGCCATTCACACTGGTCTTTTTAACATTGTTTTGAGCTTACTACAGTATATGTATTAGAATTTTTCTGTAAAATTGGTGTAATTTTCCCTACATACAGGTATGTGACAACAAGAGAAGTTGCTTGCATGCCAGCTCAAATTGTTCTATATACAATGCTGTTAAGACAGCAGTTATGTCTCGTATCTTAATTTTTTTCTTTATTTGAAATTTTAAGTCTTTTCTTTATAAAGACCATAGCAGTGGAAAACAGTGTACTTTTCTTAAAAATTGATGAATATAAAATGTTTAAAAATTTTAGTTTTCTTTATGTGTGCAGACACACAAAGTATGGGGGGAATACAACAATCAAAACTAATTTTTTTGTAGATAGCCATTACATTTCTTTAAACTGTTTCAATGCCAATGTGTACTGTACAAGAGAATGGGTTCATAAATTAATTGATTGAAAAGTAGGTGCCGGTGTTATACATTTTTTATAAAAAAATAAATTTTACGTAGTGAAATCTACCAAGTCTTTCCTGGAATTATTATAAAAATTTTGGCCCTGTCTTAATCACTCTGAATTCCATTTAAAAGTTTGCAAATATGAGTATTTGGATGCCTTATTTCACTTAATTACAGTCCTAAAAGGTTACATGCACCTTCATTCTGTTTTTCAAGTGCACTAGAAAAAGCCTATGTGAATCTGTTCATGAAATTAAAAATCCCATTTATTTGTTTCTTTAGTTTGTTATTGGGTGTACTTAGAGTACAGAGTACCTATGTGTTTATAATGTTTGTAGATAGCTGCTATTTAATTACTAGAATCACCTCCCCCTGCCTTCCTCATTTTTATTCATGACTGTTAGAGAAAGCAAGAGGAACAATAATGATATCAGTAGTGATAATGATATCAAATAATGATATCAAACCGAGCAGCAGAATAACTACAGACATTTAAGTTTAAATTTTAAAGGCCCAATTAAGATATTCAGGGAGGAAGCCGGGCGCAGTGGCGTAAGCCTTTAATCCCAGCACTTAGGGAGGCTGAGACAGGAGAATCATGAGTTCAAAGCCAGCCTCAGCAACAGCGAGGCTCTAAGCAACTCAGTGAGACCCTGTCTCTACATAAAACACAAAATGGGGCTGGGGATGTGGCTCAGTGGTCCAGGGCCCCTGAGTTCAATCTCCAGTACAAAAAAAAATATTCAGGGAGGAGGTTGGAGGGTGTAGCTCAGTAGTACTAATACGCCTGCCTGATATGTGTGAAACCCTGAGTTAGTCTTCTAGCATCACAAAAGGAAAAGAGGAAGAAATTTTTTTTTTCAGGGAGAGTTTTTGGGGGTTTTTTGCCTTTGGTCTGTGCATTGCCTAGGAGTTTTATGGATAGGTTTCAGTGGCCTGTAAATTCCCTAAAATTGTATTCTGAATTGTGCACCTGAATCTTTTTCTGATTCTACAGGAGACTAAACATTTTCCTTACATCATTTAATAAAGATACTACTAAATTGGTAGTTAATTATAAAAATAGGTCAGTGGAATGTGTAAATGTTTTTAAAAATAGTTAAATGAAAGTGAGTGTTTCTTTCTTAGGTTCTCCTGAAGTATGGGAGAGATAATCGCATCTCTTGCAATAATAGTAATTAAAGTACACTCATGAGTAGTATAGCAGAGTAGTTAAAAGCTTATGTAAGGGCTAGGGTAGTGGCTTGGTGGTAGAGCGCTTGCCTAGCATGCGTGAGACACTGGGTTCGATTCTCAGCACCACATATAAATAAAAATAAATTTTAAAAAATCCATCAACAACAAAAAATTTTTTTAAAAAAGCTTATGTAATACTGGCTCTGGACCCAGGTATGTAGGTTCAGATACCAGGTCTGCCAGTAACTGGTTTAAAACCTGGATCAAGTTAACTTCTTCCTGCCTTAGTTTCCCCATCTCAAAAATGGGGAAAATAATGGTAGCTACCTCATAATTCATTTAGAATTCCATAAATTTAAATTTGGGGATATAGGTCAGTGGTAAAATGGTAGTTTGCCTAATGTACAAAGCCCTGAGTTCAATCCCCAGTACTACCCCATCCACCCCCCGCAAAAAAAAAGTTCCATAAATTAAACATGAGCTTATTAGTACTATTACTGTACTATTAATTATACATGCAGAAAATTGATACCCTTTTTTTCTAGCTCTTTTGGGAAAAGGGACAGAGTCTTGCTGTGTTTCCTAGGCTGGCCTCAAATTCCTAGGCTCAAGCAATTCTTTTACATCAGCCTCCCAAGTAGCTGGTACTACAGGCATGTATCAACATGCCTAGCTGTCCCTAATTACTTAAAGCCCTTCAGAAGATTCCCCTGTTTAGAGCTAGGTGAAATCAGGACATGTAAATCAGACTGTAAATAGAAATTGAACTCATATAATTATGCATAACAATTCTCATCTTCATTCCTTAAAGTTCCCCCAAATACTATTACAGTCCCATCAATTACCTTATTTTCAAAAGCTAGCATCCAGATGATTGTCTCATGGTGTATCTCACTTGTTACAGTTGAGATAAAGGAGGCAAAAGACTTGGGAATTTGTATGACTTGACTATGGAACCACAGGGTTTTATGATACCTGATTCAGTCCTGTGCCTAACAGTTTATTTAAAGCTTAATGCTAATATTAATTGGTTCACAAATGGCTTGGCCTTTTAGGAAAGTATTGTGTGGTATTTTAATGTGCATCACTTATGTGGTAAATGTGAAGTTCTTTGGCTTATTCACATTTCCTCCCACAGCTTTGAACTGTGGGTTTTACTGTTAGAAGGAACTTTGACAGGTCTTCCTCTTGTCATGATATAAAAGAAGTGAAATTGGTTGGAATTATAAGTAGTGAATACATTGTTGTTACAATTACTTCATCACTTAAACATTGTTTACAATTCTAATAAAATAACTTCCTAAGAATTCATTGGAATGGACTTTTGTTATCTCCATTGTGCATTTGATAAAACATGCCTAGAGAGAGAAGAAACTTGCTTATTTAAAGTCAGTAACTGGTAGAGCTGGGATTGCAACTTCAGTTCTGCTCCATATTAGCGCATCTGCTCTTAACCACTCCGTCAGGGTTTCTCATTCAGTGGTGTTTGCGGTAGTACTGGGAAGCATCTCCTTCCTTTTCCTCTCCACTCAGAAATCTTGCCGTAGATCAGCAGAAGTCTGTGCGCTCTCCAGTGCCGTAGTGGGCAGAAGGGATCTCTTTCAAAAGGTACAAAAGCTGCTTGAGCAGAACCTGTTTTTTAATCCTCCAGTACTGTCATTTTACCAAATACAATGTGAAAGAGGGAATCAAGTGAACATATTAAGAATTTCATTTCGGAGTATTGAGATGATAATCAGGCACTACTGCAGTCATACTGGTCTTTAAAACAGGTACAAATATCTTCCCTCCAGACTATGATATTCCCCTTCGATAGCCCCTCAGGGGTCCAGCATGCTGCCCACCGGTGATGATTTGAATGTTTGCAATCCCTAGCTTCCCAGTGTCACCGCACTCGTGCTCTGCTTGCTCTCGGTGACAGGGCGGGATTTGCAGTTGAGGGAATCTGAATTATTGTGTTCACTGCACAGACTGAGCTTCTCAGCTTCAACCTCAGAACAAAGGGCACGGGGCAGAGGGACAGGCAGAGGTGCGGACCTGGTCGGTACCCCACCCTCTGGCCTCCAGCTACAGCGCAGGGTGAAGCGCTCAGCAACTGCGGCGGTGGCCGGACGGGCCCGCCCGCGTGCGCACGCGCACCCGCGCCCCGGCCGTCGGTCACGTGACCCCCGACCAGGGCTCTCGAAGCCGGAAGTAGCCCGGGGCGCAAGAGGGCCGCGGGAACCCGCTGGCGGTGGCGCGGCGGAGACTCGGCTAGGTAAGTGGAAGTGGGGCCGGGAAGGACCGAGGGGCCGAGGCCGCGCGAGGCTCAGCAGCAGGGCCTGCTGCGCCGAGCGCCCCCACCCCCTGTAATGGGATGCTGAGTCAGAGAGGGGACGCGGCGGGCGTCCGGAGTAGCCCCGCACGGCCCGAGGCCGAGTCTCTTCGGACCCTGGCTGCGCGGACACCGCCTCCCGGTGCCCAGGGCGAAGCCTGGTGGAATGGTGGTGTCGGCCCTGTCTCCTCCATCTGTAGTGGCCTGCGGCCAGCCCTCCGACCGGCAGCCCGGGGCCCTCCCAGGTCCCGCGGCGTTGAGCACGCAGAGGACGAGTCGGTGCCCGGTACCGAGTCAGGGCTCCGGCGGTCCGAGGAAGAAGGGCTGCTTCCTTCCCGGGAGTTAGACTGCCGCTTGTTACCTTCTTTCCAAGCGTTGACACGATTGGTAGTTTTTAAAAGGACTGATATTTCAGATGATTAAAAAGAGACGTTTCTTTAGGGTTTCAGTGATGTTAACATCAGAGGTTGACTCACCGGAAGCTAGAAGCAGAAGACGATTTTAATATACACAGAAAATGCAAATTCCCAAACGTTTCCTTCCTTGTTGACCTGGCTTGTGTGTTTATTTTCTAATCCATTTCCCAAGCGTTTTTGGTAGGTAGCCTCAAAACAACTCTTCCCAGTAATTGTTAAATGACCCACCTTTGTTCACTCCCGAACCTCCAAAATAATATTTAATAAATGATTCACATAGTAATAGAGCTTGGAAATTCTGGAACTTTGTCCGTAGGCCATGTCACCAAACCTGTTTTCATTCTAGGTGACTTTCGTTTTTTGGATGGTAAAAGGAAGTAGGCTTTACACAACATCGCTAGTAACAAACATACTTGTTGAGTGTCTCTTGTCAAAAATTTGGGAAGATTTATATAGCTAGCCCCTGGTGGGTGTGCTGAGTCATGTTTCAGCGTGCTGTTATGGTGGGGTTATTGGAAGATAATTTCAAAATGCATTTCCCATGATCACTGTTTTGGAACCCTGTTTTATATCATTATATAGAGAGAGAAGATATCGAGGCTGATAAGTGTGTTTATGTTATCCGCTAAGTACATATAAGTACTTAATGATTCCATTTGCCATTTAGTTCTCTGAAACAGCAACATTAATTGGGGGACTTTTGCATGAGATATTTGAGTTCATTATTAAGTCTTGTGTGGAAGGTGGCAATTTACAGATGTGTATTCCTTATTCATGAAAAGGAAATCTTATTTTTATTGCAGATTTCCAATAAATTGATGTATATAAAATCCTTATCTGAATTAGATGCGTGGTAAAATTATATAAATACATCCTAGTATACAAAAGATTGGTGAAATCTAGACCCCAGCCATTCTACATGTACTTAACTCTGCTTGAAATATTAGCAGTTGTTAATTCATCATAGAATTCCCAGTCCAACATACTGCTTTTTGTTCTAATTTACTATGAAGGGATATTAAGTTGATCTGACATCATAGCAGTTTTAAGGGAGCATAGTGGGACTAGTGTTTATGCAGTGTTAACATACTTCACTTTCATTCCAACATGGAGCTCAAATGTTTTTAATAAATTTGCAGTTCTATAGTTTTCCAGTATTAAAGGACAGGGCTAGGGATGATGGTTACTTTTCAAGAGTTGGTAATATATACTTGGTACATGTGTATTTATAGACTTGGAAGTTAGAGAAACTATCCTTAAATAATTTCAGAAAAGTCAGTACTCCTCAGAAGTAATAATTTTTTTTCTGTTATGATTGTCAGCCTCTGTGTAAATGAAAATTTAGATTATGGAATGTTATATAGTGACAACATTGTTTCCATTACTGCTACCCTGCCCTTGAAGGAAACAATGTAATTTTTCTATATTTCTATTACATTGTTTTCCTTTAAAGTTTTTATCCTCTTTATGTTTTTAAATATAATGTATCCTTGATTAATCCTTTACAATATTTGAAGGAGCTATCATGCTTATTAACAAAGATAAAAGTAGAAAGTAGATATTTCTTTCAGACCTATGATGTGAATTAAATTAAATATATAAGATGTTATAGGATAATTTTTTCCCAAAGCTCACCCAGTGTTTCAGCCTATAATATTGCTAGAAATTTAGATTTTTACATAGAACTTAAATTTATACATAAAATGTAGCAATAATGGATAGCCTTTTGGGGGGAAGACAGGGATTGAACCCAGGGGACTTAACCACTCAGCCACATCCCTAGCCCTTTTTATTTTTTATTTTGAGACAGGGTCTCACTAAGTTGCTTAAGGCCTCACTAAGTTTCTGAGGCTGGCTTTGAACTTGTGATCCTCCTGCCTTAGCCTCCTGAGCCACGGGGATTACAAGCATGCGCTACCATGCCTGGCAAATGGATAGTCTTACTTGAGACTAAAAATAACTAACATTTGTTTCTTAACTGTATTATTCCGTTATACCATACCTGTAAATCTTTTCTCTTCCCTTAGTATAACAAAAGAAACACCTTACCAAGCCGAGATGCAGAGCACTTCTAATCATCTGTGGCTTTTATCTGATATCTTAGGCCAAGGAGCTACAGCAAATGTCTTTCGTGGAAGACATAAGGTTGGTACAGTGAAAACTGAAAATTTTTTATTACTGTATATATTTTTTTCTGAGAAATATATTTATACTAAAGTGTTTGACTTGGAAGTTTTGATTTTTAAATGAATTTTGTTGCTATTGAACTTTTAGTTTGTGTCAGAAGCAGGAAACTCATCTACCCATTGTTGGTGGCAGAGCCTGTATGTTACAAAATAGAGAAAAATTAGGAAGTTGACTGCAAAGAGATTGGGGAAGATTAGTGTTGTATCTTTTTTTTTTTTTAAGTTTTTTTTTTTTTTTTTTTTTTTTTTTTTTTTGTTTTTTTTTTTTTTTTTTTTTTTTTTGTGGTAGATGAACGCAATGTCTTTATTTTATTGCTTTGTGTGTGGTGAGGATCGAACCCAGGGTCTCACGCATGCGAGGCAAGCGCTCTACCACTGAGCTACAATCCCAGCCCCTATATCTTTTGATTTTATAACCAACCCAGTTCTCTGATGGTGTGAAATCATTAAGAGGATTTGAGGTGAAGGGAAGCATATGTGCACAGTGGAGGGGAACCCACAGATTAATCTCATCTATTGTACCAAGGGTTCATGCCCCCTTTAGAACAGCATACCACAAGGTAGATTGGAGTAAAATGAGATTCTCAACAAGAAGTTCAGGATTAAAATGCTATGTCCTGGTGTGAGGTGATCAGAGTCTAATAATGGAGTAGGAATAGAAGGGCCAACCCCAGAAGCACTTCAAGGATCAAAAGGATTTTGTCAGATTCTATATGATTAAATTAAAAGATAATTGAAATAATATAAAATTAAGAAATTGAAGATAGTTAAAGCTTCTGTCCTGGGAAAGAAAAATGATGGGGTAAAAAATTCCTTTATAATATAAGTAACCACTAGTCTTTTAGCACTAGGAATTTGTTTTAAGCTGAATGATGTTTGGAGCCTCCTAAATTCTTATTTTCAGAAACAAAGGTTCTAAACATTTTGGTAGGGAGGGATTTTGTCCTGTTTTACCATAGCTGTGAGATTACCAGTTATTTCTGTCAGTGTCAATGAGATAAAAGTGCACTGGAGAGGGGATATTGCCTCTGGGGACAGAATATTATTATACACAGGCTCTATGGCTTATAGAGTATTAATCAGAAGTGGCATTTGGAGAGCTTTTAGCATTTTCCCCTCTGATTCTAGCATTGTCCATTATGTCTGGATCCTTATTTAAGTTCATTATGATCGATCTTAGATATTTCTTAAAAATTGTTTTTGTTTTGTGCCATGAAGAGGAGAAAACAGGACATACCATAGGATTTAGCATTGAAAATACATGTGTCTGTCTTTCTGTGTTCCAAATTAACAAATGTTAATGATCATTTGTTATGTTTTAGGCACATGGTGAACTAATGTGTAGTCCCTGCACACAGAGTTTCAACTTAACATCAAGGTGGCATTAGGAAGGACATAAATTAGAAACTAATGGTGTGACAATCAATAATTGTAGAGATTGGGTGAGACATATTTAAAGTACCTAGCGGTAGTGGATACTTTACATATTCTGACCTTCTTTCATTACTTAGATACTCAATGTCCTTCATGTAAGGGCCTATACATAGTACGTCTTCAGTGTTTATTGAATGAATAAATGAATGAGTGAGGACAGATTAGATTACCCTAAAACAACCTGAAGTTCTTCAGAGAAATAAACATCCCAGGGATGTGTTTAGGGAAACCATGTTTTTTCTGTTTTTTTAATACCGTTATTTTTTTAATTTATTTTTGTGTGGTGCTGAGGATCTAACTCAATGCCTCACATGTGCTAAGCAAGTGCTCTACCACCGAGATACAACCCCAGCCCCATGTTTGTTCTTAGTAACATCAATTTTAAATACTTAGGGCTATACTCCAAGTCCTCCCCAAAATTCTGCTTTTCCTTAATAACCAGATTCTTTTTTGGGTGGGGAGAAGGAGAACTGAGGATTGAACTCAGGGGTACTCAACCACTGAGCCACATCCCCAGCCCTATTTTGTGTTTTATTTAGAGACAGAGGTTCACTGAGTTGCTTAGGGCCTCACTTTTGCTGAGGCTGGCTTTGAACTCGTGATCCTCCTGCCTTAGCCTCCCAAGCCACTGGGATTATAGGCATGCATCATTGTGCCCAGCAATAATCAGGTTCTTAAGTATACTATTTCTTATTCAGATTATATTACTTAATCTTTCTCCTTTTCATTAAATTGCCTTTAACTAATATTGTGTGTGAGTGGATGGATATGTGTGTGATAACTATGGTGAAGTTGAAGGGAAGAGAGTTGCAGGCAGGAAGTGACGATCTGCACAAATGTATTTACATTATATATAGATCTCTTAAGTATCATTTGTGTATACTTTGATGACTATTAAGGTGAATAAAGGGAAAATGGTACATTCCCACATGTATCCCACTAATATCACAGGTATGATAGACTACAAAAGTTTAAAAATCATTATTCTGAAACATTGTTCTACTTTCCTTGCTTGTTCCTTTGTTAGAATTCTCCTTATTTTACGCTGAATTTGAAACAAGTGTCCTTACAAAAATTTTCCCTTGTTAAATGATACGTAGATTTGGCAATATATTTACCTTGGTTGAAAAATGTTAAAATAGTGTTTAATTGGGGCTGGGATTGTGGCTCAGCGGTAGAGCGCTTGCCTTGCATGCGTGAGGCCCTGGGTTCGATCCTCAGCACCACATACAAACCAATAAAATAAAACATTATGTCCATCTACAACTAAAAAAAAAAATTTTTTTTTAAATAGTGTTTAATTGAAGTTTAAATGGTTGTTCTCTTTTCATGTTGTCTAAAAACAGTCCGTGCCCATTTTCCTCTCAAAAGAATATACGTCTGTATGTTTGGTATGACTGGGACAGCAGGGATCATGGAGATGGTGAACTTTAAGTGATGAACTTGAGAGATGGGATAGTAAAGCAGCTTAATGGTTTTAAGAAAAAAATCATGCAATTCTGGGGTGAGGGGAGGATGATGGCTGTGGAAAACCATAAAGAGGGCTCCAAAGCAGGAAAAGTACACAGGTCTGGACACATCAAGAGCCATGAAATACCTTTAAGCAGGGCATGCCTGTTTGACCCTCAGGCTCAAGGAGAAAATGATTGTCAACTTGCTCCTAGGAAGTTTAGCCTTGGATAATTAGGGAAGAAAGGACTGGCTACCCCTGAGTGAAGCTTGCTAGTTAAATAGAAGGAAATGAGTGGATCTGAAAGAGAATCAAAGGAAGGTTAATATGAAGAACACAGAAGTATGACATTCAATGAAATTTAAGCCCCCAGCCCCTTAAGCTTAACTTTGGTATGCTCTAGAATTCCCTACTAGCTGCTACTATTTCTTGTAATGCTACCTACTAATCTACATCAATAGGCCATGAAAGAGTAAGTAAGATGCTACAGTACATCATTAGAGAAGAGGAAATGCCATTGGTCCTCTAAAGAGGGTCTGTGAAGGAAGAACCTGCCCTAGGCATGTAGCAAGTAGCTGCCCTGGGCAACAGTGGTATAATTCAACCAGGAAGTCCACTTGAACTGCCTTCTTCAGCTCCTACTTAAACAATACACATGCACATATTCACACTCATAGCCAGGAAGTATTTCTGAAAAATTACCTTTGCCTAAAGGATGTGTGGTATTCCATAAGAAATATAAATTGTTACAGCTAGCACTAATGATGCGCCCCCCTCTCTCTCTCTCTTTAGAAAACTGGTGATTTATTTGCTATCAAAGTATTTAATAACATAAGCTTCCTTCGTCCAGTGGATGTTCAAATGAGAGAATTTGAAGTGTTAAAAAAACTTAATCACAAAAATATTGTAAAATTATTTGCTATTGAAGAAGAGGTAAGTAGACAAGCTTTAGTTACTCTTTTCATTGTGTTTATTATAGTTATGATTCAGGAGACATAATCTAATATTTAAAAATGGGTTTTAGAAACTGGGGAAGATAAGGGCTCATATAACCACATATTTTATCCCCAAAGATTCTTAAATAGATATAGAAATAGAAGTAAAGAGCCGGGCACGGTGGCTCACGCTGGTAATCCCAGCACTTTGGGAGGCTGAGACAGGAGAATCGCGAGTTCAAAGCCAGCCTCAACAACAGCAAGGTGCTAAGCAACTCAGTGAGACCCTGTCTCTACATAAAACACAAAATAGGGTTGAGGATGTGGCTCAGTGGTTGAGTACCCCTGAGTTCAATCCCTGGTACCAAAAAAAGAAAGAAATAGAAGTAAAGTATCATAAGAATGGAATTAGAAAATAAGTATAAGAAAAGAGCATTTATAATTTGGTTATCTGTATTATTGTCCAACAAAGAAAAGCTAACTGAAACTAAATTGACATAATTATAAAAAGAATAAAGAGAAAGTAAAATAATTCAGAGAAAACTTTGTAAATGAAAAATAATCCTAGTAATCCAGAGATGACTCTGTAAAGTCTAGTTTTAAAAGATTGATTTTAGAAAGAAATAGGAAAAGAAAGACTGCCATTAGGAAAAATGATTCAGAAATAATTGAAACGTCTATTTTTATCCCTTTAGACATATATAAATAATCAATAAAATCATCCCTTTTGAAAAATTTTGGTAGTTTATATTCCATACCCTACTGATTTCATTTTTAGTGATTCTTTCTTAGGAACTAATCTAATGTAAATTATAGCTGCGTACATAAAGAAGTCAATATGCTGTTTATAATAAAGACTATTTAAAAAGTTAAATAAGTTCAGCTGGATGTGGTGACACACAATTCTACTCTCAGTTATTCAAGAGGCTGAGGTATCAGGATACTGAGTTCAAAGCCAGCCTAGGCAATTTAGCAAGACCCTGTCTCTCATTTTGAAAAGAAAAAAAAAAGTTGAATAAGTTAGATGGTATGATGGTTATTTACCCATAGTTAACCAAACTCAAAGTTAAGAGCCTAGACTTACAAATTGCCAGCTCTGCCCCAAGCTTCTGAGACCACTACAGAGGAATTTGGCAAACTGCATAGTCCCCACAAAACTGCTCTTACTTAGGACACCAGCTGAAGTTTAGGAGTACTGAAGGCTACTCTAACTTCAGACCACAGCTTTAAATTTGGAAGTTCCTATAACTCTCAAATTTGGTAATTTTTTAGAACGTAAAATGATTCACAGAACTCAGGAAAGTGCTATACTTACAGTTTTGCTTTTGGGTTTTTTTGTTTTTTGTTTTTGGTACTGGGGATTGAACTCAAGGGCATCTAACCATGTGCCACATCCCCAGCCCTTTTTATTTTTTTATTTTGAGACAGGGTCTTGCTTATTTGCTTAGGGCCTTGTTGAGTAGTTGAGGCTGGCCTTGAATTTGCGATCCTTCTACCTCAGGAATAGGAGGGAATTACAGCTCCCAAACTACTGGGATGAGCTTCTGGGATTATAGGATTACAGGCCTGCTGCACTGGGCAATGTTTAATATTTTGTTACAGCAAAAGGATACAGATTAGACCAACCAAAGGAAGAGACTTAGGGTGGGATATGAGATGGTTTCAAACATGAAGCTTCTTGTCCTCAGGGATACATCACCCTTCTAGCATTGATGTGTGGCAGTACACATGGAGTGTTGCCAACCTGGAAGGCCCACCCAAGCTTCCAGTCTCCAGTACATGCCATAGGTTTGGAAGAATTCCTGTAGTCTCCATTTCTTCTGGAGTGATAGTGTATCCTAAATCTTCCATCATAAATCACATTGTTTAACTTTCCATTGGCTAAAGCTGCCAGATAGTCAAAAGCACTTGTTTCAGACAGGACCCTTCAGGGGCCAGAAATGACTCCACAATTGTAGCAAAAGCCAAAATTTCTTTGATAAAGTTAATTCTTCATGATACATTAGTTTAGTAATAAAAAAAATTTACCAAAATTTTCATTACCTGAGAATATACTTATATATAATGTTATATAAATAAATCAGGACTAAAATAGATAATGTAATATGATATTCTATATACAGTATAATATGCAAACAGTTGTTATATATCTAGAATGAGATTTGATCCATAGAAAAAAGACTGAAATATGCCATAATATTAAAATAATAATCCCTGGGTGATAGAATTATTTCCCAAATTTTCAACAATCAACATATATTATTTTGTTATTTAAAAACAGTAGGTTTGCCAGGTGCTGTGGCACACACTTGTAATCCCTATGACTAGGGACTAAGGTAGGAGGATCACAAGTTTAAGGCCAGACTTGTCAATTTATCAAGACACTGTCTCAAAATTTAAAAAAGGGCTAAGAGCCAGGTGCAGTGGTACACGCCTGTAATCTCAGCAACTTGGGAGGCTGAGACAGGAGGATCGCAGTTTCAAGGCCAGCCTCAGCAACTTACAGAGGCGCTAAGCAACTTAGTAAGACCCTGTCTCAAAAAATAAAAAGGACTGGGAATATAGCTCAGTAGTAAAGTGCCCCCTGGGTTCCATTCCCAGTTAAAAAAAAAAAAAAAATGAGGTGAGGGTAAGGATGTAATTCAGTGGTAAAGCACCCCTAGGTTCAATCCCCACAATCCCCAGTATGGCAAAAAATAATAATAATTTATTTTTTTTTTGTGGTACTGGGGATTGAACTCAGGGGTACTCGACCACTGAGCCACATCCCCAGCCCTATTTTGTGTTTTATGTAGAGACAGGGTCTCACTGAGTTGCTTAGCGCCTCGCCATTGCTGAGGAATAATAATAATTTTAAAAAATAAATGCAACAGGTTTGTTGTGTTTTGGGGGGTTTTTAGTTTGTTTGTTTTAGTATTTCTCTTTTTTTCCTGTTACTACTAAATGGTATAGAAATTTAAAATATTTTATAAAAGTGTTTTGGGGCTATGTAGGAAAAATTATAAAAGGAAGAAAGGAACTGGCTATAGTAGCATACACCTATAATCACAGCTACTAGGGAAGCTGAGGCAGGAGGATTGCAAGTTTGAGGCCAGTCTAGGCAACTTAAACAGACTCTATCTCAAAAAATAAAAAGGAGCTGGGTGCGGTGGTACATGCCTGTAATCCCAGCACTTTGGGAGGCTGAGACAGGAGATTTGCGGGTTCAAAGCCAGCCTCAGCAACGGCGAGGGACTAAGCAACTCAGTGAGACCCTGTCTCTAAATAAAACACAAAATAGGGCTGGAGATGTGGCTCAGTGATCGAGTATCCATTAATTCAATACCCGGTACCAAAAAAAAAAAATTTAAATTAAAGGGCTGGGGATGTAGCTTACTGGTAGAGTACCTCTAGGTTTAATCCCCAATACTGCAAAAATGAGGGGGGATAGAATAAAAAGTTGGAGATGAATTCTGAATTTTAAGACTTATTAAAATTTTCAGGGGCTGGGGCTGTGGCTCAGTGGTAGAGCGCTTGCCTCACATGCATGAGGCACTGGGTTCGATCCTCAGCACCACATAAAAATAAATAAAATAAAGATATTGTGTCCATATACAGCTAAAAAATATATATTTTAAAAAAAATTCAAATTTCTAAAATTGGCATACATCTTATGATAATAATGTTGTTATTTGATATTTTATTGATAATGAATCATACAGTCAATCATACATTGAAATCAAAGTTTAAAACAAACCAGCGCAGATACAAATGAGCAGATCATAACTTTAATGCAAGAAGGGCCACTGAACTATTCCACCATCTATTTGTTTTTAAGGATAAGACTTCATTCCTCTAAGTAAAAGTACTTGTCATTAGAAAAATTTCAGGTGTTTAGGAGATTTGTTAGAAGAACTATTGTTCTAAATATACTGCTATGCATTAGAAATTTAAGATAATTTTAACATAATCATTGAACATTGTAACAGTGATTTGGTAGTTTAGATTTAGCCCATTTTCACCGGTTGATTTTCCAAAACAAGTCTGACTTTCTTACGTAATAAGAATTTGGATATATATAAATATAAATATAAATATATATATATATATATATTGTTCATTGAAAGTGCATATAAAGGTGTTTAATATGAAGAATTTAATCTGCTTATAATTTTGTGCAAAGTTAGAAAAATTATGATTGTAACAATTTTTTTCTATTTGCCTCAACAAATGTTTTCAGTGAACAGTGTGTACAGCTTCTGAAAATTTGTTTTTTTTTCTGTTATGTTTGATAACATGTATTAAAATGCAATTTTTGAGAAAAAATAAAGAATTTGGAAGATGTTAATTCTTATATGTGCGCAGTCAACAAATATTTCAGTGAAATTCAGGTGAAGCAATTCAAAGTGCCTTAGTCATCATAACTAAACCTACCTTCAGACAAAATCAGATAGCAGGATTTGATGGCTCATGCCTGTAATCCCAGCTACTCAGGGGGTTGAGGCAGGAGAATTGCAAATTCAAGGGCAACCTCACTCAGTAGCTTAATGAGACTGTTTCAAAATTAAAAAGAAAAAGGCTTGAGCCAGGTGCTAAGCAATTCAGTGAGACCCTGTCTCTACATAAAACACAAAATAGGGCTGGGGATGTGGCTCAGGGGTCGGGTATCCCTGAGTTCAGTCCCCAAGTACCAAAAAAAAAAAAAAAGAAAAGAAAAGAAAAAGGCCTGGATAGAGAGCTCAGGAGTAAAGCAAACTGGTTCAATATCCAGTATGGAGAAGGAAAAAGTAAGTAAAAACAAATGAAATCAGATAAGTGCTGCCATATAATCAAATCTTTTTTTTTTTTCCACATTGATTCCCAAATTGTGATTTTTTTTTCCCCCAGACAACAACAAGACATAAAGTACTCATTATGGAATTCTGTCCATGTGGGAGTTTATACACTGTTTTAGAAGAGCCATCTAATGCCTATGGACTACCAGAATCAGAATTTTTAATTGTCTTACGAGATGTGGGTATGTTTATTTATTTATATGATTTTGTGTGTGTGTGTGTGTGTATGTGTAACATATCATGACATAAAATTTTTAGAAATTTACATTAAAATGGAAGAACTTTATGTGATGCTTTCTTTGATATACCAAAAGCCCAATGTCAAAAAGAAAAAATTAGATAAATTTGACTTCATCAACATTTAAAACATCTGTGCTTCAAAAGATAACAAGTCTCTCATCCCATAGGATGAGATAGAAAGATTTGCAAATCACAAATAAGGAATTTTTCTCTGCGTAATTCAACAATAGAAAAACAACCCCAATTTTTAAATAGGCAAAGAGTTTGAATAGACATTCTCCCAAAAAGCTATATAAATCGCCAGCAAGTACATTAAAAGATGCTGAACATCATTAGTTAATAGGGAAATTGAAATCAAATCCACAATGAAATACCACTTCCTACTCCCCTAGAATAATCAAAAAGACAAAACAAATATTGGCAAGGATGTGGAGACACTGGAACCCTCAAACAAGACTGATAAGATTATAAAATGATACTTTGGAAAGCAGTCTGGCAGTTTCTCAAAAGGTTAAATATAGAATTACCATATGACCCAGCAATTCTACTGCCAATTATATATCCAAAAGAATTAAAAACATATCCATACAAAAACTTATACCAGTATGCATAATTCATAGTATCCAAAAAAAACAGCCCAAATGTTCATCAACTGATGAATGGATAAACAAAAATGTGGTATATTCATATGATGGAATATTATTCATTCCTAAGAAATGAAGTAATGATACATGCTAAAATGTGGATGAATCTCGAAAACATTATGCTCAGTGAAAGAAGCTGGACACAAAAAGCCACAATATTACATGATTCCACTTATATGAAGTATTCAGAATAGATAAATCAAATAGACAATAGAGAAAGCAGACTAGTGATTGGTGAGGACAGAGTTGGGAAGTGGCTGATAATGGTTATGGGATTTCTTTTGGTGTGGTAGAAATGGGGTTTTATTTTGGGCATGATAAATGTTCTGAAATCAGTAGTAATAATTATACAGCGCTAAAAATTACTGAATTGTACACTTTAAAAAGATGAATGTTGTGCTTTGAGTTATATCTCAATAAAACTTTTTGTTTTTTAAAATGGCAACCAACAGAAATAATAACTTTTTAAAAGAACCCAATATTTGGGCTGGGGTTGTAGCTCAGTGGTAGAGCTCACATGTGTGAGGCCCTGGGTTCAGTCTTTAGCACCACATACAAATAAATTAATAAAACAAAGGTCCATCAACAACTAAAAAAAACTTTTAATAAAACACCCAATATTTGAGGAATGGGAAAAGCCCAGTTATAAGGAAAGTATAAAATTAATGGGAATTCTTAAACTTGACACTGAAAGCAGCAGAGCGAAGACCATTAAGAATTAAATGAGGGACTGGGAATGTAGCTCAGCGGTAGAGCGCTTGCCTCACATGCGTGAGGCCCTGGGTTTGATCCTCAGCACCACATACAAAGCAGTAAAATAAAGACATTGTGTAAAAAAAAAAAAAAAAAAATTAAAAGAATTAAATGAAAGTGAAACAATTATTAGTATGCTACAGTCTTTTTAATCAAATATAAATTGTAAATAATTGATGCCTTCCTAAGTACATTGCTAGCCCTGACTTTTAATAATTGTACATTGGTAACCCTAAACTTATTTTCATATGTTCATTTGGACATTCTTGGATCAGCTATCAAATGTTTCAGTGACACTGCATGTCAGCTTAATTTAACAATGGAGTCACCTTAAGAAGAAAAGAAAATGGGCTTTTGAAATAGTACTAAGCATATAAGAAATATATTTTTATGGAGACTAGTCAGAAACTTGCCCTTTTACTTTTTTGTTACTTTATTTATTGAATACAGTTTAATTTTTATGCAATTTTCCCCCAAGGTAAAGAAATATAAAGGTGAAAGTTTGATATCTTTCTGGGAATCTTTATTATTCTTTTATTTATTTATTTATTTTTTTGGTACCGAGGATTGAACTCAGGGGTACTCGACCACTGAGCCACATCCCCAGCCCTATTTTGTGTTTTATGTAGAGACAGGGTCTCACTGAATTGCTTAGCGCCTTATTCTTAAGATATATATACACACATACACAAAAGCAATTCCAGAGATCATATGCTTTAGACTATTTTGTTACATTTTCCTGATAGTATTTAAGGGAGATTGGAGTTCTCCCTAGATCATATTGATTCTTACTCTAAAACTCTTTATAATTGAAATATGAAGGGGAGTGTGTAGAATATCCATTACTTTGAGTGAAATGTTTTTGCACCAGCTTATGGAAGAACATACATTGTGTGAATATGAGTGTATTAAATCAATGAATTTGAGATATATATGTACACATAAATACCCACATTATGATTCCTTTGTTTTATATTTATTACCAAAGTGGGTGGAATGAATCACCTTCGAGAAAATGGAATAGTGCACCGTGATATCAAGCCAGGAAATATCATGCGTGTCATAGGGGAAGATGGACAGTCTGTGTACAAACTCACAGATTTTGGTGCAGCTAGAGAATTAGAAGATGATGAGCAGTTTGTTTCTCTGTATGGTACAGAAGAATATTTGGTAAGTTATGTATCACTAATAATTTCATTTTCTAAAAAAATATTTCTAGTTGTAGTAGGACATAGTATTTTTATTTGTTTGTTTATTTAATGTGGTGCTGAGGGCTAAACACAGTGCCTCACACATGCTAGGCAATCACTCCACCCCTGAGCCAAACCTCAGCCCTAATAATTTCATTTTAAAATGCTAAATATATTGCAAATATAATTAATTGGGTAATTAGTAAACCAGTTCATGATCTATAAAATGTTATGTGTAATTTTTATAACAAAAATTGAATTTTCTATTCTAATGAATATGGTATGTAAGAAGGGTATAAGATATAGGTTTTTAAGGGTACTATTTTTTTTTAATTTTTAAAATTGTTTTTGAGGGGGCACCAGGGATTGAGCTTGGGAGCATTTGACCACTGAGCCACATCCCCAGCCCTATTTTGTATTTTATTTAGAGACAGGGTCTCACTGAGCTGCTTATAGCATCTCACTTTTTCTGAGGCTGGCTTTGAACTCAGGATCCTCCTGCCTCATCCTTCTGAGCCGCTGGGATTACAGGCATGCGCCACTGCACCCAGCAAGAAGACACTATTTTTCTGTTAAAAATTCTTAGAAGTTTTGTAGTACCCTTAAATCTTTAATTTTACTAATGTCACGGATCTTTGTTGAAATAAAAAGCTATCTGTACCCTCAAGAAGCATCCAGCCACTAAAGGATACTATTTTTGGATCAGAGCAGTTAATACATTATAAGCTTGTTATAATACTATTCCCTTTAGAGCAAAATTAATTATATTTCTGAAACAGAAAATTGTATTCTGAGGGACTTAGTTATGGAAGAACCAAAAGGACTATTTTACATATAAAACGATGCCTCTAGAAATACCTAACTTGAAATGCCAGAAAGGTAGAAAAACTCTGGTTGAAAAGATTTATTTAGGTGCGTTTGTGTGAAGTTAGTAAGATTTGAAGCACTTAAGAAAATATTACTTAAAAGTAGGAGGCAAAGCCAGCCTCAGTAACTTAGTGAAGCTCTAAGCAACTCAGCAAGATCCTGTTTCTAAATAAACTACAAAAAAGGGCTGGAAACGTTGCTCAGTGGTTAAGCACCCATGGTTCAATCTCTAATACAAATAATAATAATAATAATAATAATGTAAATACTTTGGATTTGTAATTGGGAAGTTTATGTGGCTATCATTAATTGTTCATGGCTCTGAGAGTCTTGACAGTCTTAGGTTCTGTGACCTTTTTTCCAATTGGCTGCTGCTGTTGTAATGTTATAAGATGAAGGATAGTCTAGCAACCCCTATGGCTTTATTCAGATTATTCTAAGTCTGAGTGAAGTGGGGCATCTTATTTGTTCTCCTAACAATATATCACCCCAAAGTGATCTGTAGTTATGTTTGACAATCTTTTAGATAAGAGAACCTAAAAATGGATATCATTCATTCATTCCATAAATATTTATGGAGTGCCTACTGTGAACCAGGCACTGTTCTAGCTACTGAGATTTCTAAGGCAAACCAAACACACATCATTCCTGCTGTATGGAACCCACATTCTAGTAGACAAAACAGAAGTTAACAAGATAAATTAGATAATTAAATAAGATAAATTGGGAACATTAAAGTTTTTCACAAACAATAAATAAAAGTAAGAAAGAGTGATTAGATTAGCAGGAGAAAGATAGCAAGGGAAAGTATCCCTTGAGGCCTAAACGAACTGACAGTGAAATGATAAAAAGAAGCAAGACAGGCAGAGATTTGAGGATAAGTGTTATAAGCAGAAGAAACAGCATCTGCATAAGGCCCAGGACAAGAATAACCTTGGGTGTTCAAGAGACAGAAAGGAAAGCAGTGTGGCTGGGATCTAGTGAGAGAGGGAGCAAGTAGTAGGAGCTGAAAATGAAATAGTAATCTTGGGTCCACCAGATGATACAGGCTAGTAATATTTCCCACCCTGTCATACAAACACCCCATTTTTATGAGTGTTTCACAAATTTCTTCATCTCAAAGTGAAATTCTAGGTAATATAATCAACCTACATAACCTAACTGAAATACCCTAATATATTAATAATATAAAGGAAAATAGTTCACAATAAAATAATAGGTATTTAATATGTAAAAGTTTAGGAACAACTTCACTAGCAAACAAATGAAGTAGTTATATATGCTTGTACCTATGGGCATGTCATTTTGAATACAAGTGCAGTGATAGCTTGTATTAAGTGAATCGTTTATCACAAAATCAGTATGGTCATTGGCATGATTTACCAAAGTAGTGAGCAATTCTTGGTAAAGTGTTTAGCTAGACAAAGCAGGTTTAAGTAATAGCTGCATTCATGGGAAAACAATACAGAATGCTTTGTCATATATAAAATGAAGTTAGAAATCGATTTCTTATGCAAATTAAAACTACTCTAAGAATTCATTTCACTTCAGTCAGAATGGCAATTATCAAAAATACAGGTAACAGGGCTGAGGTTGTGGCTCAGTGGTAGTGTGCTTACCTCATATGTGTGAGGCACTGGGTTCTATCCTCAGCACCACGTATAAATAAATAAAAGGTCCATTGACAACTAAAAAAAAAATTTTTTTTTAAAATACAGGTAACAATACATGTTGGCAAGAATGTAGGGAAAAAGGTATACTTATACATTGCTAGTGGGACTGCAAACTGGTGCAACCACTCTGGAAAGCAGTATAGAGATTCCTCAAAAAACTTGGAATGGAACCAACATTTGACCCAGTTATCCCACTCCTTGACATATACCCAAAGGACTTAAAATCAGCATATTATAGTGATGCTGCCACATCAGGTTTATAGCAGCTTGATTCATAATAGCTAAGCTATGGACCCAACTTAGGTGCCCTTTAACAGATGAATGGGTAAGAAAAATGTGGTACATAGACACAATGGAATATTACTCAGTCATAAAGAAGAATGAAAATATGGCATTTGCAGGTAAATGAATGGAACTGAAGACTATCATGCTAAGTGAAATAAGCAAATCCCAAAAAACCAAAGGCTGAATGTTCTCTCTAATGCAGATGCTAACACACAATGAGGGATGGGGGAATAGAAGTTCATTGGATTAGACAAAGGGGAATGAAGAGAAGGGAGAAGGAATGGGAATAGGAAAGACAGTAGAATGAATCTGACATAGCTTTCCTATGTTCATATATGAGTACATGACCAGTGTAACTCCACATGATGTACAACCACAAGAATGGGAAATTAAACTCCACATATGTATAACATGTCAAAACACATTCAACTGTCATGTATATCTAAAAAGAACAAATAAAAAATAAAAATAAAAGGAATACATGTCTTACCTTCATAAATATCTGGCAGGATATTGGAAAGTAATTTGTGCTATGGAGAGAGTAACTGTTAGATGTATTGCAAGATGCCTCTAAATCTCATCTCTGCCCACCAAATACCAGTAGCCATCCATTTATGGTGATGACCATAATAAACAGCCTTCATAAGCTTGCTCCCACAATACCAACTATTAATCTTTCATATCACCTCCTAGAAACACAGGTTAGCTTTTGCTTCTAACTGACTTTTAAATTAGGAAGAACAAAACATTCAATAAATTAACTCCAAGCCAGGCATGGTGGCGCACACCTATAATCTCAGCACTTTGGGAGACTGAGACAGGAGAATTGTGAGTTCAAAGCCAGCCTCAGCAACAGCGAGGCGCTAAGCAACTCAGACCCTGTCTCTAAATAAAACACAAAACAGGGCTGGGGATGTGGCTCAGTGGTCGAGTACCCCTGAATTCAATCCCTGGTGCCAAAAAATAAAAATAAATTAACTCCAAGTCCATGTTGAACTCTAGGTTGAAATTATATTTTAATCGATTTCCTATTTCAAAATAACTCTTATCCCTATTTTCACATACAGAAAGGTTTAATACTTTAATACTAGAAATTTTAAAATAAATAATAGTCTGAAGCTCAACAATCTAGAAACATTCTGTATTTAAATGAAAACCTTGCGTGTTTGGAATTTTTCAGGAATTACCCAGCCAGAAGTTAAATCTTCTGTCTTGATGTGTTAAAGCCCATCATTCTGTCTTCCATTGTTTTTGATATGACCCTTATTATCTAAATGATAGAATCCTGAAAGCCTTGAAGTAGCTTTATTCCTATTACAGATGCAGTTGCCCAGGCCCAGTAATACCAATCTCTATACACACACAAATGGCACATTTGGGAGAGAGCCAGTGGGCACAAACTCTCTGTCAGACTAACATGTGTCAAGCCACTCCCAGTCAGTCGCTACCTGGGGAAGAACTTCCAAGTCTGCCAATTAAATTGTTTATTATTGTACCTATCGAGATGGTCCTCCCTTTGTCTCCTTCTAGAATCACTATATCTCTTCTTTCCAGGTTGATTACCTCATGTTTAAGAAGATATTGGACATGTTCAGGTACTTTGGACTAGTCACAGGACCATGTGTACACTAAGCACTAGCTGCTGGATCTAGCTGTCACTTTGAATAACAGTCACTTTATTTTCTATGCCACAGAACCAGCATAGCTGTTCAGACCCCCTGTATCTGTTAGACATGTACTTGGAAACTCATTTCAAACCCAGATCTTATAGTTCTTATTTCCACTTTTCATTTCCCACTAAAATATATTTCCGAAAATTGTCTTTCTCCCTCCCACCCCTATGATCCTCTCTACAAAATCCAGACTGATCCTTTGGGAGTCACATTCATAGATTGTATCATTTAAAAACCACTCCTGGAATTATTTCCTGCATGGATTCCCATTCCCATAAGCCTTAGACAAATCCCACAATGTCATAAGAGTTTGTTTTAGTCTGGAATTATTTGGGTGATGACTCTACTTTGATCCCTAGTACATTTATGAAGCTTTATCCCAAGGACCCTCAAGTTACCAGAGCATAACTTTTATAAAGGCAGATGTCAGGAGGTTAAGCTTGTGTGGCCATTGCAGAGCTAAATGTCTAGATCTTTAAAACTCCTACATCATTTCTTAGAAAATCCAACTATTTTCAGCAAATCTGGAATAGTGTCTCCTGTGCTTAATGACATGTTTAATATCAGACCAGCTACTTAACTGGGTCATTAGGTCCCCAAAGCATTCAGTAAAGCTAATCCTCTGAACTGATTCTAGACAATTTAGTTTTCATTTCAGAACCTATATGACTAGCTCTGATGGATTGCATATGATTGTAAGCAAAGAAATCAAAGTCACCTAATAGGTTTTGGGGTATGAGCAACTGGATAGATGGTGGTATTATTTATTTAAAAGATAAAGATAGGTGGGAAACAGGTTTGAGAAGACCATGAGTCTCTTTTGGATGTGTTAAATTTGAGCTGCCTTTTAAACATTAAAAAGAACAATAGGATATATGAATCTGAAGCTCAGGATAGGAGATAGATTTAGAATTAAAGCATATAGGGGATATTTAATACACTAGACCTGAATGGGAAGTGAGGAAGTAAGGTAACTATTTTGCTGGGGTGGGAAGCAGAGAACTGGATGACAATTGAAAGGGTTGGTGAGATCAGTTTAGGGTTTTGTTCTTATTTTTTTAATGTAAGTTATGGAGAGGGAAAATTGATGCATAAATTAAAAGGCATAATTGCAAGAATTCATTTCTGGAATTGGTAAGATAATATAAGGGGCTTCACAGTACAAATGGAAAAGTTGGTCTTTGATATGAGCTGTTTTAACTGGAAAGTAGGTTTGATGAATGGACTCAAATTCAGGTAGGTTGATGTATGCTAAAGGACCTAAAGGAGAGTTGATCTGATGGCTTCTATTTCCTATTTGAAGTATGATGTGAGATCATCAAAATTGAGGGTCACAGGAGTTGGTATTAAGGTTTGAGATGAAGAAGGGAAGTGGTGTAAATATATTGGTCACAAGCTCATTGTTTTTTCATCCTTTTTGTTTTTTCTTAGCATCCTGATATGTATGAGAGAGCAGTGCTAAGAAAAGATCATCAAAAGAAATATGGAGCAACAGTTGATCTTTGGAGCATTGGGGTAACATTTTACCATGCAGCTACTGGATCACTACCATTTAGACCATTTGAAGGACCTCGCAGGAATAAAGAAGTGATGTAAGTGGGCCCATCTAAAATTAGAAGTAATTTTTTAAATGTATATATTGGTTTGTTTCACCGTATGTTAGAATTGGACACTAATGAAAATTGGCTTATCAGTCATTTCTGATTTTTTTATAAACTATCAAGTTTTTAATAAGAATGCAGCCTTATAAAAGTATATAGGCATAATTTTCTACATTATATTTAAATGTCTTACATACAAAGTATAAAATAGTGTCTAATCTTTGGTCCATAATTGAAAGTACACCACATCTTGATTTTTATTTCAGCACACTGTTTATTTCACTTTGAGTATTTGTCAGTGTTTTTTTTCCTCCATGCAACTGAAAAAAATAATGAAATTCTGTGAAGTACTAGAACCATTACCAGATCTAAAAGAAATATAATTCTTATTCTACACTGATCTGATTCCTTTTACCATTTTAAAAATAACATTTTGGCAATAGTATAATACTAAATTTTTTTTCTAGTATTGCCAGTTTGATTTAGAGGCTGCGTTTTATTATTATAGTATATTATGTACTGCCATATTTTTAGAAAATAATTAGCATACAAAATCATTTATTGTAAACCAAATAATCAAGGAAAAGAGAGTTTTTTTTTTTTTTTTTTTTTTGGTACTGGAGATTGAACTCAGGGTTACTCGACCACTGAGCCACATCCCCAGCCCTATTTTGTGTTTTATGTAGAGACAGGGTCTCACTGAGTTGCTTAGCGCCTCGCCGTTGCTGAGGCTGGCTTTGAACTCGCGATTCTCCTGTCTCAGCCTCCCTAAGTGCTGGGATTACAGGCTTGCGCCACCGCGCCCGGCGAAAAGAGAGATTTCAGGGTGTGAAATTTATTATAAAATTATGTATGCATTGATCATGCTTCTTTTTTATTTTAAAAGAAATGAATGAATGACCTTGCTTCACGAGAAACAGCCAACCCACACACATAAATAATTGTGAGGTTATGAGTATTTAGTGTAGTAAATGATTTGGGACAGTAACTCCCTGACAACCTAACCTGTGCAACCATTCTTTTAAGTCTTCATATATTTATCAGACCGTTACATTTTTGACCTTACCTTTTGTAAGCACACAAAGTAATAATCTCAACTATAAAATTACAACCTTTTACTTAGTCTCATTTCAGAAAGTTGAGGGAGAAGCACATTTTTTGCATTTGTTGATTTAAGGAAATAAAATAAACTTATACCATGACTTGCTAAAACTTGGTACTCATCATTTTCCAGCATGGATGGTGCATGAGAGAAGACATTTATTAACTGCACTGATGATTTAGGTATAGCATTAGCCTGAGCCTACTTTATAGCAGTGCCCTGTTTACTAAAATTCTTTCATGAACAATGACTAAGAGTCTGTTTTAGTCAGCTATTTTGCCACTGTGACCAAAAGTCCTGATAAGAACAATTTTACAAGACCAGAAGTTTATTCGGGGTTCATGGTTTCAGAGATCTCAGTCCATAGATGGCCAACTCATGGCTTTATGCCTGGGATAAGGCAGAATATCTTGGCAAAAGGGCATGACAGAGGAAAGCAGCTCAGGACAAGACAATCAGGAAGTAGCCCGCTGGGCATATAGCTCAAGTGATAGAGTGCTCGCCTCACATGCACAAGGCCTTGGGTTCAATGCCCAGCACCACCAAAAAAAAAAAAAAAACAAAGGAAGTAGAGTGAGAGCTCCACTTGACAAGGACAAAATATAAACCCCAAAGGGACACCCCCATCGACCCATCTCCTCCAGCAGCACCCTCCCTGCCTATAGTTACCATCCAGTTAATCCATTCAAGTGGATTAGTACATTGATTATGTTAAGGTTCCTGTGACCCAATCATTTCACCTCTGAACGTTCTTATATTTTTTCCCACATGAGCTTTAGGGAAACATCTCATAGCTAAACTATAACAGTCAGTTTGTATTCTTCTCATTAAATGTAAATTGTGCCTAAGAGTTATGCTTTTTAAATATGTTTTAAAGTAATAGCATTTCTTGATGCTATAGAAATGGATTAAATAAAAGTGTGATACACTCTAGTAAAGGAAACATTTGGCTCATAGGTAAATGAGCTGCCTAGAGATACCTGAGAGTTTTGCCTGACTCCAATGTGAGCAGTTAATACATTAGAAGAATTTATCTTTTTATACAGAAACTGCTTTTTATAAGCACTGATACTAGTGAATGTTAGAGGTGCTTAAAGTAGTCAGTAATGACTATTTTACTTTACTGATGATGATATATTCATCTCATATTATAGCAGTGTTGCTCTTTCAGCATCCTGTTCATATCTTTTGATTGTTTATATGTAGATCTTATCATATTTAGTTAAGCTTTTTCAAGAATATGTATAAGAATTGGGCAAGGTGGAACATGCCTGTAATCTCAGTGAAGTGGAAGGCTGAGAGAGGAAGATCATAAGTTCAAGGCCAGTCTTGTCAATTTAGTGAAACCCTATCTCAAAATAAAAAATAAAAAGGTCTGGGGATAGAGTTCAGTGTTAGAGTACCCCTGAGTTCAATCCCTAGTACCAAAAAAAAAAAAAAAAAATTATGTAAGAATTCTATCATTCCTTCTGTTAACCTCTCTTCTGCATAAATCTCTCATATCTCCATTTATTCCTCCATAATTGGGTTCTTCTCATGTGAACACACCTTATTTTTCATTAACTTCCTTCTTTGAAAAATCTTTACTCAGAGCATGATAGTGCATTCTTGTAATCCCAACAACTCAGGAGGCTGAGGCAGAAGGATTACAAGTTTGAGGCCAGCCTCAGCAATTTATCAAGGTCCTAAGCAACTTATTGAGACTCTGTCTCAAAATAAAAAGGGTTGAGAATGTGGCTTAGTGGTTCAACACACCTCTAGGTTCAATCCCCACTACCAGAAAAAAAATTTCTTTGTGACTGTTTCTACTGAGGAGGCAGCAAACAGTCTAAATCAGTCCATTGTACTGATTGATTGTTTTTTTTAAACGCACTGCTTTACTCAGCACATATTTATTTAAATATGAAATTCTGAGATGAGATAATGTAGAATTCTTCTGTATTATGTAACATAATATTTTAATGTGGGTGGTAGTATTCTTAAATGCCTGAAGCTCTCTCATATTTCCTACTTTTAGATTTTATTTAGGAAAGTTTTGAAATGCTTTAAAAGGCTGTTTTCTTTGACTTGCTATGTCATTGTGGTGGTATTTTGCTTCCCCATCCATCTCTGTCTTTGGTTCATCTTTATTTTTATCTTCATCAAGAATTACATGAAATTTGACTTAAAATTTTGTTCTATACATCTGTTCTTATGTGTGTATATATTTTTTCAGTTTACAAAATTTTTCTGATACTGTGCTATGTTATAGTTCTAACTTTTTTAATTTTAAAGAATGCTGTTGTTCATTCTGCAGTAATTTTATAGTCCAGTTGACTGTGCCTTTGGATAATATGGTAAGAAGGATTAGATGCTATTTTCATGGTCTAGAGATATTCTGTGACATAACTGTTTTTGTTTGCTCCATTTTTTCAGATGGAAAAATTAATATTTTTGTTGTGAACATCAAGATGCTGTTAATGGCACTCTGAGATCCCAAATGAAAATTAATTATGGCATATATAAAATAATCGTACAACCACTATTCTACTTCAGTCAGTCAGATTCAAAATATTTTGATTGTTTTATGGATCCTGTGACCATCAATCACAATTCATCTAGTAGATAATTGTAGGTGCAATTGAGGAAATACTTTTGCAAAACCCATTAGTAAGCCATGCAATAATGAACTGCTTATTTTATTCTGCTTTTATTTCTCCCAAGGTATAAAATAATCACTGGAAAGCCTTCTGGTGCAATATCTGGAGTACAGAAAGCAGAAAATGGACCAATTGATTGGAGTGGAGACATGCCTGTTTCTTGTAGTCTTTCTCGGTAAGTACAGTGAACCTAGTTCTCATCGTTTGCACTTTGGTGTTTGAAGTGTTTATTGCCTAAAATCACAAATACTGAAATACTTAAGTGTAGTTTGCTTTTAATTATTATTAAGCATGTGGTTTTTGTCATTTGTGGTTATGTAAATATTTATTCTGAGCTTATATAAATAATTTTCCAGGACATAGGACATATATTTTTTTATAGTTCATTAGAATTATACCTAATAGTGGAGTTCATTGTGACATATTCATACGTGCACATAATGTAATTTGCTCTATACATACTCTAGAATTTTTCCCTCCCCTCTTCTCTCACCCTGCTCCACTTCCCCTCCTCTTCTGGTCTTCCTTCTAATTCATAGGTCATATATTTTTTGAGATTGCTAATCACTAGTCTTGGAGTTCTTCCAAAGTCAAGATCCTGCTCAGGACCTTGGTATTTTTTTTACTGACCTTCATACTGATGTACCACAAAGAGTGGTGTAGGTTTGAATAAACATCTCAACTGGAATTGTAAAAACCAAATGCCAAAAAGTGTGATATTATCCTCATTTTAAAAAAATACTCTAAGCTGGGCACGGTGGCGCACACCTGTAATCCCTGCACTTTGGGAGGCTGAGACAGGAGAATCGCAAGTTCAAAGCCAGCCTCAGCAACGGCGAGGCACTAAGCAACTCAGTGAGACCCTGTCTCTACATAAAACACAAAAAATGGGACTGGGGATGTGACTCAGTGATTGAATGCCCCTGAGTTCAATCCCCAGTACCAAACAAACAAACAAACAAATAAATAAATAAAATACTCTAAAAAGAATGTCCTGCTATAAATGCAAAAAAAATTCAAATTATTCAAAAAGAGAGAAATAATGATTTTCTAGTACTTTTTCAGAATTTCAAATGTTTATATGGGTCTTAAGTTAGCAGCCAGAATTCAAAAACATTATATTGTAAAATAAGAATCCTAATTATCACAAGAAAAGAATTAATGTAAACGAAATTAAAAATAGAAAATAAATTATGTAAAATTTTTACTCTGGAAATAAAGCCAAGACTTGTCAATATTTGGAATTGTCAAATTAACTTATATTTTTCCTGAGTGTGATAATTGTTTAATCCACAAGTGAACACACAAAGGGTCTGATGTACTGGCTTTAGCACCGATTAAAAATGTGGGCACAAGGACATTAAATACTACAAATTAAATGAAACAAACTAACCAGAAATGTGAGAGACTACAAAATAAATAAGTACATAAATAACCATCTTCTTTCCTATTGTAGTAGTCAAGACTGGATAGAGAGAGAAACCTAACCCAACTGGTTTAAGTGAGAAAGGAAATAGATTGACTTCGTAATTAAAAGTCCACATGTGTATATGACTTAGAGCACAGCTGAATCCTTGGCCTCAGACTGTCATTGAGACTTGGTCTCTTTCATTGTTCAGATCTGCTTTTCTCTGACTTTTCTTCACTTAAGGTCAGACTCTTTCCTGGGAGCCACTGATGGCTGCTGGCATTCCCAAACTAACATTCTCATGGTTTTGAAAACTCCATAGGAAGAAAACTGACTTTCTTTATCAAACATTTCTGGATTGATTTTCATTGTACTAATTTGTACTACCACCTGGCCACCTTCAATTAATCACAATAACCACATGTCCATCTGTGCACAAAGAGTGGTGCTAGAGAGTAGAGGGGTTTGAAGTCCTTATAAAGAAGGGAGAATGGCCATCTGTTTGGCAAAAATAATGTCTACTATGTACTTTAAAAACTATTAGCAGAATTATTCTTGTGGCTGTCACATAGCCAAACTTAAAATTTAAAGTCTATGAAATTGTATTATTGAGAGTCTCTTTGAACATGTTTTATATAACGGTAAAAGCATGAGACAGAAAAAGGATTCTTCCACTCAATTTTTAAAAATATGTGAGCTTTTTTTTTTTTTTTTTTTGGTACCAAGGATTGAACTCACGGGTACTCAACCATTGAGCCCCATCCTCAGTCCCATTTTTGAGTTTTATTTAAAGACCGGGTCTCACTGAGTTGCTTAGCACCTTGCCATTGCTGAGGCTGGCTTTGAACTCGCAATTCTCCTGTCTCAGCCTCTCAAAGTGCTGGGATTACAGGCGTGCACCACTGCGCCCGGCCATATATGAGCTTTTTACTCAAATTAGTCCTTATTAAATTGGTATTGATTGCTAGATTATTATAGTAATTTTACTTCCTAGAGAAGTATACTTAAAAGGCATATGAATTCCATATATAAAATTACATGTTGGAGTGCCATATTACAAGGACATTAAAGACCTTTTGCTGGAAATTAAAACATTATCTTATCCTCATGACCATCTGGTTCTAATCAACTGCTCTCACTGGCTAGCCATATATATTTGGAAAAGTGAGGAAACTGAACAAAGAGAAAATAAAAAAACAATAATCAGTAAATGATAAGCTAACATCAAAAAGCTGGTCTCCCTAATTCATTGACAAATGACATTAAATAAAGGTTATCTGGCTTTCTGAAAAGTTGGCGGATTTTGGTTTTTCAAGAAAATTAATCTAGTAATAAAAGTTCAGCATCATTAATCCAAAATGCTCCAAAATCCATAACTTTGAGTGCCAGTATGGTACAAGTAGAAAAACCCACATCTGACCTTATGTGACAGGTCATAGTCAAAATGCAGGTACACTAAAAATACTGTATAAAATTACCTTCAGGATATGTGTATAGTGTATCATGAAACACTGGTGAATTTTGGACTTTGGTTCCCCCCAAAAAAATCTTTCATAAGGTATATGTTTATGTGCCAAAGTTTGAAAAAAATTTGAAATCAGAAACACACAGCCTGTAATAATAATAGCAATTCCTTTGATTCATTGGTAAATGTTATGATTCTGTACCTAAACAAAATGTGACGTTCACTCTAACGTTTTTCAATACTATTTTAGGGGTCTTCAGGTTCTACTTACCCCTGTTCTTGCAAACATCCTTGAAGCAGATCAGGAGAAGTGTTGGGGTTTTGACCAGTTTTTTGCAGAAACTAGTGATATACTTCATCGAATGATAATTCATGTTTTTTCACTACAACAAATGACAGCTCATAAGATTTATATTCATAGCTATAATACGTAAGTACCTTTTTATGTTTTTATATCAGAATACCATGTTATATAATAAATATTTTCCTAAAATAGAGGAAATAGGAAAGAGATCTCAACTTCACTAAAGGCACCCACCTCTCACTAGGAGAATTATGATTAAGTGCATAGTAAATTCCTTTTCACTTATCTCTGGAATCAAAAAAGGATTAATTTTCTTAAATCTCAAGGTAAATTGTCTTTAAACTGCAAGTTTTACAAAACTAATTCTTGGACTTTTTTCAAATTACACAGTCACATAATCATGAAATACCATGTACTGATAAATGAGCTAGTTTTTAAGAATATTATCTTGTTTTTAAAACATTAAAGCCTAAATATAATGTAGTTTTGATTTGTATTTAGTGGGTGCTGGAGATAAATCAACGTTTGTTATACATAAACAAAACTATATTATACCCATCTATCATATACCGTGTAATACACATACAAACACGCATGCATGTCTGCACACACACATACTGCCTGTAAAACTGGGGAAAGTAAGTTAGGTGGATTGTATCAAAATAAATACTCTGGTTGTGATATTTTACTATATTGCAAGAAGTTACCATTGGGGAAACTGGGTGAAAGGTATATGGTATCTCTCTGTATTCTTTCTTTCTTTTTTTTTTTTTAATATTTATTTTTTAGTTGTAGGCAGACAGAATATCTTTATTTTATTTTTACATGGTGCTGAGGATCGAACCCAGTGCCTCACGCATGCTAGGCGAGCACGCTACCACTGCGCCACAACCCCAGCCCTGTATTATTTCTTAACAACTGCCTGGGCATCTACAGTGACCTCAAGATAGAGTATTTTTTTTTAAATGAAGAATGGATAATAATAGCCATTTAACATGACTTAGTTTCTGTTTCGACAAAATTCAAACAGCAATTTTCATGCCTAATTAAAAGAGGCTGGGGATATAGATCTGTGGTAGAGTAACTGCTTAGCATTCATAAGGACCTGGGTTCAGTCCCCAACACCAAAGAAAAGAGGAGGGTAGAGGAATGGGGGTACAATAGACTAGATGAAATAGTTTAGAAACTATTGTATAATATGTCTATATCTAATATGATACATAAAACATAAATGCAGTAATATTAATATAGCATTGTATTATATTATTTACCTTTATTTTGATACTTAATAACCTGAATAAATCTGCATCATGGTTAGGTGTTGGCCATCATTTTGTTTTAAAACACTTGAACTTTCAGCCTGAGCCAAATCAAAACAGAAGCTTGTGGCAGGGCCGTATCACAACATTGCTGCTGAAACATTTCTTTGATTCCAAAGATCTACTCTGGAGGAATGTACCTTTTTCTCCCAACTGTTGTTTTGAAAATATGTAGTTTTCTTAATTTATTTAACTAATGTTACATAGTTGTGTTGCAAATACTAGTGTTGGTTTTTAAGTATTTAAGTCATTTAACACTCAAGAATTCTAAAATGAATACTATTCCTACTCCCATATACTGATGAGGAAACTAAGTACAGAAGAATTAAGTAACAGCATTTTATATAGCAAGAAAGTGGAAGAACTGGGATTTGAACCTAGGAATCTGACTCAGAATCAATATTCTTCATGTCTCTGTTATGTTTTCCCCCATCTTTGAACATTAGGAAGCCTGTATATTACAAAGGTATCTAAACAGAAAAATGTTTTAGAATAGATTTCTGTAGGGACAAGTTATATGGAATTTTCATTTTGATAGACATTTTAGTAACCACATTAAAAATGGTGTTATAGGGACTAGTCATGATCTCAGAAATCATTTAGAAATTAATGTCATTGCACTCAACATTTAAAATAAAATTGTACCACTCATTTGATCTAAAATTACTTTGTCTTGAATTTTTTTTATACAGCGCTACAGTATTTCATGAACTGGTATATAAACAAACCAAAATTATTTCTTCAAATCAAGAACTTATCTATGAAGGACGACGCTTAGTCCTAGAACCTGGAAGACTGGCACAGCATTTCCCTAGAACCACGGAGGAGAATCCTATCTTCGTTGTAAGCCAGGAACCCCTGAATACCATAGGATTAATATATGAAAAAAGTAAGTTGGGATTTTTCTTGTTCTTACTGTCCATTAAAAAAATACCAAAAATATGTAATTATAAGCGATTGTTGTTTTCATAAAGTTGATAGTAACAATGTAGAACTTTTATAAATATTAAAATTTTGTAAATTAGTCAAAAAAGAGAAGTAGTAAAATTGAAAAGCCTAATAGTCATAATTTGATGTCAAATATTTTGCGTCATAGAGTGGCTAAATAGTTTTCATGTGTATATTTTACTGTAACTCCATTGTTTTTTTGTTTTGTTTTGTTTGTTTTTTGGTACCGAGGATTGATTGAACTCAAGGGTACTCAACCACTGAGCCACATTGCCAGCCCTATTTTGTGTTTTTTATTTAGAGACAGGGTCTCACTGAGTTGCTTAGCACCTTGCCATTGCTGAGGCTGGCTTTGAACTCATGATTCTCTGGTCTCAGCCAAGTGCTGGGATTACAGGCGTGCGCCACCACGCCTTGCTTATAACTCTGCTTTTAACGTTGTGCTGACATACAGAATTAATCTTTTGTATCATAAATGTCAGAAAATATTTATTATGTCCAGTGTGTATTCAACATTGTGCCAGGCTTTAGAGTCTAAGAAAAATTATATCTGCATTCTTGAGATCTTAAATTCTTGAAATTAAATTCTTGAAATTTTAAATTATTCATACAAAAAATGAATTACCCAGATTTTTACATTCCTATTTAGAACTTTGGAAGCATTGAGCTCACTGAGTTAGAATATATTTTAAGAAAAAATGAAATGCTTTAGAAATATTGACGGTAATTAGGGAATGAGCATTATTGTTTCAAGTAGGATTTTTTAACCAGGAAAAGTATATTAAAGAGTTGACACTGAAGTTTAATTTAGAAATTCTGTTTGCTATATAAAGAATAAAATAATTTACTCAGAAAATTTTATTTCTGATTTTAAGTTGTTTACTTTATATTTCAGTTTCCCTCCCTAAAGTACATCCACGTTATGATTTAGATGGGGATGCTAGCATGGCTAAGGTTAGTATTTAATTGAATTATTATGTAAACATTTGAATTATCCTATCAATAGTGGAAGCAATAAAATGTGTTATGTCTTTATAAATGCCTCTGACTTAGAAAATTATTCATTTAATTTATTACACTTTCCAGATTGTTTTGTACTCTCTTCTTTATTTTCTGTCCTTTCTTGAACACATTATAAGAAAATTCTATTGAGACAGTACATGTATAGATAATGTTAAGGATGAAATATTTATTTTAGTTATATCTACCCTTAGCTTTTAACGTTGGTAGTTTATTGTGTTTTTAATTCATCTGATAGAAATATATAGGCTTGAAAATTTTTGTGAACAAGTTTTTTTACTCTAGCACCATTGGTACCAAATATTGATTCTTTTTATTTTTTCATCAGGCTATAACAGGGGTTGTATGTTATGCCTGTAGAATTACCAGTACCTTGCTGCTTTATCAGGAATTAATGCGAAAAGGGATACGATGGTTGATGTAAGTAATAGATTAAAATTTAAAAAGTGATTGTCTCATAGACCTCACTAATTAACTGATAATCACCCATTATTGATAGTTTACCACTTCAGACTGATTAGGGTCACATGCTTGATTTTTATTACACTATATTTGCTTCACAGTTAGTTTATAAAACATTGAGAAGCTATTTTTTCATTTATCCTTACAATTTATGAGACAGTAGTAATAAAATCTGAATATTAAAACTTATACAACATGCCAGATGTGGTGGCACACTCCTGGAATCCCAGCAACTAGAGACACTAAGGCAGGAGGATTACAAATTTAAGACCATCCTCAACAACTTAGCAAAACCTTGGCTCAAAATAAAAAAGTACTAGGGATGTAGCACAGTGGTAAAGCACCTCTAGGTTCAATCCCTAGTACCTACCACCCCCTGCAAAAAACCATTACACAACACCGTACCATGTGATAGCAAATGAATTCCTTTTCCAAAGACATGGATTTAGTTGTCATTATGCTATTTCAAAAGGCCTTTTGTTGTCATGATCCAGTGCAATACTTTCAAGGTTTAAATCCTTAGGATAGTCCTCCATTTCCTACCTTTTCTCCAAATGAAATATGCATTCAATTTTTTTAACAGCATTATTGAATATAATTCACATACTGTATTACCCATTTAAAATCTATAACTTTTAGTATGTACAGTTTTTTAAAAAAAATATTTTTAGTTGTAAAGGAGCATAAGAATTTTATTTTGTTTTTTTATGTGGTACTGACAATCAAACCCCGTTCACACATGCTAGGCAAGCACTCTACCACTAAGCCACAACCCCAGCCCAGTATGTACAGTTTTTTCTCAGTTCACAGAGTTGTGCAACTATCACCACTCTTTTTAGAACATTTTAAATCACACCAGAAAGAAATTTTGCACTCAATGGCCTTCATTCCCTATTTTACTCCAAACCATTCGATCCTAGGCAACCACCAATATAGTTAGTTGTAGATTTGCCTAGTCCAGATATTTCATATAAAAGAATCATACAGGGGCTGGGAATGTAGCTCAGCGGTAGAGCGCTTGCCTCGCATGCGTGAGGCCCTGGGTTCGATCCTCAGCACCACATACAAAGCAGTAAAATAAAGACATTGTGTCCATCTACAACTAAAAAAACAAAAAATTAAAAAAAAAAAAAAAAAAGAATCATACAATATGAATATACACTCACCTTGACAAGCAGTTTAAAAGCTAATTTTTTACTAAATCACTTCCATATACTTTTCTAGAACAAAATATTGACCATCTAAGGATTTTCTTCCTGCAAGTGATCCTAATAAATGGAACATGGCTATGATTTTGTACTTCTTTTCTTAACTTTTTATTTATAATGTTATTTTTTCCCTCTGATAAGCATAAAAATAAGTAGATCTCTTCTGAGAATTATGCTTAGCATTCTATACATTGTTTGAAGCATTTACATTTTGTACATGTGTGGTAATGGCTTTGTTGCCAAAAGATGGTAAGAAGTATGTTTTATGAGCTCACCTCACTGCATGCCTCACTTGAGCTTTAATGCTTGTAACAGTGTGTATATTCCTACCCTTGTGCCCATCCCTTCTTGCAAAAATGTGTATGAAGCATTTCATCATTCTTATTCTCTTTTTTAGACTTTTATTTTCCTTCTAACATTATGTGAAACTCATAAATACGATAATTTTTAATGTGTTGACATAATCCAGTTTCTATTTTCCTATTTTCATTAAGAAGCCTCCTTGTGGCAAATTAATTCTGATAGTATAAAATGTAATGCCATAGAACTTATTTGTATTTTTGAAAACTAAATTATTAGTATCTTTTTAATACATTAGGTTTCTAAACTCTTAAACTCTATAATATGGTTTGCAAAACTAAAGTGCTCTAGATATGTATAAGAGTAACAAATGCTTTTAATGTTGTCCTAATTAAGTATAATTTGGCTTTCATAGTAAGAATGTTGTTATGAAATGTTTTTGAACAGTAGTATAGCACTGTAATTAGTTATAGACAAGAAAAAATAGATAATTCCTTAGGTAAACTAATGGTAATAATGTTATTTTTTAGTGAATTAGTTAAAGATGATTACAATGAAACTGTACACAAAAAGACAGAAGTTGTGATCACTTTGGATTTCTGCATCAGAAACATTGAAAAAACTGTGAAAGTGTGAGTAAATTACTTCCTTTTAAATAGTGGTTCAAATATTAAATATTCCATTTCTGTTGAGTGTATTGAGTCATTGTTAGCATGTACCATGCAATTCAAGTGTTTGTATTATGGAGCAGCCTTAGGTGAGTGGTTACTTCATCCTAAAGGGGAAAACAGTTTCTCATAAGAAATGAGCACCACATCTGTGTACCTTCCCTCTATGAAGGAAAAGGTGGTAGTGGGAGATAGAAACATCTTTTGTCTGTCTTGCAAAGCAGAATCTCTGAAGAAGAAAACATAAAACCTGTCAACAACAAAGAAGTAGGAAGAGAGATTCAAGAACAACCTTTGGGAGTATTTTTAGAATTTTAGGAGTTACTTTTAGTTTATTCTTGTGTATTAGTCTTATCCCTGAGAAGGCTCTTTGAAACAGAATGATAGTTTAAACTGTCCTCTTTTGGGGGTGGGGTTGTGGCTCAGTGGTAGAGCGCCTGCCTTGCACGCATGAGGCACTGGGTTTGATCCTCAGCACCACATACAAAATACATAAATAAATAAAGGTTTGGAAAAAATATTTTAAAAAAATAAATAAACTGTCCTCTTTCTAGGCTACATTATTTGTACCACAGAGGAAATATATAAATGAAATTGGTATTTAATATTTACCTCTGTTAATTCTGAAAGCTAGTATTTTTACTGTTATCCTGGCATAAAATTACTTAAAAGTAATTTGCCATTTCTCCTCAAGAGATACATTCTACAACTCCTGATGCATAGCAGAAACCTCAGATAATACAAAGCCTTTTATATAAGCACTGTAATATAATATCATGACAGCTGATTTGATAACTGAGGTGGCTACTAAGTGACTAATAGGTGGGTAGCATATACAGTGAAGATATGTAGGACAAAAGGATGATTCAGGTCCCAGGCTAGAAAGAGTGAATGGCATGTGATTTTATCACACTACTTAATGGCTTGAAATTTAAAACTTGTGGATTATTTCTGGAACTTCTCATGTAATATTTTCAGACCACTATTGACCACCAATAACAGAAACCATGGAAAGCAAAACTACTGATGAGGGGGAACCACTGCATATAAAATTTCTTCTTCAGGAAGGCATCAGGATTTTCTCAGAATCTACTGGCTTATAGACTTTGGATAATTTTTTTCATTTATTAAGTAGTTATGATAAAACTTAAATACAATTTGTAAACTATCTTTTAAGTGGAGGCTGAAGCAGGAAGAATGTAAGTCCAAGGCCACCCTGGACAACTCTTAGCAAAAGCTGGTCTCAAAATTAAAAATAAAAAGGGCTACGGATATAGCTCAGTGGTGGCGCATCCCTGGGTTCAATCCTTGATACCACCAAAAAATTAAAAAATTATGTATTGGTTACATTCATTTAATTTTTCCTGTGACTTATTTTTATACAGATATGAAAAGTTGATGAAGATCAACCTAGAAGCAACAGAGTTAGGTGAAATTTCAGACATACACACCAAATTGTTGAGAGTAAGTATTTATAAAATTATAGGCTAAGAATCTATTCCTTTGCTGGCAAGATTAGACTTAAAAGTTTCTTAGAGGGCCTAGAGCTATAGCTCAGTGGTAGAGCACCTACCTAGCATGTGTAAGGTACTGGGTTAGATCCTTAACACCACATAAAATAAGCAAATAAAATAAAGGCATTCTATCCATCTACAACTACAAAAAAAAAGTTTCTTAGAGCATTGATATTTCTAAAAATCTCCAGAGAGATGTAACTTTTTTCCATCTTCATGGACTTGTTACCAATATTTAAATACCCTTACTGTCTTGACATTCTTTATAATATGTTCAGACACCTGCTGTACTTTACACACACCTTCCTCCCCTTTTTTCTTTCTCTCTCTCCTCCCTGCTTTTTGTCTTTTAAGTTTGTAGCAGTATTGTGTTGCTGCTATGGCTGTTAAAAGAAAATTCATACGAGTAATTTAATTGCAGCTGGATATGGAATGGTTCAACTTGTTTAGAAATAAATGCAAATTAGGACAATATTATCAACTCCTTTCTAAAATAAGTTAAGATTTGGAGGGTAGTGGGTATGGAGAGAGGAAAGATAATGGAATGAAATGGACATTATTACCCTAGGTACATGCATGATTGCACAAATGGTGTGACCCTACTTTGCGTACAACCAGATATGAAAAACTGTGCCCCATTTGTGTACACTGAGTCGATGAGCAGTCTGCTGTCATGTATAACTGATTAGAACAAATAAAAAAATTAACTAAAAAATTAGAAAGATTTGGAATACTCAAGACACTAACTCATTTCTATCACTAGAAAAAACAATTAGGATACAAGTTTCAACTCTGCCAAAAAATGCAGTCACATCTCAGGGAGTCTCTGAATCTCTTATTAAAATGTGTTATAGAACCAGGTGGTGTTGTGCACCTGTAATCCAGCAACTCAGGAGACTGAGGCAAAACAATCACAAGTTTAAGGCTAGTCTGAGCAACTTAGTGAGACACTGTCTCAAAAAATAAAAAGAAGCCAGGCACAGTGGCACATGCCTGTAATCCCAGCACTTTGGGAGGCTGAGACAGGAAAATCACAAGTTCAAAGCCAACCTCAGCAATGGCGAGGCACTAAGCAACTCAGTGAGACCCTGTATCTACATAAAACAAAAATACAGCTGGGGATATGGCTCAGTGGTCGAGTACCCCTGAGTTAATCCCAAGTACCCAAAAATAAATAAATTAAAAAATAAATAAAAATAAAAAACTGAGGATTTAATCAGTGAAAGAGCACCCCTGGGTTCAATTTCTACTACTACCCCGCAAAAAACAGTATCACAGAATACACAGAATTGTATATTGTGAGAGCTGACTTTTAATCCCAGAGCTGCCCCTATTTACCTAGCTACTACTATTGTCTTGCTACTTAAGGCATGTACTTTTCTACCTTTTTTTTCTCCCTCAAAAATGAGCAATTTCATTCTCTGCTTATCTCTTGGGTTGTTGTTCCAGTTAAATATTAGGTAAAAATACTCCTGCTGGGTGTGGTGGCACATGCCTACTCCAGAGGCTAAGGCAGAAGGACCACAAGTTCGGGGCCAGCCTGAGCACTTGAGCAAGAACCTGCCTAAAATTTAAAAATTATAGGGCTGGGGATGTAGCTCAGTGATAGAGTGTCCCTAGGTTCCATCCCCAGTACTGAAAAAAAAATACTGTACTATTGCAAGTTTTTAGTATTTAGAGTATTCATAAAATGGATGTTAAATTAAAAGTGAAAAAATTGAGATGAAATTCTTTTCTTTTTCAAGCTTAAGCCAGTCTTTAGTTGTTTCCTTTTTGATTTTTATTTTATTCAGTACTAAGGATTTAACACAGGGGCACTAGACCACTGAGCCAAATCCCTAGCCCTATTTTGTATTTTATTTAGAAACAGGTTCTCTCTGAGTTGCTTAGCACCTCAGGGTTGCTGAGGCTGGTTTCGAACTTGTAATCTTTCTGCGTCAGCCTCCTGAGCCGCTGGGATTACAGGGATGCGCCTCTGAGCCCAGCTAGTTGTTTCTTTTTTCAGTTTTAGGTCAAGTACAGTGATTTTTCCAAAATAGTCATAATTGAGTTGTAGATTGTGAATTTAGTGCATTCTAATCAGCAATCTTTTTAAGTAGAATAGAATATGTCAGAATGCATTAGGAAATCACTGTTCTCTAAAACTTTTAGTTCATTTATTTATACACTTTTTTTTATATATTATTTTATTTTGGTTCCAGGGATTGAACCCAGGGGTGCTTAACCACTGAGCCACATCCCCAGCCCTGTTTGGTTTTTGTTTTGAGACAGAACCTCACTAAATTGTTGAGGCTGGTCTTGAACTTACAATCATCCTGGCTCAGCCTCCTGAGTTGCTGGGATTACAGGCATGCACCACCACACCCAGCTTAGTCTTACTTACTATTCCCTAAATATTCATCCTTTCTGTGCTTGTAATTTTTCACTCCTCTATGTAACACTATAAGAAATAACTTTTCCATAAACTATTTTCCATATATTGAATGTATAATTCAATACTCTAAACATTAATGTTTAAGAAGACACATAACATAAAAACCAAGGTGTATATTTGACTATATAAAAATTCAAAATCTTTATTTGCTTAAAAATGTTAAAAAGCAAGTTGGGAAAATTTGATAGTTTTGTGTAAAAACAGCTCATATGAATTAGTAGACAATTTACAAATGAAAATATAGTGAAAAACTTAGTTTATACCTAATATAAGTTATAAAAAATTGCATATTATAATAGTAAGATACCATTTTTGTCTTTCAAATGATCAAGGCTTAAAAAATTGTAATACCAGTGCAGACGAGTGTGGTGAGAAGGGCTCCCTTGTTTGTTTCTAGTGACACTATCACTTAAGACTTCTTTCAAATGAAAAGCAATAGTGTACATCAGGACCCTTAAAATATTTAGAAGTATTTATTTTTTTAAGGCTACTCTTCACCTTTTTCAAGTTTTACAATTATTTAGTTCTGTGGTAGATAAATGATAAATTTACTAAGCTTAAAATGAATAGGATCTTAGATGAGGATTCTTTTCATTTCTGTTTTTAAGAGGAGTTACTTTTCTTAGGCTTCTAGAAAGCACAAATCATACATACCTACACTTTATCCTTGGGACTATGCTAATGGTTTTCCTATTTCATATGTGTAATTCTATAATATAAAATACTAATCATTTTTTATAGAAAAAAATGTTAACTGAAGATACATGTTTTATATGTCTGTTTTTAAACAGTATTTACTGGGCTAGTGTGGTAGAGCCAATAATAGAGAACTTGCCTAGCGTTCTCCCTAAAGCCCCCCTCCACACACACACATATACAAAGAGTATTTACTGTATGAAACATTTTGTAAAATGTCTTAGTGCTAGTGTTATGTTCTATTATTATATTGTACTCTTAATGGAAATCAACTTAAGAAACTGCTCTTGTATTTAAAGATGAAAATAATTAATCTGCTTTAACTTGAAGCAGTCTACAAAGAAATATCCAGACTCCATTGACACCATGATTATCATTTCTGGCTTCAGTAATCTGGATCTGAACCCAGTGTTTTTTTTTTTTTTTTTTTTATTTAGCTTTCCAGTTCCCAGGGAACAATAGAAACCAGTCTTCAGGACATCGACAGCAGGTTATCTCCAGGTGGACTGCTAACAGATACATGGGCACATCAAGAAGGCACCCATCCAAAAGACAGAAAGTAGGTTCTGGTTTTATGAGCAGTTTCTGCTCTTATTAAATACTCTTTTTCACATCAATTCAATTTATTTATTTATTTATTTATTTATTTATTTATTTTTCCTTAAATAGCGTAGAAAAACTACAGGTCTTATTAAATTGCATCACGGAAATTTACTATCAGTTCAAAAAAGACAAAGCAGAACGAAGTAAGTACAATTTTCTATTTGTTAATCTAATGAATTAGCCTTAGTAGTTAGTTGTAATTCAGACAGATTAATTTTGTATATTTGTAAGGGTGGCTGCTTAAGTTATTTGTTCCACAGATGGAATTTTGTCAGGAAAGAGGTTGAATATACTAAACATTATTCTTAAAACAACCTTTTGAATATTTTAAATCATAAACTCCAGAGCCTCAAGTCCAGGCAGATAACAGACTAGAATGAGATTGGCCTGTGAGGACTGAGGAGACTGGAGAGTGGACAGCCCATCTAAGAGAGAGAGCTACTGCCCAGGCTTCTCATTTCTCAGGAGAAGTTAGAAATATAGCCTTTGTTAGAAATACTCTGATTTTTAAATATTAGCAGTTAATTTTTTCTTAATGTCAACACTGTACAGACCAAATAAAAACTTCTATCTACAGGTGATATGAAACCCTTAGGCCATAGGTCTGTGACATCTGCTTCAAACTCTTCACCTTTTTGAAGCAGTAATCTCAAAAGAGAAAAACAGTGTTGGTGATGTTATGATTCTACATTAACAAAAGTATATATTTCCTTATTTCTAGGACTAGCTTACAATGAAGAACAAATCCACAAATTTGATAAGTGAGTGTCTGTTTAATTGGTCGTTTTGGTGCTATTTTGATTTTCTCTATTAATATGATTCTTCTGAAAGTTGTGTCAGTTAAAAAAATACATTTTAATCTAAACTTTAAAGGATTTGGTACTATGTGTGCACATTTTTGAGGCCTACCCATCTGGTCCCTGATTGGGAAGTTATCAAGACAGACAAATGAGGAGGAGGAAAGATCCCTGTTCCACTCAGTCAGCTTCTGTCTCATGTGCTCTGATGGCAGAAGGGTAGAGCATAGGAAACAGAGGCAAAGCTTAGTTATTTTTGTTAACATTCTCCAGTTTGAAATTTCTCTTTCTCCCTTTGCCATGTCTGTCTGAGAAACCTTTGCTTTCTACTGTAAATGTTCTAAAGCCACAAAAATTATAGGAGACAGATTATTTCACATATTTGAAAATGTTTAAATATTGGAAGTAGAAACAATGAACTTTGTGTAAACTTCTTTGATTATTTCTAAAATTGCAGGCAAAAACTGTATTACCATGCAACAAAAGCTATGACCCACTTTGCAGATGAATGCGTTAAAAAGTATGAAGCATTTTTGGATAAGTCAGAAGAATGGATGAGGTAAGTAAACTTATTTTGGGGTGATAGGTGGATAATTCACAATATAATGTATATATTTAAGTGAGAATATTTCACTAGACTGCTTATTAATGGATTATTTTTGGTTTTCAGAAAGATGCTTCATCTTAGGAAACAGTTATTATCTCTAACTAATCAGTGTTTTGATATTGAAGAAGAAGTATCAAAGTATCAAGACTATACTAATGAGGTACAGCTCTCAAAAGTATATAGAAAAAAGTTTTGTCCCATTAGAAAAAATTAAAATTCTTACTTTATGTCTGATAATGATTGAGAAGGGAGAAACAGGACATGTTTTACATGCCTATATTCATCTGTACTCACCCATTTGTAGTATGTATTTTGAGGAAAGTCTTAAGAATTTTTATGTTTTATAACCAAAAACGTCTGATAAACCATTCTTTTGTTGTTCATAAGAAAAGTGTTTTTTAAAGGTATTGTGTCATTGATGGTTTTAAAATAGAAATTTAAAGCTTTAAATGACTTTACTAAAAACTAAAACACTTGATCTGTAACCTGTAGTAAGTATTTTTGTTCTGTGATGTGGTTTTTGATGTTTCAGTTACAAGAAACTCTGCCTCAGAAAATGTTTGCCGCCTCCAGTGGATTCAAACATACCATAACCCCAATCTATCCAAGTTCTAACACCTTAGTGGAAATGACTCTTGGGTAAGAAACTTATTTGGAAATTAAAATATTTTTATTTACTTTGATTAGTTTGTAATTTTGCTCTTATATTTTAAATTCTTGATGTTGATTGTGAATACAATGTTTGATAATGTTATTTAAAATATTTTGTATTATAGTATGAAGAAATTAAAGGAAGAGATGGAAGGGGTGGTTAAAGAACTCGCTGAAAATAATCATATTTTAGAAAGGTGAGTAATATAAAACTCATCCTGTTATGATTTTGTTTGCAGTTGAGTGTGTACACATTTGTGTTTATATCTGTCAGTCTTCTATCAGTGGGTTAAGCATTGGAAAGGGAACAAAAAATCAGAACCCTTACGTTTTCTTCTCTCAGCATGATGCTGAATTTGTGATACCTTCTAATGGCTGATTGATTCCATCTTATTGAAGCATTGGTTAATAGAATTATTAGCCTATTTGAATCAGTTTGTGAACCCAAAATCTTTCCACATGACTTTTCATAAAATTTGTTCATTAGAACAAAGATTTTAAATTTGAGGATTAAGAGTTGCCTATAGGATAGCACTATTGTGCTGAGTAGCTTCCAGAGCCCTGTGAAAACCTCCTGGCAGGTGAGTGCCACATGGAAATGCAATTCTTTGAAGACCCAGTTGTCTCCTTATCCACAGAATACTAATAGGTAAGACCAAAAGAGAGTTTAAAACATGCAGAGCCAATGAAACCTTTTTTTTTTTTTTTTTTTTTTTTTTTCCGGTACTAGAGATTGAACTCAGGGGCACTCGACCACTGAGCCACATCCCCAGCCCTATTTTGTGTTTTATGTAGAGACAGGGTCTCACTGAGTTGCTTATTAGCACCTTGCCGTTATTGAGGATGGCTTTGAACTCACAATTCTCCTGTCTCAGCCTCCCTAAGTGCTGGGATTACAGGCTTGAGCCACCGCGCCTGCCTTGAAACCATTTTTTTTAAAATATTTTTTTAGTTGTTGATGGATTTTTATTTTATTCATTTATTATTTATATGTGGTGCTGAGGCTCGAACCCAGTGCCTCACGCATGCTAGGCAAGCGCTCTACCACTGAGCTACAGCCTCACCCCTTGAAACCATTTTTTGATGGCTGTTTTTCTCATCCTGGTCCCTCAGAGAAATCCGGTCGTATTTGGCTCTGCAGAACCCTTTCTCTTTTAGGCCTATAAACACTCCTCTACCGACTCTCACCCTTACAGTGCTGATAAAATTACCTGTTATATGATGTTGTGTACCTTTGCAGGATCCTTTCACACTATATTCTCTTCCTTCACGTGCTATACCCTGATAGTTTACCCATTATCTATTTAACCCTGTCCTCTTTTTGTTTAAGATGTTTATGATTTTTCACAATTACAAATTATGCTTCAGTGAACGTCCTTATGTATATCTCTTTTTATGTACTTTGTAAGAAATTTTTTACAAACATTTTTTGGTTGTAGATAGACATAATACCTGTATTTATCTTTATGTGGTGCTGAGGATCACACCCAGTGCCTCACACGCACTAAGCAAGTGCTCCGCCACTCAGCCATAACCCCAGACTGTAAGAATTTTTGAGGGATCAATCCAGGCACAGTGGCACATGCCTGTAATCCCAGCACTTTGAGAGGCTGAGACAGGAGAATTGCAAGTTCAAAGCCAGCCTCAGTAACAGCAAGGTGCTAAGCAACTCAGTGAGAACCTGTCTCTACATAACACACAAAATAGGGCTGGGGATGTGGCTCAGTGGTCGAGTACCCCTGAGTTCAATCCTCAGTACCAAAAAAAAAAAAAAAGAATTTTTGAGGGATTAAAATCTAGATGTTTCTAGATGTGAAATTTCTGGGTATACACATTTAAATTTTAATGTTTATTGCCAGTTTGCTTAGCACCTCACTGTTGCTGAGGCTGGCTTTGAACTCGCGATTCTCCTGTCTCAGCCTCCCAGGCGTGCGCCACCACGCCTGGCTGCCAATTTGTTCTTTTAAAGGGTTATACATCAACACTGAATGTTATCAGTCTTTTAAATGTTTGCCAGGTTTTTTTCAATTTATTGCCATTTTTTTTAGTAAAAACAGATTTTCTTTTAATATGTATTTCTTAGGTTGATAACGATGTCAAGCCTATGTGTTCAAATTTTATTTCTTCTGGGAATTGCCTATTAAGTTTATTTTTAATTATTTTTTCTATTTGTTTATATAAAGTAGATAGTGATATCACTTTTTTATGGTATCTACTTTGTAGTTTCTTTATAACTTTAGCTAAATTCTAAATTTATTCAGTAAGACTAAAGATTATAAAGAAGAGACTATTAAGATGAATTTTTAACAAACTTTTATATTGAACCACTTATGCCTTGTGGAATAAAATCACCCAATTCCTACAGCATGCCCAGTGAGTCAGTTTCCCCTGTATTTTCTTTGTAGGTTTTTTCAGCAGCATATGAGTAATGTAACATCACATAATCTTAACATAAATGTTATGTGACTTCTTAAAAATTTGACAGAACTAAAGGGTATTCAAAGTGTTTGAGACCAGAAGTGTTTGAGATTTCAGATTTTTTTCAGGTTTTAGAATATTTGCATATAAATAATGAAATATCACAGATATGGGACCAAAGTCTAAGTACAAAAATTTTATCCTTTTTTAAATGTACGACTTATACACTTAGGTTGAAGTGTATAATACAGTATTTTTAGTGTGTTTGCATTATGATTACAACTTGTCATAAGGTCAGCTGCGGAATTTCCCTTTTGTGGCCTCATGTAGGGACTCAGTTTCAGATTTTTAATCATTTTAGGTTTCACATTTTCAGTTTAGGGTTGCTCATCCTGTAATGGAAGCCAGGTCTTATGCATGCTCTCCATGTGGCTATCCCACTGTTACTTCAGTTTTTTGTTTGATTTATCTAAAATCACCCTTTCCAACTCAGTTTCCCCTCTAGTTTCCTCATCCTCTTCAGTGGGATTACCTTTTTTCTATTCCTTTAAACATAAATTATATTCTGTACATACTTCTCTTTACTCCCTCTCAAGTTTGGTGATCTCTCTTCAACATGCTTTCACATTTCTCCTCTTCACCCTCATTCAACTTGCCTCTCTCTTTGTGTGGAAGTTGTCTTAACCTGCTAACCTGTTTCCTTAGCCCCAGGCTCTTCCCAACTCTCACGGGTATTACAGCCAAAAGTCTTCCAAAGTATTGATATAGTCATGCCACTCCTTTTACTCAGAATTTCTAAACTGTTGTTACCTAAAAATTGGAGTCTAAATTCATCCTTTCAAGAATATAATGTTCTGTTCCCAGCCTATATGCACCCAACTTTATTTCCCATTACTCCCCAAAATAACTTATTGTTCTAGAAATGTTTCATACCTTATCCCTTGAATATGTCACACTCTCAACTCCATGTCTTGGCTTATAAATTTTTACAAGAAATTATCTGATTCCTAGCCAGGCGCAGCGGCGCAAGCCTGTAATCCCAGCACTTAGGGAGGCTGAGACAGGAGAATCACGAGTTCAAAGCCAGCCTCAGCAATGGCGAGGCGCTAAGCAACTCAGTGAGACCCTGTCTCTATATTAGACACAAAATAGGCCTGGGGATGTGGCTCAGTGGTCGAGTGCCCCTGAGTTCAATCCCCGGTACCAAACAAGAAATTATCTGATTCTCAACACTTTCTCATTTACATCACTCCCTGTTTTCTTTTAAAAA
>PVHX01001962.1:37126-75847 GCA_004024805.1 Geosciurus inauris | reverse complement strand
GAGCCCTGGGTTCATTTCCCAGCAATGAAAAACAACCAACCAACCAACCTCAGGGGCCAAATCAGTGAATCTTTTGAAATTATCTTTTTTCTTTTCTTATGTTTTAGGTTTGGTTCGTTAACCATGGATGGTGGCCTACGCAACGTCGACTGTCTTTAGCTTTCCAAGAAATTTCAGAAAAATTTCAGTTTGCACAAGATAATGCTGGGATATTAAATGAAAGCCTTTATAGGTGGTCTCTCATTTCTACAATTCAGTATTTGATGTGGTATTGTAAATATGTATAATATTGTAAATATATAAAAATATATAAATTTTTGGCTGCTGTTAAGATGTAATTTTGCCTTTTAACATTTATAACTACACGAGGCAGTTTGACCTCAGCAAGCACTAAAAGAAAGCCATGACTGGCTGACAGATTGAGATGCTGGTCCTTCACTCTTCGGCGAAGGCTGGAGAAGTCATGTTTCTCCAGCTGTCTATTGGAAATATTTTTAAGTGGAATTAAATTGACATCCTTACAAATCAAAGACTGATATTTGACAGATTTGTAAGTGGTTAGAATGGAAAGGTGGCTTCTGTGAGTGGGGAGAAGAACTGAACCACTGTTTTACTGGAGTCACAATTTTTTTTTTTTGTTTTGTTTTGAGAAGGGTAAAGTGACATTATTTTCTCCTGTTTGTTTAATTTTAGATGAATTATTGAGCAAAATTTTTAAAGTGAATTATTTTTCTTTGGCCATGAATGTATAATTATCATTAAAATTTTAAGGTCATTTCAATGATTTAAAGCTGTATATTTCTTTAATTCTGCTTACTATTTCATGAAAAAAATAAATTTCTCAATTTTAATGTAAAAAGTTCATGTGTTTCTATTTATCCAGTTTGAAAAACAAAAGTTATCTTTTTTTCCCCCTTCTTAAAGTGCCAGGAATGAACCCAGAGTTTTGTGCTTGCTAGACAAGAACTACACCACTGAGCTACATCCCCAGCCCAAGTTATCTGTGGAAAGGTACATTATGGGTAGTGATGGTGAATTATTCTCAAAATACTGAATAGGGTGACAGTTTTGTGTTTCCTATAAACCCACTAATTCCAGGTTTTTTCATGAATTTATATGCTATGCATATTGCAAGGAAATTTTTTCTTTGAAATATTCATTCCAAGTTCTAGACAAAAGGATTGTGCTTGGAAATTATTTTATTCATTGGAATTTTTATTTGGTTTGATTTTGGTTTCTGGCTTATCCAACTATTAAAGGATGAATATACACAACTGTGTCATAAAGATAATGCGTCCTAAAGAATAAATAAATTTGACTACCATGATACATTGGGAATTAAATCTTAAAACTGAAAATGTATTAAGATTTTAATTGAGGGGCTGGGGTTATGGCACAGTGGTAGCGTGCTCGCCTAGCACGTGTGAGGCACTGGGTTCAATCCTCAGCACCACATAAAAATCAAAGATATTCTGTCCACCTACAACTAAAAAATAAATATTTTTTTAAAAAAAAGATTTTAATTGAGATTATTGATGCATATCTGTATAGGGAATTTCAGTTCCACATGTATACATTATGGAAATAATTGCAAAGATGAATATTTTTACTTATATAATACAGTTACCTGCTGTTGAGTACCTGCTTAGTCTCAGAGCATGTGGGGCAAAGGGGCATTTAATCTCTCTTAATTTTCCATTTCACCATCTAACATGTATATCTTGAATTGCATTGTTTAAATGTTTTTAATATTGAACAATAGATAAAATTTTACTTAAATTATGTGGATAGGTGGTATATTTTCAGGTTTCATTTTTATTTTGAGTGAAGAATACCAGTAAACAAACCCTTCCTATTGGTATTTTTATTAGTAGGATTGGTAAGAATATATCTATTCTACATTTGTCGTTTTTAAGATTTACTGGTTTGGGTTTTTGTTTTCTCCATTATAGTAACATGGAAACAAAGTGGTTTTTTTATTTGTTTTTCTTGTGGAACTAAGGACTGAATTCATGGCTTTGCAGATGCTAAGGAAGCACTGAGCTACTTCCCCAGGCTCTTGCCAAGTTGCCCGTCAAACTTATGATCTTCTTGCCTCAGCCTCCTGAGTAGCTAAGATTACAGGCATGTGCCGTGCCACCACATCCAACTTTTTTCAGATCCTCATTTAAAACTTTTTAAGCCAATAAATACATGGTGGTACCAGACTAGTAATTTTCAATGACTACTAAAGTTTTAGTGACTGCTGACACTAGTTTTAAAATAAGTTTCATCTCCAGTTTAATAGCTTTTTTGTTTTCAATATTAGGCTGTTTGTAAAAGATGGGAATTATAAAATAGTATATATAACAAATGTAGAAATTAGTCGGTTAACTCAACATAAAAGTGAGGCTATAGTTGTGACTACAGAAAAAATAAAAATGAAGTAAGTGAACATAAAGTATGTGAAAAGAAGTGGTAGCTTCAGGTAAATAAAAAGGGATTCAAGATTTTTTTAAATAATTTTTTTAGTTGTAGATAGACACACAATAACTTTATTTATTTATTTTTATGTGGTGCTGAGAATCGAACCCAGTGCCTCACACTTGCAAGGCAAGTGCTCTACCACTGAGCTACAGCCTCAGCCCCAGGAATTCAAGATTTAAGAAAGAAATTTGAAAAATAATCCTATTACATCTCCTAAAATTCCAACTTCTGGGCTAGGGTGTACCAGTGCCTAACATCTCTGAGACCCAAGGTTCAATTTTAAGCATCACAAAAAAAAAAAGAAAATTATTTTATTATTCTTTTATTAAAATTCTATTATTTTGGAGATTACCAAGCACTATATCTGTGACTTAACAGGCTTAATTACTCTATGTCAAAAAGAGTCTTCTTAAATACAAAAATGTATAAAACATAAAAATCTTTTCTTCAAAAATGAAGAAATAAAAGAAGTTCTGAGGCAGATACTGTTGAAAATAAAATGTTTAAACAAGTCTGAACAGTATTTTTTAAATATATTTTTAATTGTAGATGGACACAATACTTTTATTTATTTTTATGTGGTACTGAGGATTGAACCCAGTGCCTCATACATGCTAAGCAACCACTCTACCACTAAGCCACAGCCACAGCCCAGTAGTAGTGTTTTAGCTGTATTCCCTACCCCTGTTTTTAAGAAGACAAAAGTATCTGAAAAAGCCATAAACTGTTGCTTTTCTTGGACGTGATTCCTGATTGTCACTTCAAAAGGATTCAAAGTTCAAGTTCCTAATAAATACTGAAATGGAATAGCAACCAAAAGCATATGATCTGGAAATAAATACTGGCAACATAATAATATCCCCCATTTCTCTTAGAGTATAAATTGGCTCCAAAAATGTACTGTGCAATGCCGAGTGCGGTGGCGCAAGCCTTTAATCCCAGCACTTAGGGAGGCTGAGACAGGAGAATCGCGAGTTCAAAGCCAGCCTCAGCAACAGCGAGGCGCTAAGCAACTCAGTGAGACCCTGTCTCTACATAAAACACAAAATAGGGCTGGGGATGTGACTCAGTGGTCAAGTGCTCCTGAGTTCAATCTCCAGTACCAAAAAAAAAAAAGTACTGTGCAAGCCCAGGAAAAGCAGCTCAGTGACCTAGCAAGTACTAGGTCCTGTGTTTGATCCCCAGCATCACAAAAAGAAGGGGGGGAAAAAAACCTCAAATATTGCATCAGGCTATTGTAGGTACTAAAAAGTATATGACTATATGAAAAAGTTCCTTCCTTTTCACAAACAATGCACAAGGCCCAAATGTTAGATGTAGTTTTAGTGGGAACTTCAGTTCAAGTCACGTGATAGACAGCTAGAAATCAGGGCCAATAAGGTTAAAGAAAAGTCTACAAAATTGCTTATCAAAAAGTAAAAAATCAGGGCTGGGGCTGTAGCTCAGCAGTAGAGCGCTTGCCTTGCATGCGTGGGGCCCTGGGTTCGATCCTCAGCACCACATACAGAGCAATAAAGACATTGTGTCCATCTACAACTAAAAAAATATTAAAAAAAAAAAAAAGTAAAAAATCAAAACAGGACCTTGAGGAAGAAATCTAACTCTTTTACATATTTCTTGACTTGTAAAAATTAGTCAAATTCTCTTTTTTCCCCCTAAATTCTTGTCACAGTTTAAAACAGGTGTCATTTTTTCAGTGAAAAATGCACACAATGGGATCAAGGCCACCTTTGGGAGATAGCTTGTCAATCACCACTGACTCCTACAAATTGACAATTCTGTTGGATGCTGGGTTGGTGGATACTGTGGTGGTGGTGGTTTCAGTCCTCTGAAAATTGTTTTTGTGAAGAAAGTCAAGGGAATCATGCTTTGAAATTATCAACTGTTGCATTAGGTTAGAGTTTCTCCTAAAACAGCTTAAACTTTCTTTAGAAAGAACATCTATTAATATAGTTTCTAGTTTTAAGGGCCAAAGTCTAAAGGACAAGCCAAAGGAATGACAGAGGAAGGGGATTTAGGGCTAACAGGTGGTCTCCAGACATATTGGCTGAAAGAAAGTTCACAGCTAAAGTGTCACATGTGGGTGTTACAGTGTTCCTCGTCCATGCTCTGTGGACAGTCACTGTGGAACTCTTGGTCTCAGCTATGGCCCTAAGAAGTGACTTTAATAAAACCTTCAGAAGAATAGCCCGTTTCTTTTACTGGTTTCCCAAATCTCTGACCTGCTCAAAAAATCAGAAATCCAAATTGCTTTGGAGCCAAAGAGGAGGTAAGTTACTTTAGACAAATGTTTCATTTCAAATACGTTTTTTTTTTTTTCTGTTACTAACATGGAGCTTCCCTGAAGTGGTGGCGGTGGGCAGGGGGGAGCTTAGAGGAGGGGCATAAAGGTCTTAAAACCTTTTAAAAGTATTGATATTAAAAGCCACAAACATTTTTATAATCCAGGTTTTGGTGGGGTTTTTTTTGCTTTTTAGGCATTTGTGTCAGAATTTTTTTTAGAGAGAGATGGAGACTGTGTAGTTTTTTTTAAAAATCTTGTTTTCAGTGAACCTTAACTTGCTTCTTGTACTAAAATCTCTTATAACACACAGAAAAATAAATAAGTCATGGTGGGTTCTCTTCCTTTTCCCTAGGAAACTAAAAAAGTAAATGGACCTCATGTCTTGTTTGGGTTAGTTGGTATAGCATACTTCAGTCAGGTATTTGATGTGAGATTTTAAGCACACTAAGGATACTACTGCACAAAGCTCTGCATTTTCTATCCAGTACTACATGACTAGAGTGTTAAGGTCAGAGGAGAGGGAATCAAAGGGAATAAAGTACCAGTTGACCCTTCCATGGCTGGTATCTAACCCTCCTGCAGAGCCCGGTTTTTGCCTCCATACTCTACGGGACCACTGTTGGTTGTACCACTTAAACTAAGGTAAGCCAGTTCTGTCACTTCATGATATCTTTTTTTTTTCTGATAAACTAATTCAATATATAAAACTACTCAATAAATAAAACTTAAATTATTCTATATAAAGAAATTTAAAACAGTCTACAGAAGATGTAGGAATAAGATTAAAAACATGAAATAGAATTAATCACATTGGTTTTCTATATTCAATAAAAGCATTTCCCAAATAAAATGGATGAAAAAATGGAAAGCAAATCAGAGTAGGAAAAAAGAATATAGAAATGGAAAGAATCTATAAAATTAAACAAGCTTTTAAACATTGTTTTAAGCCGGGCGCGGTGGCTCAAGCCTATAATCCCAGCACTTAGGGAGGCTGAGACAGGAGAATTGCGAGTTCAAAGCCAGCCTCAGCAATGGCGAGGTGCTAAGCAACTCAGTGAGACCCTGTCTCTACATAAAACACAAAATAGGGCTGGGGATGTGGCTCAGTGGTCGAGTGCCCCTGAGTTCAATCTCCAGTACCAAAAACAAAACAAAACAAAACAAAACAAACATTGTTTTAAAATTAAACGACTTCATGTTTCATCTCTGATATGTTAAGTGATCAAAAGTTACCCATCTTATCCTTAGAGTAACAAAAATGTCTGAAAATCAAATTACATTTCTTGAACCCAACAATGTACTGCTAGAGCTGTCGACTGGTATATATAATCTTGAAGAATGGCTGGAGGCAGAATATGGGCTAATTTGAGATTAAGGAAACCTTGGAGTTCTGTAGACTTAGGGAAACCCTCGCAGTTCCACAGTTTTCCTTCCAGATAACCCTACCAGTTTCCCGCTGAAGATTCCAAAAAACTTCATGTCTCTGATAGGATCAGGTTGTAAATTTTTTTTTAAAAAGTCAATTCACAAGGACAAAGTTTCAAAGAAAAATATTGGGAATATTGCAGTCAGAGATGGGAGTAAGGGTGCCAGTGGGGGTGGTACATGTTGATGAAACACTTGTGAAAGTCGTAGTCCTCAGACACAGACACACTTAAAGATTGGATAAGATTAGAAAAAATTCCTTTGTCCAATATCTGACCTGCACAACAGCAAGGATCTGGTATAATAACAATCAGTTATAGCTGAAAGAGCTGTAATATACAGATTCTTTCTCCCTGAAGTAGAGTTTAAGGAAATTCAAACAGTGGGGAAAAAAAAGCACAGAATGAATACTTAAAGCCTCTGGTACCTTTAGCTGCAAGTAAGCATTAAACACCAGACAAGTCCTCACCAGATAAAATAAATATTCCTATCAGTGGCCTATTTACCTCATTTTTTATTATTCAATAAAACATATCTGGCTTTCAGCAAAAAATAACAAGACAGGCCAGAAGACATGCTAAAATGTAGTCTGAAGATAAAAATCAGACTCAAACATATCATACATGTTTGAATTGCCAAGTTAAAAAAAACTAATTATGATTAATATGTTAAATACTCTAATGGGAAAAAAGTATACAGCATGCAAAAACATATAAACTATGTTAGGGAAAATAGAAACTTTAAGAATCAAAACAAAATTCTAGAAAAAACCAAACATGCTGAAATAGAAAGGAAGAATGCGTTCCCATGCCATCAATTAAATTGTGGCCAAGGAAAGAAACCATGAACTTCATGATACCTTGTAGCTGAATCACAGTTCTAATAAGGCTTCTTCCACACCCATGTAGCTCGGCATTATATGTTAACTGCTTACACTTGTTTGATAATCAAACATGAGGACATGATGAATTACCTTGCACCAAATCCTCCCTTAATTAAAACAAAAGTGATTCTGATCTATAATCACCAGGGAAGATATCTGATTATGAAATTTATAAAACATAAGTATATATTTATAAGCATATGAGTCATCAGTTTTCATGGGATTAATATTTTCTTTCATTCTTTTTCACTACCAAATATGAGTAATTTAGCTTAATTGTTTATAAATTTCTGTATATACCATTCCTCATATGTAGAATAGGGTAATTTGAGATGTTAGAGCACTAGAAGGGAATTTAGGAAAATCATTTCTCTAATTTCTTCATTTTGAAGGTAAGAAACTACCTTCAAAACATTAACCATTTTAGCCTCCCAAGATTATTACATAGGCAGATGCAAAACCTTATTCCAGATTATCTTGATCTTAGTCTAGGGCTCTTTTGCCACACCACGGTGCTGTGGTGCATAATCATCAGACAATGTGAGCATGTGAGCCCTCACTGAGTATTTTACATGTAGCCTTCTTCACCTATGGATAATCTAATCTAGAAGATTAGGTCATCTATTTTTCCAAAGCAAAGTTTACTACTGTTCTAGTGGAGACTAATGGCCTGTTTTCTGAAAAGCATTTTACTTATACACAATCTTATAAAAGAAAGTTTTTTTGTTGAGATATTGCCCTATCATAATGAGATTATTTAATACACACCTTACAAGATTACATCCCCTCATGAGCAAGCACTATCTTTTAGCCAGGCACCATGGTACACACCTATAATCCCAGCTACACGGAAGGCAAAGTATCTCAAGTTTGAAGCCAGCTTCAGCAAATTAGCAAGTCCCTGTCTCAAAATAAAAAAGACTGGGAATGTAGCTCAGTAGTAGAGTGCCCCTGGGCTCAATCCCAAGTACCACCATACCGCCAAAAAAAAACAAACCCAAAACCATCTTTATTCTTATCTGCAATGTTTGATGCACAATGCTTTGTATAGATAACCCTTTGTTTTACTGCATCAATTTATAAAGACAGCAAAACCAGTGATTTATATTTAATATTAATTAATTAAAGCCTCCCAAATGGCTTTGCTGCCATGTAACATCATTTAGTTTACTCTCCTTCAGTTCTCTAACTCACCATCTCCATCTTGGAAGACAATAAGTCACTCCAAAGCATGAATTAGGAAGAAAGCACATGTCTGAATTCAATACATATTTTAAGCTCTTTGAGCTTTGATGGTAGTGAGAGAAAAATGGTAAGAGGTATATGAGGAAAAAACAACACTGCATGGCCTGGAGCCATTTCTAATCCAGTTGGGGAACCGGAACTGAATCTGAAAACCTAGAGTTCAAGAGCATTACAATGCTCTGGTGGAAAGATCAAAGGAATTCGGAGTCAGACCTGGATTCTGCTACTGGAAGCTGACTGAGGCAGTCATTTAAATCTCCCTGACTTGAGCTTTCTCATCCCTAAAACATAGGGATTGTTCTTGATTAAAGTTTCCTTTCAGTTCCACAAATGCCATGTAACAAAATCTGATACACAAAGCAGCTGCTTAGTTGTTGAAGAAAATAAAAAGGGAAAGGTTTATTGATGTCCAATAGCATGTCACCATGTCATTCATCTACAGAAACAGAACTTGGTTGGTAATTGTTATATCTGACACCTAATGTTAAATCCTGTTTAAGGAGCTTTCACATGTGCTCATATACATACATTTTTTAAAAACAAATATGATATCTAGACTCCATGTATAGGGTGAGAGGGAAAATTTGAGCCCTAGGTATCAAAACTGGCCTTGTTTTATGTGTAACTTGCTCCAAGGCACTTTGAAGTCCTCAGACATCATCCTAATCATTTCATGTCTATGGCAGGGCCATCACCTACAGCCCAGCTCTTGATCTATTTTCCAAACCACTACTAGTTACCAGTTGGAAATTGTTTCCAGGATACTTTCTTGAAGAACAAAAACCTATCCTATTAATCTATTTTTTAAAATATTTTCTCCTTAATTCTTTTTTATCGTGGCTTAAAGGCAACCAAACTCCCTTAGGATGGTCAGAAAGAGTTGGAAGACTTGGCCTTTTTTAGGGGGGCTTATTTTATATAAAAGATCTCTGATTCTCCCTCTCACCCTTTCCCGCTTCCAGTTTAAGCAGTTAGCTCAATGAGATTCAAGGACTGAATCAAACTCCTTTGTTTCCTGCAAGGAAATGGATGTAAACACATCTGGAGTACACAAATATCCCCCGCCACATATAGGGAAAAATACAAAGGGAAGAGCTGCTCACCAGACATCATGCCATTTGTTCTTAATATTGAATGGTTTTCTCCAGGACACTTCCATAGGGGAATAAACCCTAATAGGAACAGCTGGCTTGGAGTAGGAAAAAAATGGCAGAGCTGAGTGCGGTGACACATGCCTGTAATCGGGAAGCACATGCCTAGCAGCTCGGGAAGCTGAGGCTGGAGGATCACAAGTTCAAGGCCAGCCTCAGCAACTTAGCGAGGCCCTAAGCAGCTTAGTGTCTCAAAATAAAAAAGAGCTGGAGATATGGAAGAACTGGCACAGGAAAAGGGTGGCCATTCTATTATCTCACCTGTTGGAGAATAGGATGTAACCTCCCAGTAGAATTTATTCTCTGTGCATCAATGGGAAAGCAGGCAGTCTGTTGGAAAAGACGTCTTGCCAAAATCTAGACCTGTCTCTCAGTGGTCCATGAAAGCAAACTATCTCTAGCTCCAACAGAGAGGGAACAAGCTTGAAACAACTAGAACTCAGGAAGGCAAATTACCTTCCCACTGCAAGAAAGAAGAAAGTTAAGAGGCAGGAAAAAAAATCTTACACAAAGGGAGGGTTCTTTCTGAAGGTTTAATTCAGATCCTTAATAGTATTATCAAACCATCCTATTTTTTAAGAAAAGCAAAGAATAAACATCTCCTATATTAAATGAAGTCCTCTCCTTTAAATAGGCAAGACAAGCTTTCCCCTTTCTTCCAAGGCATTTCTTAAATGAATGTCACAATTGTTAATGTCACAATTCCCCAAAGTGGCCACCACAGTTCCAAACTGTCCTTGGTAAAGTTATGTCAGAAGATGAAGGAAGGGCTGGGGAAATAGCTCAGTTGGTAGAGTGCTTGTCTCGCATGCACATGGCCCTGGGTTCAATCCCCAGCACCAAAAAAAAAAAAGATGATGATGAAAGAAGTTTATTGGAAGACTTTCCCATAACAAATTGGCTGATGATTGGTCAAATTAAAGGCATTGTTTCTGGGGCCTCACCTTTCAACCCTGACACGACAGTTGTCCCAACTGTTAATCGGCAAACCAGCAGTTTCCTGCAAGTGACATGTAGGAACAGAAGCTCCTCTCAGAGCAAATTTCTTATATATAGACAAGGCTGAGAGATGTTAATGACAAATAGCTTATTACACACTATATAAGCAAAGTAGAAGATGTTGAAAGCCAAATTTCACCAAAAGATACCAAGTCTAATTAGAACCCCCAAATCAGCAAATGTGACAAAGTATTGACACAAGTAATGTTCACCATACCAATAGATTGAAAAGTAGGAAAATTCTATGATCTTTTCAATATATGCTGCAAAAGTATACAATAAAATTCACCAACTATTTCTGATTTGTGTGTGTGTGGTGCTGGGGATCAAACCCAGGGCTTCACATATGCCAGGCAAACACTAAGCCACATCCCTAGCTCTGTTTCTGATTTTTAAAAATATCTAAGTAAAATAAAAATAGTTGGAAATATATTTCCTTGACATGTTTTTTTAAATTTTTTTTTAGTTGTCAGTGGTTTATTTTATTTATTTATATGTGGTGCTGAGAATCGAACCAAGTATCTCACACATGCTAGGCAAGCACTCTGCCACTGAGCCACAACCTTAGCCCTTGACATGGTTTTTATACATCCTTCAAACCAAAACTCAAAACCAATATCTGATATAGTCCCATTAAGGTCAGGAAGGAGACAAGATTTCCAACAAATTTTTTCCACCAACAATATTACCATGTTATAATATTGCTCTTAATGTACATACCTGCAAAACACCAAGAGAATATAATGTAACCTAAAACTTTGTAAAGGTCTCTACTGTTATTGTTTTTTCCCAACATGACTATATATCAGGTAAACTCAAGACAATAAATTAATCAAAAATAACTTTAGAAATAATAAGGAATTCTGCTAGATAAAATTAGCAGGCCAAACTTAGTAGTTTTCTTTATAAAAATAACAACCAGGAATTACAAGGAAAAAAATAAGTTCATAATATCAATAAAGGGACAAAATATCTTAAAAATTAAACCAACAAGACATGTATAAGATCTATAGAAGACGTACACATTCTTAGAAACATGAAAGATGGTTTGAGCAAATGGAAAGATATGCCTTGCTCTTGCTGAAAGGATTCAATATTGTAGAGATATTAATCCCCTGAAGTAAATCCATAATTACATGTGCTGATTATAATTACATATGTTAATGGAGAACTCTGTTTTCATTCCTTGGTCTTTAACGTTCTCTATCACGAAAGATTCTGTGGTGAAATGAGTCTGAGAAGCGCTGCGTGACTTTCGCCTTGGGGATCCCTAACACAAATGAGCACATGCAAGTTCTGCAGTACTGAAAACCGTCCCACTTTGTGGAATCATTGTTGCCAAACTCATGCAAATTTAGTTGGGACCCAGTGTGTTTACCCACTTCTATTGTCTGTGTCTTGTCAGTTCACCTCCTAGACACCAAGGATATTCCAAAGGGAGATGTGGTCCAGAGGGAGAGGACAGTAAAAAGGGAGCAAAAATGCCATTGCATGACGAGGATACTTTTATTGCCACACATACAATCTAGAGAGAAAACAGTTGGGGAAATATTGGCAGACTCATGACTTTAGTATAACTGGAAGTTTGAAGCCCCAACAGGTCACAAGACTGGCTGTGCTTGGACATATGATATGAGGTCCTCTCCCCAGCCTCCATTCACAAATATACAGCATTAGCTCTCATGGCCACGGAAATCAGATCAGTGGAAGTGTGGCAGGAGGTGAGAAAGACTAAGTACAACACATGACATAGGCAGAAATTTGTCACATTTTTATTGGGGTGATGATTACCCAGGTGTATATGTCAAAATTCCCCCAAATAAAAAATCTGCATTTTAAGGCGGGTGCAGTGACTCACGCCTGTAATCCCAGCACTTTGGGAGGCTGAGACAGGAGAATCGCGAGTTCAAAGCCAGCTTCAGCAACAGCGAGGCCCTAAGCAACTCAGTGAGACCTTGTCTCTACATAAAACACACAAAAAAATAGGGCTGGGATGTGGCTCAGTGGTCTAGTACCCCTAAATTCAATCCCTGGTATCAAAAAAAAAATCTGCATTTTACTGTCTGAACTATACCTCAAGGAAATGAATCTGAACAAATAGGTATATATTAGCTCTCAGGAGATTTAAGAGCCAGAGTGGCATTGTGGTTAAAAGCACAGGTGGTAGAATCAAACTGCTTAGATTCATAAACTGCCCCACCACCCTGTGTGGTCATGGTCAAGTTCCTCCACCTCTGTGAGAGAGGCACAATAATAGCACCTTCCTTGTGGGGTGTCTGTGAGGATTAAATGTGTTGAAAGAACACATTCAGATCAGAGCAAAGAGCATAGTAAGTATTCCATAGATTTCTATTTCTAGTTATAATGGTGCATGCAGGAAAGTTGCTCATTTGTTATCATTTAAAGTTAAAAAAGAAAAAAGTGTTGTAGGTTCCCAGACTGGGAGCCTAGAAATATGTGTTAGATAGAATTTGAAGTTTCTCTTCTGGATTTGTTACTCTTCCTGAAAACTAGAAAGTATTGAGGTCATAATTGAAAAGAGGACATTGGCAAAAAAAGAACAGAAAAACATAAGATGATGACTTAAAATTAGAGGTGTGGGTCCTGCTTCTCAGGAGACTATATTAAAGTCTGAGAATATATGGACTTCAAATGTGCTTAAGCCACAAGGAGCGGAAGATGGCCTTTCCTTAGAATAAGTGAAAGTGTCATCAAGTGGCTATAACTCCAAGACTCCAGATGCAGCCTCCTGACAAAAGAGGTCTGCAAACAGGGAGAAAGTGCAGGGACTAAGCCACACTTAGTGCACACAACAGGAGATAATTTGCAGGGTCACTGGTAGGAGAGTGTGGAGTCTGAGGTATATCCACCAGTGCACAAGCTCCCCGGTTATGGCCTGCAAGGGTGCAGAGAATTACAGCAACAACTGGGCCCCGTGCTGCTCCCCCAGCTCCCCTGCACAGGTGATGCCGTCAATGTTTCTGAGCAGCCCTATCATCCCTTTTCTGTTGTGATGCTCAGTTGTACCTCTGTATCAGGGATGGTACTAAAATAGGTAGGAGATGGAGGTTAGAGCAACGAGGAGCTGAAGACTGTTCTTTGATGGGGAAATCTGTCTCCTCTGCTTGGAAAGTGGCAGGAGAAAGAAGCCCAAAATCCCTCCTGTGAGGCTGAGATTAGGATCCCAATCAGATTAGGACATTTCTGTCCCTTCATCACCCTCTGGGGTACATCCCCCCTCAGTGTCAGGAGGTGTACTAATAAGACAAAGAAGATAAATCCACCAAGTTTAAAATTAAAATTAGAAAAATCTGTCTTTTGATTTTGAAAGTCTGGTAATATGGTGCTTAAAAAAATGACCTACAGGTTATCATTCATAATGTTTGCACAGAGGAAGAAACATTAGTTTCCTTGTGTCTTGAGCTTGTTGGTAACAGTTTTCTTCTTTGCATGCACACATGTACCTGTTTTTCATGGCCATCATTACCATTTACTGAATGGCTGCTGTAGCCTCTATTGAAATCCTGCAAGTATTATTATTTCCAACTGACTTTTATTTTGACCAAAGAAGAGGTTTCAGAGGCTGGAAAAGGCTAAATACTTACCTAGGTCACTCGGATGAAAGTGACAGTCAGGGGCAGGTATGCCTGGGTTTAAGCTCTCTAAGCACCCTCAGAACCCTCTTGAGTCTCTCCACCAGGAGGGACACAGCCCTTCTGCTGGCTTGGTTGATCCATCTCAATAGAGGAGGGAGTCTGTGAAATTATGCAAAGCTCAATTTGTAAAGCTTCTAAATTTTAGTTTCACATTCATGAGTTCTTTCGAACAGCAAACTGGGGCTGGGAGGTGGTAGAGCATGCACTCAGGAGGGGTGAGGCCCTGGGTTCAATCCATAGCACCCAATAAACGTAAAAGAGACATCAAAAATGAAAAGAGCAGCTGGGTGTGGTGGCACTCACCTGTAATCCCAGCACTTTGGGAGCTGAGACAGGAGAATCAGTTCAAAGCCAACCTCAGCAACCGCTAGGCGCTAAGCAACTCAGTGAGACCCTGTCTCTACATAAAACACAAAACAGGGCTGGGGATGTGGCTCAGTGGTCAAGTGCCCCTGAGTTCAATCAAAAGAGAAAAAGAAAGAAAAGAAAAGAGCAAACTCTTTGGAACACCAGGAGGCATGAAGATAAATCCTTTTGAAAATGATCTGTTTCAATGACATGGTTTTCCAGACAGATCTAGAAAGCTCAGTCAAAAGAGAACACCTTTGAAAATACCAGAGTCAAGGTTACAGGGTAGATCTATCTTTTCCAGGCTCAAACCAATCTTTTCTCCTCCTTCTTCTTCTCCTCCTCCTTTTTTTTTTTTTTTTTGTTGTTGTTGTTGTCTCTCCCTTTCTCTCTCTATTTTTAAGAGTACATTAAATAAAAAACACAAATCACTTCTGTTGTCCAGATGTCAAATCTGTTATTTCTTCTCAGCTCCTACTGGGGGACATGAGAGAAATCGGCAGGGTCCTATCTTTAATGTCCCTTAGTCACCGGGCACCAGCACTGTGGTGGGCCCGTGGTTGGACATGCTCAGTCCTAGTGATGAAATGTGTGGTTAAAAATATGTCTTCCCTTGTCTTACCATCCCTTCACCTCTCACCCAGCCCAGCAGGCACATGGAAAAGCACAAACAACCCACACATACACACAAGCTTCTAATCAAGTCTCTTGTCAAGAGCCATTTTTAAGTTATCAACTGAAAAACCATGAGATGGTTTGGATAATCTGCTTTCTTGGATTTGTTTGCCAAGAGAATTGATAACTTTTTGTGATAATGACTGTGGACACTATGTATAAGGAGTGCCAAACTGAGAAACCAAGAGACTGGGAGTCTCCCCAACCCCCAAAATTATGTTCTTGGCTGCGATTTCACAGCTGTCCACCTACTTGGTTTCCTAAAGGATCTGGGCACTACAGATGTTTCTCTGTCCCTGGAGGGGTTTCAGATGAAACAAAACATACATAGAACCAATCCTAATAATCTGGTTCCTGGAAAAGAATATCCTCATTTCCATTCCCCTCCCACTACTCCACTATGGGAATCCTGAAAAAGAGTGTTACTTCTGGACCAGCTACATCCCCCAGATCTAGGGTATCAGCCACAGGGATGGAAGGTAGATAGGCTAGGGCGCAGGGTGCTGATTCATTCCAGGGCAAAGGAAGATGCCTGTGTTGTTTAAACTGCTTCCCTGTGCTTTCTCTGGAATTCCTTCTCTGCTCATTTGCTTGAAAGAACTGACTTCCTCCTACAAGCAAAAAACACCCTCCTCACCCAACAAGTCCATCAGCTTTCAGCAGGAGCTCTGTGAAAGACCAGCTGCCAAATTTGCCTATGATCCAGAGTCTCTCCTAGACTAAGACCAGAGACTGACTCTGGGGTGCGTGGAAGAAGGGGAAAGTACAATAAGCACAAATGTTTTCAATGGAATGGTCTTCACCACCTTGGCCTGATCTCCTGCCCCACATCCCAGTTCCTGAGTGGGTCAGAAGGAAGCTGTTTGCGCTGAGGCCGTGCCCAAGATCCACCAGTTACTTTTGTCAGGTGCTACCTGTTCATTTGCTCAATCATCCTTCCTTTCTTCATTCTCCAAGCTTCCCCAGAGTGATGTTTCTAAAGTACAATTGTGCTCCTCGTTCCCAAGTTACACACTGTTGTGTGGCCCCGTGTTGCTGACAGCTTGGGTCTCAGTGTTGTTTTACCTCCATACCATTCACATGCACAACACTTTCAGACGAACATCTCTGTACTCTGGGGATGGTGGTGCACACCTGTAATCCCATCTACTTAGGGGCTGAGGCAGGAGGATGTTAAGTTTCAGGCCAGCCTTAGACTTTCAGCAACCTAATGAGATCTTGTCTTAAAAAAAGTAGGGGAGTGGGTACTGGGGATGTTGCTCAGTGGCAGAGCACCCCCTGCTACCCCCCCAAAAAATTCTCTGCTGTGGTCTAGATATGTGTTCCACCCAAAGCCTCTCATGTTGGAAGCTTGGTCACCAGCCTGTTGGTACTATTGGGAGGTAGTTGAACCTTTATGTGGTAGGGCCTAGTGAGAGGAAGTTGGGACACTGGGGGCATACCCTTGAAGAGAATATGGGGACACTGGTCCCTTCCTCTCTCTCTCTCTGCCTCCTATCTGCCATGAGGTGAGCAGTTTCCTCCATCATGTGCTCCTACCATGATGCACTGCCTTGCAATAGGCCCAAAGCACTGGAGCCATGGACCGAAATCTTTTAAATGAGGAGCCAAAATAAGCCTTTCCTCTTTTTGCTTATCTCAGGTATTTTGTCACAGTGATAGAAAGCTAACTAATACAACTTCTATATTCAGTAATGTCAAGATTCAGGGTCTAAAGACTGGCCAGGGTTCCAGTTGAGAACCACTGACTTTTATCAGGTAAATTCCTTTGCATGGTATTCAAGGACCACACCAATCCAGCCCACATGGCCAGTCTCATCTCTCAACACTTTCTGTGTTGCATCCTCTGCAACATGTGCATTACCATCCATAAAATGCTCTAAACCAGGCATTGCCAACGCATATGCCGTAGGAATCCAGGCATCCAGTCGTTGAGTATTGGGTCTTAGGAGATTGAAAAATATTTTCATTCATTTGCTCATCAAACTTGTTCTACACCTCCTTTTATTGTTTTTTTGTTTTGTTTTGTTTTGTTTTTTGGTACCAGGGATTGAACCCAGGGGCACTTAACCACTGAGCCACATCCCTAGCACTTTTTTTTTTTTTTGACAGGATCTCACTAAGTTGCTCAGAGCCTCGCTTAGCTGCTGAGGCTGGAAACTTCTCTTACTGTTACTTGTTACCATTGTGTACTCTGAATTGCAGTTATCTGTGTCCGTTTCCTATCTGTTGTCAAGATTGTGAGTCTGAGAGAGAATATAACCGGAAGTTCACTTCCTTCTTTTCAGAAGCTCCAAAAGCATCCTTGCTACTTTTCCCTCTCCCCACCAGTGTAATTTTTAGCAGGTCTGACTGGCAAAGCCATGGCTGGTCACAAACATCTCTTTCCTCATTGCCTCTTGGGAACAGTCACACACATTCTCCCACTTCTTTTCAGCTTTTTTTCTGCCCCATCTACTTGTCCTACCTAGGATCCTAAAAGCCTTGGCTGCAAAATAGGAAACTGGGTTGGAAGGTGGCAGTGGTAAGTGTGGGTGCAATTCCTGCAGACCCAGTCTCTGCCTCTACATCTAACTTTTCTATTTTCCTCCTGTCTTTGCATTGGAGTTTTTATATTAATGACAGGGTGATCAGAAGCAGACAGGCCTGCTGCAAGAACAGACTCGAGAAGAAAGTCAGTTGATTCCTACTGTCATGGATAGAAGAGGAAAGCTTGGGAGACACTCAATACCAGCTAGCTACTTCTGTCCCACAGCTTCAAACCAGACTCAGGTGTAAGTGACTAGCAGGGTGAACGAGGAGAATCCTCAGCAATGGGTTCATCTCCCAACTAGAACTCATTATTCTAATGATTCCTACAGTAGCTTTCATTTCTCATAGGCTGTAGGCCCATTTGCTTCCTGGGGCGGGGGGTGACCAAAATTATATTCTGACATTCTTCCAATCAGAAGGTCAGGACTTCTAGAGGTAGAGCTGTGACCGCATTTATAACAGACGCCTCTGGTGCCACTCATGCTGTGCTTAGTGAAGACCTGTGGAATCACTCCAGTCACTGGGTCTCTGTAAGTCCTTAGCCCTCAACCAAGGGTGCCAGCAGAATACAGGACCAAGAACATAGCCTAAGGTCAGACCCCAGGCTCTGTCCTAGTGACCTCCCATGTAAAATAAAGATAATATCACTCGGGCCAAGAGTGGTGGCGCACACCTATAATCCCCGCCGCTCAGGAGGCTCAGGCAGAGGATGGCAAATTCAAAGCCAGCCTCAGCAATGGTGAGGCACTAAGCAACTCATTGAGACCCTGTCTCTAAATAAAATACAAAATAGAGCTGGGGATGTGGCTCAGTGGTTGAGTGCCCCTTAATTCAATCCCCAGAACCAAAATAATAATAATAATAATAGTAATATCATCACTTGGAATTGTTTTATGAAGTAAATAAATAATTAGCATAAAGGGCAAGGTTCCTGGCTCTTAGGTAATGTTTAACAAAGGGTTACTCCTAATTGGGTGTGGCCACCCATGCCTGTAATCCCAGCTACTTGGGAGCCTTAGGCCCAAGGATAACAAGTTCAAGGCAGCCTGGGAAATTTAGTGAGACCCTATTCAAAATTAAAATTAAAAAGGACCCAGGATGTAGCTCAGTGGTAGAGCACCCCCCTGTGTTCAATTCCAAGTACTGCAAATAAGTAAATAAAAGGATAGCCCTATCTCCTACCCAATCTTTACAACTTTTGCCACAACTGCATAGCCCTCTCCTAGTACTTACTTAATATGTTTTTACTAAATAATTTGCCCTTTTTACTTATAGCATTATCCTAAGTGACGTCTGAAAATGATTGGATGCACTATTACATTTTTGCATATTTTATTTAATTAATATATAACTACTGAAATTTGTAAATTTGAGGTACCACCAGGGTATGTCTACCATCAATATATACTGATTTACACTTTGGAGGCCGAGACAAGGGAATCATGAGTTCAAAGCCAGCCTCAGCAACGGCGAGCAACTCAGTGAGACCCTGTCTCTACATAAAACACAAAATAGGGCTGGGGATGTGGCTCAGTGGTCGAGTACCCCTGAGTTCAATCCCCAGGACCAAAAAAAAAAAAAAAAGATATACTGATTTAATTCAATTTTGCTGTAGGTAACTGAGGCTCAAAGAGGCTAAGAGAACTTCAAAGGTCACATGGAGAGTTGTTGGAAAAGCCAGAAGAAGAAAGATGTAGGTGTCCTCCTAACTAGGCCAGTGGTCTTTATTCTACATCAACCTACTGGTTTCACAGTGTTCTTAAAAGGCACTTTGAAATGTACTGAGAAGGGAACATCTCTGTGTCAGCCTGACCCTAGGCAACTGAAATAAACGTTGTATATTAAATTGGCTACAAAGATACATCCCTTAGCATGCTGCAGAAGAGGTAGTTGAAAGCCAGGTTCACCTCATTTCACCCTCTTGGATCTTGAGTGGGGTGCTGGGAAAGAAAGCACAGGACAGGTGAGGCAGAAGTGCCTGAGCTCTGGAAGGGCCAGTGCCAGACCCCTGCAGCTGTGACTCCTGTGACTGGCAGCAATACAGACGCAGTCCACCTGTGGCCTGGGCATGGAAGAGCACTCGCTTGAGTGCTCAAGGGCCTGGGTTCTAGTGCTCTTATCACTTATGAGCTTGGTCTCGGACTCATTACTCGGCCTTCCTGATCCCGGGTTCCCTGTGTGGCAAACGCTAAGCACTAGACAGAGACATGCTTAATGCAGCAGGGGTAGCTTTTATTTTTACTTTACTGTGCGTTTTCCTATACTGAATGATCATATGCAGTGAAATACAATTAGCTCTTTGAACCACAGCTTAACAGGAATTGGGGATAAAAAGAAAGCTTCTACAGGGCTGGGGCTGTAGCTCAGCGGTAGAGCACTTGCCTCACACAGTGAGGCTTTGATTCTCAGCACCACATAAAAATAAACACATAAAAAGAAACTGGAAAATAAAAATCTTCTACATTGGTTAGATCTTGAATATCTCTTCTAGTCATGTGAGTCTATGATTCAATGTACCTTTAATACAAAATGCAGTTGCTTTCCAAAGAGTCAGTATTTCTAAGCTTTTTTTTTTTTTGAGAACAGTTCTCACTAAGGATCTTGCTAAGCTGCTGAGGCTGTCCATCTTGTGATCCTCCTGCCTCACTCTCTCAAGTTTCTAGGATTACAGACATGCCCCTCCATGCCCAGCAGGAAATAACATTGAGCACCATATTTAGCTGATTCTCTTTGAGAAGACTTGTTCCCTACTTGCAGTTGGTCCATGCATTGACCCAAGTTAGGCCAATTAGCATTTTCTTTCTTTCTTTCTCCCACCCTCTCTTCCTTTCTCCTTCTTTCTTTTGTTTAAAATTTGTGTGTGTATGGTACTGGCTGGGGATTGAACATAGGACCTCGCACATGCTAGCCAAGCACCATACCACTGAGTCACATACGAAGCTCTGTTTAAATTTATTTTTAACCAATATGTTAAAACATAAAATTATACATATTTATGGCTTAATGTGATGTTTTAATAGATGTATACATTGTATAATGTTTAAACATTTTCCCCTTAAACAGTTATCATTTCCTTATGGTGAAACATTTAAAATCCTTTCTTCTAGGTTTTTGAAATGTGACGTACAGAGCGACTATCTACAGTCCCCAGTGTAATAATAGCACATAGGATTTCTTACTTCTATCTAATTGCAACTCAGTACCCATTAATCAACCTTTCCTGTCCTCCCTCACAACTCTCTTTGGCCTCTGGTGACCACCATTCTACTCCCAACTTCTATAAAGTCAGCTTTTTTTGGAATCCACACACAAGTGAGATCGTGTGGAATTTGTCTTTCTGTGCTTGGCTGTTTCACTCACTGCAATGATCTCCAACTCCACCCAGACTGTTGCAAATAAGAGGATTTCATTCTTTTTATGGCTGAATAATATTCCACTGTATATATACACCACATTTTCTTTATCCACTCTTCAGTGAATGGACACTTACGTTGTTCCCATTTCTTGGCTATTGTGAATAGTACTGCAATAAATATGGGACTGTAGATGTCATTTGCACGCTGATAGCATTGTCTGATCTGATCTCATATCCAGTAGTGGATCATGAGGTAATTCTATTTGCAACTTTTTGAGGAGGCTGTACTAATTCTCCATCATGGCTGTACTAATCCACATTGCCACCAGAGCACAGGTGTTCATAGTTCACATCCTTGCCAGCACTTGCTCTCTTTGGCTTTTTGATAAGAACCATTCTTACTGGGGTGAAGTGATACCTTACTGAAGTTTTGATTTGCGTTTCTCGGATGATAAGTGATTTGAACATTTTTTCCTATACCTTTTATTTGTATGGCCACTTATTTGTATGTCTCCTTTTAAGAAATGTCTGTTTAGGTCTGTTGCCCATTTTTTGATTGGGTTATTTGGATTGTTTTTGTTTGTTTGCTACTGAAGTTCTTGAGTTACATATGTACTCTGGATATTAAACCCTTGTCAGATACATGTTTGCCAACCTTTTGTCCCATTGTGTGGGTCATCTCTTTCCTCTGCTGATTGTTTCCTTTGCTGGACTCAATTGGCATTTTCTAACACTTAGACATAGTCATCTCTCTCTCTCTCTCTCTCTCTCTTTTTTTTTGACTGTATTGGGGATTGAACCCAGGGTGCTCTACCACTACACTATATCCCCAGCTCTTTTTATTTTGTTTGTTTAATTTTTTTAAATTTTGAGACAAAGTCTCTCTAAGTTACCCATGCTAGTATTGAACTTGCAATCCTCCTTCATTAGCCTCCCAAGTAACTGGGATTACAGGCATGTGCTATCACACCCAGCTTAATGGAACTCTTAAACAAATGAACAAACAAACAACAACAATAAAACCCTGTGTCCTAGAGGTACTGAGAGTCATCTCACCACCGTGAAAAAAGTTCTTCCTAGAGATAGAACCATTACAGAGAGAAAAAAAAAAAAAAGAGCAGAGAGGTAATAGGTCAAGAGCCAGTGGTGGCGCAAGCCTGTAATCCCAGCACTTATGGAGGCTGAGACTGGAGAATCGTGAGTTCAAAGCCAGCCTCAGCAACGGCGAGGCGCTAAACAACTCAGTGAGACCCTGTCTCTACATAAAACACAAAATAGGGCTGGGGATGTGGCTCAGTGGTCGAGTGCCCCTGAGTTCAATCCCCAGTACACCCCCCCCCCAAAAAAAAGAGCCAGTGATCTATTTGGTAGGAAGTGGGGTGCTGAAGATTAAACTCGGGGCCTTGCACATGCTAAGCACACGAGGTCTACCATTGAGTTACATCCCCAGTGCAAGAAGCCCAGGATCTTGTGTGAGCACCTGGATCCTGCCATAACTGAATATAATATATATAATTATATATAATATAATATATATAATACCTATACTTAATAGTTTGTGATCCAATAAATTTCCTTATTGGCTCGATAGTTTCCTTAATATTTACTTATTTGTTTGTTTATTTGTTTATTTATTTTACAATTGAAAGGTTACATACCTCTCTTTTAGTAATTGACAACCCCGTAGGTAAAGAATTAATAAGGATATAGTTGGACCAAACAATATCAATCAATTGGATCTAATGGACAGTTATATAATTCTTCACCCAACAAAAGCATGATATACATTCTTTCCAAACTCAGGTGGTACATTTACCTATAGGTCACCTTTGTTGTTGTTTTTAATTTTTAAATTTTTTTTTTATTTTTAGATATACATGACAGTCGAGTGTATTTTGACATATTATACATACATGGAGTATAACTTATTTTAATTAGGATCCTATTCTTGTGGCTGTACATGATGTGAAGTTATACTGATTTTGTATTCATATATGAACATAGAAAAGCTATGTCCTAGCCGGGCGTGGTGGCGCAAGCCTATAAGCCCAGCACTTTGGGAGGCTGAGACAGGAGAATCGCGAGTTCAAAGCCAGCCTCAGCAATGGCGAGGTGCTAAGCAACTCAGTGAGACCTTGTCTCTACATAAAACACAAAATAGGGCTGGGGATGCGGCTCAGTGTTTGAGTGCCCCTGAGTTCAATCTCCAGTACCCAAAAAAAAAAGAAAAGCTATGTCCTATTCATTCTGTCTTTCCTAATCCTGTCCTCCAACCCTTCCCTTCATTCCCCTTTATCTAATCCAATGAACTTCTATTCTTCCCTCTCCCTATCCCTATTGTGAGTTAGCATCCGCATATCAGAGAAAACATTCAGCTTTTGGATTTTTTGGATCGCCTTATTTCACCTAACATGATAGTCTACAGTTCCATCCACTTACTGGCAAGTGCCATAATTTAATTCTTCTTTATGGCTGAGTAATATTTCATTTTTCTTATCCATTTATCTGTTAAAGGGTACCTAAGTTGAGTCCATAGCTTAGCTATTGTGAATTGAGTTACTATAAACATTGATGTAGCTGCGTCACTGTAGTCTGCTGATTTTAAGTCTTTGGGGTATAGGTCGAGGAGTGGGATAACTGAGTCTAATGGTGGTTCCATTCCAAGTTTTCCGAGGAATCTCTATACTACTTTCCAGAGTGGTTGCACCAATTTGCAGTCCCACCAGCAATGTATGAGTGTGCCTTTTTTCCTACATCCTCACCAACATTTATTGTTACTTGTATTCTTGATAATTGCTATTCTGTCTGGAGTGAAATGGAATCTCAGTGTAGTTTTAATTTGCATTTCTCTAATTGCTAGAGATATCAACTATTTTTCATATATTTGTTGACCATTCATGTGAAGTGTCTGTTCAGTTCCTTTGCCCATTTATTGATTGAGTTATTTGTTTTTTTGGAGTTAGGTTTTTTGAACTCTTTGTATATCCTGGAGATTAATGTTCTATCTGAGGTGCAGGTGGCAAAGATTTTCTCCCATTCTGTAGGATCTCTCCTCATGTTCTTGATTGTTTCCTTTGCTGTGAAGAAGCTTTTTAGTTTGATACCATTCAATTTGCTTATTCTTGATTTTTCTTCTTGCATTTTAGGTATCTTGTTGAAGAAGTCAGTTCCTAGGCCAACATGGTAGAGAGTTTGGCCTACATCCCTAATACTTTCTTTTTTTTCCTTCCTTCCTTCCTTCCTTCCTTTCTTTATTCTACTTAGGTATACATGATAGCAGAATGCATTTTGATTCATTGTCCACAGATGGAGCACAACTTCTCATTTCTCTGGTTGTACGTGAGTAGAATCACACCATACATGCAGTCATACATGAAGCTAGGGCTGTGATGTCCATCTATTCCACCATCTTTACTGTCCCCATTCTTCCTTCCCCCTCCCTCCCCTTTGTGCAAATTTCCTCTATTCCTCCCACGTCCCCTCCCTCATTATGGATCAGCAGCCTCTTATCAAAGAGAACACTCGGCATTTGGTTTTTTGGGATTGGCTTATTTCACTTAGGATGATATTTTCTAGTTCCATCCATTTACCTGCAAATGCCATAATTTTATTCTTCTTTATAGCTGAGTAGTATTCCATTGTGTATATATACCACAGTTTCTTTATCCATTCATCTATTGAAGGGCATCTAGGTTGGTTCCACAGTTTAGCTATTGTGAATTGAGCTGCTATAAACATTGAAGTGGTTGTGTCACTGTAGTATGCTGTTTTTTAAGTCTTTTGGGTATAGACTGAGGAGTGGGATAGCTGGGTCAATTGGTGGTTCCATTCCAAGTTTTCTAAGGAATCTCCATACTGCTTTCCAGATTGGTTGCACCAATTTGCAGTTCCACCAGCAATGTATGAGCATGGCTTTTCCCCCACAACCTCGCCAACACTTATTGTTGCTTGTATTATTGATAATTGCCATTCTGACTGGCGTGAGATGAAATCTTAGTGTTGATTTGCATTTCTCTAAGCACTAGAGATGATGAACATTTTTTCATATGTCTATTGATCAATTGTACATCTTCTGAAAAGTGTCTGTTCAGCTCCTTAGCCCATTTATTTATTTATTTATTTGGTACCGGGGATTGAACTCAGGGATACTCAACCACTGAGCCACATCCCCAGCCCTATTTTGTGTTTTATGTAGAGACAGGGTCTCACTGAGTTGCTTAGCACCTTGCCATTGCTGAGGCTGGCTTTGAACTTGCGATTCTCCTGTCTCAGCCTCCCAAAGTGCTGGGATTACAGGTTTGCGTCACTGCGCCCGGCTCCTTAGCCCATTTATTGATTGGGTTGTTTGGTTTTTTGGTCTTAAGTTTTTTGAGTTATTTATATAGCCTGGAGATCAGTGCTCCATCAGATGTGCATGTGGCAAAAATTTGTTCCCAGAATGTAGGCTCTCTGTTCACTTCATTGATTATTTCTTCTGCTGAGAAGAAGCTTTTTAGTTTAAATCCATCCCATTTATTGATTCTTGATTTTACTTCTTGAACTTTAGGAGTCTTGTTAAGGAAGTAAGGTCCTAATCTGACATGATGAAAATTTGGGCCTATTTTTTCTTCTATTAGGTGCAGGGTCTCTGGTCTAATTCCCAGGTCTTTGATCCACTTTGAGTTGAATTTTGTGCATCGTGAGAGATAGGGGTTTAGTTTCATTTTGCTGTATATGGATTTCCAGTTTTTCTAGCACCATTTGTTGAAGAGGCTATCTCTTCTCCAATGTATGTGTTTGGCACCTTTGTCTAGTATAAGATAACTGTATTTATGTGAGTTTGTCTCTGTGTCTTCTATTCTGTACCATTGGTCTACATGTCTATTTTGGTGCCAATACCATGCTGTTTTTACTATAGCTTTGTAGTATAGTTTAAGGTCTGGTATTGTGATGCCTCCTGCTTCACTCTTCTTGCTAAGGATTGCTTTGGCTATTCTGGGTCTCTTATTCTTCCAAATGAATTTCATGATTGCCTTTTCCATTTCTATAAGGAATGACATTGGGATTTTAATTAGAATTGCATTGAATCTATATTTGCACTTTGGGTAGTATGGCCATTTTTTTAAAAAATATTTTTTTAGTTGTTGATGGATCTTTATTTTGTTCATTTATTATTTTTATGTGGTGCTGAGGATTGAACCCAGTGCCTCACGCATGCTAGGCAAACGCTCTACCACTGAGCTACAAACCCAGCCCAAGTATGGCCATTTTGACAATATTGATTCTGCCTATCCAAGAGCATGGGAGATTTTTCCATCTTCTAAGGTCTTCTTCAATTTTTTTCTTTAGTGTCCTGTAGTTTTCATTCCTTAATACTTTAAATCAAAATACTTTGATCAATAAAATAGGCAATGTACATTGAAAAGCATGTTTGGGAAAGTACAGAGAAACCAAACCTGTGGATTCACCCACATTACTTTGACAAGCAAAGGGAAGAGAAAGATATCATGGGGCTCCATCTTCATCTCTTTGTGGCAATCCAGCTTGGTGAGACATGTCCTCTCCAGTACTATGCGTTTGTCCTGCTGCCTGAGCCCTGAAAACTTTCCCACCAAGCCATTTCAATTTCAGAAGAGCTTAGCCCCAAAACCTTGACATTTGTCACAGTCAAGATAATATTTCCATCATCCCCCAGAGCATCTTCATGCCCATTTGTAATCTTCCCCTTTTATACCCCATACCCAGATAACCTTTGATCTGCTTTCTCTCACTATAGATTGATTTACATTACCTAGAGTATTTATATAAATGGAATAATACAATATAGACTCTTTCATCTGGCTTCTTTCACTCACCATTATTATTTTGAAATTTATCCATATTGTTGTTATATATCAACAATTCATTTCTTATTGCTGAATAGTGTTTCATAGAACAACAATTTTTCTATCCTCTTGCCTGTTAATGGACAGTTGAACTGTTTCCTGTTTGGGGTTATTAAAAATAAAGCTTCTAAGCAGGTGTGATGACGCATGCCTGTAATACCTGTACTTTGGGAAACTGAGACAGAAGAATCGCAAGTTCAAGCCAGCTTCAGCAACAGTGAGGCACTAAGCAACTCAGTGAGACCCTGTCTCTACATAAAACTCAGTGAGACCCTGTCTCTACATAAAACACAATATAGGGCTGGGAATGTAGCTCAGTGGTTGAGTACCCCTGAGTTCAGTCTCCAGTATAGTAAATAAATAAATAAATAAATAAAGCTTATATGAATATTCGTGTATAAATCTCTATATAAACATATGCTTTCCTGTCTCTTGATTAAATGCATAGGAGTAAAATGACCAAATCATATGACAGATGCATATTTAACTTTCTAGAAACTATTGAACTGGGCTGGGGCTATAGTTCAGTGGCAGAGCGCTTGCCTAGCATGTGTGAGGCACTGGGTTCAATCCTCACCACCACATAAAAATAAATAAATAAAGGTATTTTATCCTTCAAGAAAAAAAAAAGGAAAGAAGAAACTATCAAACTGTTTTTCCAAATTAGCTGTACCATTCTGCCTCCCACCAGCAGTGCATCAAAGAGAATGCAGTTGCCCCCACATCTTCCCCAATATTTGGTATTGCCACTCTTTATATTTAGCCTAGAATGGCTAAACTGAAATAATAGGGGTGCTGGAGAAATAACAGGTGCTCTTAAGTTTCTCTTAACAGTCTCTTTTTTAAATATAAAGTTCAGCTTATCAATTTTTTCTTTTATAAATTGTGCTTTTGGCATCTTATCTAAGAAACCTTAGCCTAGCCCAAGGCCTCAAAGATTTTCTCATAGCTGGGGGCAGTGGCACATGCCTATAACCCCAGCACTTTGGGAGGCTGAGACAGGAGGATTGCGAGTTCAAAGCCAGTCTCAGCAACGGTGAGGCGCTAAGCAACTCAGTGAGACCCTGTCTCTACATAAAACACAAAATAGGGCTGAGGATGTGGCTCAGTGGTGAGTGCCCCTGAGTTCAATCCCCCGTACCAAAAAAAAAAAAAAATTCTCATGTTTTCTCCAAGAAATGTTATAGCATTAGCTTTCACATTGAAATCAAGATTCATTTTGAATTAATCCTTGTTTATGATGTGAGGCATGTATTGAAGCTTACTCAATAATACACAAAAAGAATACAAGTACCTAACTATCCCAGCATCATTGGTTAAAAGAATTATTCCAAAGGAATTGTCTTTGCACCTTTGTTGAAAATCAGTTGACCAAGTATGTATGGGTTCATTTCTAAACTCTCTAGTCTACCTGAACATTGCTTTTACTTTTTTTTATTCTGGTAAAATTTCTATAGCATATAATTTGCCATTTTAAGCATTTCTGAATATATAGTTCAGTGGCACTAATTACATTCACACTGTTGTACAACCAATCCTCACTCACTATTTTTTTCCAAAATAAACCTTTTCTTCTTACTTTAAAAAAAATTTTTTTCCACTGCTGGGGATCAAACCCAAGGCCTCACACAAGCTAAGCAAGTGCTCTGCCACTGAGCTCTGCCACTGAGCTGTATCACCAGCAGCCAAAATGAACTTGTTTTTTCAATCTCAATTTTTTTTTTCTTTAAAAAACTGCAGAATTTTAGCTGGGTGCAGTGGCACATGCCTGTAATCCCAGTAACTCAGGAGGCTGAGGTGAGACCCGTCTCAAAATAAAAAATAAAAAGTGCCAGATGTAGCTCAGTGGTAAAGCACTTTTGGGTTCAATCACCAGCACAAAGAAGAAGGAAGGAAGGAAGGAAGGAAGGAAGGAAGGAAGGAAGGAAGGAAGAACTGACAGGGGGAAGGGAGGGAGAGAGGAAGCGAGGGAGGGAGGGAGGGAGGGAAGAGAGAGAGGAAGGAAGGAAGGGAGGGAGGAGAAAGAACTTGAGAATTTTGAATGGCATTCCATAATACTCCCAGTTTTATTTTAATATAAGAAATGTTGATGCTCCAGAGAGATGAACCAGGTTTAGCACATAGCTTCTTGTGGACTCCATGGAAGGGGTCATGACACCCCTTCCACCTAGGGTGTGCAAACACCAGCTTGAGAATCTCAAAGTGAATCAGAGAATTTCCAGGGGTCTCAGAGGTCCTGTAGAAGGATGAGTTCAATCCCCGGTACCAAAAAAAAAAAAAGATGGTTCATCTTAAAGATGTGAAAACTGAGAACCTGGGATCACATGGCTAGTAAGTGACAGAACCAGCTGAGAAATGAGAAATGCTATTTTTGTGCAGTCAAGAGGTTTGCACCAAATTCTGAAAGCCTCCCTCTGCGAAATTGTCTCTCCTCACCTCAAGATGCCAGAAAAGTGAGGTAGCACAACCTTTGCAGAGGACCAACTTGAGGGTTTAACCAAAGGATAGAACTGCCTCAAAGTCAACAGAGGGGGAGGCCAGGGATGGGAAAAGGCAATCAAGGGCAGACTTCCTCACCTCTGGAGAGGTGGCCATTTGGGAGAGAATGCTAGAAAAGAGCAGGAGCAGAAGGTAAGGACACTAGGTGGCCCTCCTCCTCTGATGGATTGCTGATTTTAAGGATGACCAGGAAATAGTCCCCTTTATGGGCCTGGTTGAAGAGTGAGAGCAGGTGAGCACTCTCTTCTTGATTCCTGACTATTATTATAGTGGTCCCTTTCCTCCAAATACTGGGAATCATGACGTCACTTATGGTGTGAAGTAGAGTGTTTCAGAAATAGTCGAAAACCAGTACCCCAATGGATCAGCAGCCCAGACCAGATCTTAATTTGTATTAAGAAAATACAAATTTTCAGGGCTGGGGTTGTGGCTCGGTGGTAGGGCGCTCGCCTAGCATATGTGAGGCACTGGGTTCGATTCTCAGCACCACATATAAATAAAATAAAGGTCTATCAACAACTATAAAAATATTTTTAAAAATTACAAATTTTCTTAATAAGAAACATCCAAGGCTTCTTTCAATAACACTGGAACCAGTGGCTCACCCTTGCAGAGCACTCAACTATGATAAAAAAAACTCTGTGAGTTTTTGTATTTATCAAAATTCAAACAGGAGTATTCTCTTCCTCATCTTACAGAAAAAAGAAACAGAGTCCAGAGAGGTTAAATAAGATGTCAAAGATCACACAGCTCACCTAAAGTGCCCAGGTCTAGAGGCCTCAACCAGCACACCACAGGAACCTCTAATCAATGTTGTGGTCTGGGAGATGTTCCCTCGACCTCTTCTGATGTGATTTATGGACATGGTTGTGAAAGTCTGAGAGCTCCAGTGAACGGGGTTGCTGAGCAAGCTGGTAGCCGGTTGGAAAAACTCACAGAGCCCGGGCATGGAGGGGAGGTCTGGCCTCCTGCCTGAGTCACACAGGTCAGCCGGGGCTGGCCTGCTCAGCCTGTCACTATCAGCTGTCTCTCTGTGCTACACAGCAGGGCCGGGGATCAGCTCAGAGATGGGAACTGCGATTTATAAACTCTCTGGCAAAATCAACTTTCAGGTGAAGAAAACTCACATCCCTGGTAGGTCCGCCTTGCTTCAGAGGGTCTGTGGGAACCAGGGCTGCCGGGAGGAATGACTCTCCACGTTGGTTCAATTTTTTGTGCCTTTGATGTTACAGAATGACCCAGCGGGCTTTCAGGGGTATGGATGAATGCTTCAGCCAGGCCTGCTGTTTGGGTTTCTTGTCATCTGAGTTCGTTTATAAGCCGTTTCACAAGTAAACTTTATTTCTTGGAGGCAAATGGGCTTTCAAATTTTGCATGGGTTAAACAAAAGATGGAGCCAACGTAGCCCTGCAGCCTCTTTCTATTACAGGACAGCTTGGGAGGTTGAATTCTCCGTAACAGATGTAACATTAACTCTAGTGTTATTTTGACTAGTTATAAATATCAAGGACATGTGTTTTGCAGTTCAGATTCTTCCTAAAAGGACTCAAGAACTTCCAGCTTTAGTCTACTGCTCCCAAGTCCTTGTTGGGGAGCAATGGAAAATACATTCACGTTTGCAGGTCTGGGTGGAGAATTGGGGCAAGTGCCAGGTACAGGGCAAGCCTGTGAAATGCTTGGGAGAACTTGGGGTTCTCTGTGGCTTCAGATTGTGGGTAGATCTTTTTTTTTTTTTTTTTTTATCAAGCAAACCTCAATGGACAGATGAACAGAAATTAAATCTTAAATTAAAAAAAAGGATTTCCCACTTGTGTCTTGCCAATCATGTTAGCCCATCTGAGGCTAATGACCTCTGCAGAGTTGGGAATGGGAAGGAGGTGGCTTGCAGATGGTGAATGTGTGTGTGAGAGAGAAATTTTTAGGGTGAGAAGTGTTGGAATGGACTCAAGAGAAACGCTATGATCTCGTGCTATGACCTGCTTGCTTGTGTGTTTCTTGATGTAAGTAGCAAGGTACTGTCATTGTACTGAGCTATGGCAAATGTCCAACTGTGTTTGTCACACGAATGTTTTATACTATTATCTTACAACACGAGTAAGTAGTTTTTAAATTATTTCTAGGATAGCTTTCATAGTAGTTTAGGCATAGCATCACCAAATTTCATCATACCTAAGGCACCCTCTATTTTGGTATATGTCATCATTTTTATGACCCTAAGAAAGGAAAATGCCATGATATGTCAGTCATTGTAAGATGCACACTCATTTCAGAGATGTTTACATGATTTTTTAAATTTATTTTTTGAGATGGGATCTAAGTTGTTGACTGACCTTGAACTCCTAAATCTCTTGCTACAACCTCCCAACCTGGGATTACAGGTGTGTGCCATGTTCCACATATTTTTTAAAGTGCCTTTTAGTATAGAAGGAATTTGGCAGATAGCTTTCCAAAGTTCCTTTTAGTCTTATAAATCAGTGTTCCTCCATAAAACTTTCCCTTTCTACATTTGTAAATTTTGCAAACATTTACAAAAAGCCAGGTGCAAGGACGCACACCTGTGGTCCCAGTTATGAAGGCTGAGGTGGGAGGATCATTTGAGCCCACGAGTAGAGGCCAACTTGGGCAACACAGTAAAACACTATCACAAAAGGAAGGAAGGAAGAGAGGAAGGGAAAGAAAAATCCAGCACTGGAAAAGTTTTATTTCCTTTTTTTTTTTTGGTACTGGGGATTGAATTCAGGGGCACTCGACCACTGAGCCACATCCCTGGCCCTATTTTGTGTTTTATTTAGAGACAGGATCTCACTGAGTTGCTTAGCGCCTTGCTGTTGCTGAGGCTGGATTTGAACTCGGGATTCTCCTGTCTCAGCCTCCCTAAATCCTGGGATTACAGATGTGTGCCACTGTGCCTGGCTTTATTTCCTTCTTGTAAATGTAGTTTTGGGGGTTTCTTTGTTTGTTTTCATTTTTTTTGTCTGTTTAGTTTTTTACCCCCAGTGATATTGAGGATTGAATGTGGAGCGAGGCAAGCACTTTACCACTGAGCTACATCATCAACAGGAGGAAGTGGTAGGCCTGATATAACTCAAAAGTGTAGAGACAGAGATTAGAATTAATGATAATTGAAAAAGAACACATCAAAAGAAAAAAGATCTCTTAATGTTATTTGGGAGTTCTCTCCTAGGAAAGTGTTGGCTTGGAGCATGTATCTTGTAATTCAATTTGTCTCTGTCAGGTTTATTACCACACAGGTGCATATAAACATTAAGATAATACTTTTAGGGGCTGGGATTGTGGCGCAGTGGTAGTGTGCTCGCCTAGGACACGTGAGGCACTGGGTTCGATCCTCAGCACCACATAAAAATCAAATAAAGATATTCTGTCCACCTACAACTAAAAAAAAATAAATAAAATTTTTAAAAAAAGATAATACTTTTAGATCCAACATAAGAAGGGGAAGCTTTGAAACTTAAAAAAAATATTGCACAGTCTTAGGATATGGAATATGAATTGGGGTGTATCGTATACCCCATTCTACTTTGAATTAAACAAGGTATTCTATAGGATTTCTGTTCTAGTCTCATTAGAGGATAGACAGATGAAAGACTCAGGGCCCTTTTTCCTTTTGATGTCCTGCCTGTATTTACAGAGTAATAAAGTATGCAGCTGGTGCTCACATCGTGCTCTCCAAGGCAGGATCTAGTCCCGTTCCCCTGATTCCCCCACTGCCTGGAAGAACGCAGTTAAACTTCTGGAACTGCTCTGTGCTCTGCCCACATCCTTGTCCCTTGTGTCCTTCAAGGTGCTGTCTCTTTGCTCCCAGGCTTCCTAACTGCAAGTCCCAGTACTTGTCTAACTTGGCTTCTCTATGACCTGTCACATTACTGACCTGATTTTTTTGGACTTTTCTCCTATCTCGACTCCTTTCCCCACACTCTTGCTTATTCCTCCTCTCACCCCTCTGACTTTTCCCTCTCAGTCCCTGCCATAGACATGCCTGGATATGCCGGAGACTAAGTTGCTGGCCATAAGGAACAGCAGCCATTGACATGCGTAGTCATGCCTGCTTGGAATCAATAAGGGGCTGTAAGGGGCACTAGCCATAGGCATGCTTAGCAATGACTGGTTACAATTGATAGGGAGCATAGCTCCATGCACATGTGCAAAGAAATGCCCAGTTGCAATTACATCATCTCACTGGACATAGCTAATGGACATTGGCTATTGGTTCACTGGGTGTTACCAATCACCAGCTTACACCACCAACTTGGAACTGTATTTAAACTGCTTGTCCTGCCACATTGGGTGTTTTGCTCCAAGGACATCAGTGAGACTGGCCTCCTTGCTGTCCGTCCCTGGATCAACAGCACCATTCCCTGATGTCCAGCTGTCGGCTGAAAAGGCCCACCAGACAAAGACAACGTCTGCTCTTTGGCTAAGAGAAGTTGCGTGGCACCAGAGGTATCTTGGGGCTCGTGGTTGCCCTAGGATTGCGTGCATTGCTTGTAGTGTGTAGTTGCCCTAGGATAGTGTGACTTACCTGTAGTGTTTAATTAGTGCACATTGAATGCTAGTTGGGGTGCTCCAGCACACCAAACACTTTTGGCATTAATTGATTATATTTGATGATTGGTGTAATTGAATATACATTTGCATTTAAAGACAATCCACCTCTGAGTAATTTTTTTAAATTTTTTTTTTAGTTGTTGATGGATCTTTTTATTTTATTCATTTATTATTTATATGTGGTGCTGAGGATCAAACCCAGTGCCTTACGCATGCTAGGCAAGTGCTCTACCACTGAGCTACAGCCCCAGCCCCCTCTGAGTAATTATTAATTGTTGTTTTTTGTTTTTTTGTTTTTTGTTTTTTGTTTTGGTACTGGGGATTGAACTCAGGGGCACTCGACCACTGAGCCACATCCCTAGCCCTATTTTGTGTTTTATGTAGAGACAGGGTCTCACTGAGTTGCTTAATGCCTCGCTGTTGCTGAGGCTGGCTTTGAACTCGCGATTCTCCTGTCTCAGCCTCCCTAAGTGCTGGGATTACAGGCTTGAGCCACCGCGCCCGGCTAAGTAATTATTAATTGTGCCGCTCACACAGTCCCCTTCCAAAGCTTACCTTCATCTGAGCACCTCCTCAGTAGCAGCACTCTGTCCTTGCTGTAGTACTTGCTCAAACAGGAATGGGTGCTGCTTTGTGTGAGCTTCTACTCTAGAACATTCTAGAGCTTAACATGGTACCTCACTTAAGGCTCACAAGCACCCTGTGAGGCCTGGTTATCCTCTCTGTCTCACAAATGGTATCATAAAATTCCCACGAGCTAATAACATGTGCAAAGCCACAGAGCAGGTTTCAAAGCCAGACTGTCTGACCAGAAAATTGTGCTCCCTCCCTTGGTCCAATCTTCCTCTTAGGCTGCTCTCAGTCACACCCATATCTTCAGACAACTTGTAAAGCTAAATGACTCCCACTTGCCAGCTCTCTCAGCCCCTCCTGAATTCCCAGCTGACACCCAACCACTTACAGGACAGCTTCCCTCAGTCCACTGGTTACCTGAGCCTCACTCTGCCCCAAACTCAGCTGCTTTTTTGTCAGCGTTCTCGTTTCATAAAAGGCAACCTGGAAGTCATCTTAGAGTCCTCCCTTCCCATCTCAAAATCCTCACACTACTACTTTTATGCATTTACCATAACAAAAAACCATAGCCTGAGCAACTTAAACAGCATAAATTTATCTTCTCAGAGTTCTGGTGGCCCAGTATCCAAGACCAAGGGGTTGACAGGTTTGCTTTCTTCTGAGGCCTCTCTCCTGGGCATGCAGATGGCCACCTTCTCGCTGTTACCTCACGTAGTCACTCTGGCTCTGAGTGTTGTATGTGTCCTAGTCTCCTCCTCTTCTAAGGACGCCAGTCATGTTGGACTAGGGTGAATTCCATGTAAACTGATTTCATTTTAATTACCTATTTAAATGCTTATCTCCAAATCTAGTGCTGGGGCTTAGGACTCCAACATGTAAACTTGGGAGGAACACAACTCATCCCCCATCACTAGACATCTCTCAAATCCGACTTCCCATCTCCATCCTTAATTGCCACTCTTAATTGAGCACCTGCCATTTCTCACCATTATATGTTCTCGTCATTACAACTTTTATATCTTAGAAATAATACTTTTGTTATTATAAAATAATTACATGAGGGGCTGGGGCTGTAGCACAGTGGTAGAGCGCTTGCCTAGCATGCGTGAGGCACTGGGTTCGATCCTCAGCACCATGTATAAATAATAAATGAATAAAATAAAGATCCATCAATATCTAAAAAAATTTTTTAAAAAAATAATTACATGAGCTCCTAGAAGTTTCAAATTTTTTAAAAACTGTAATCTCAACAATCAAACATAATTGAAGGGCTGGGGTTTTGGCTCAGTGGCAGAGCGCTTGCCCAGCATGTGTGAGACCTGGATTTGATTCTCAGCACCGCATATAAATAAATAAAATAAAGGTCCATTGACAACTAAAAAAATGTTTTAAAAAACAATTGAAATTAATAAATGGTATATATCCTTATCCTTTTTGCTCTATATATTTTTTTTAAAATGACAATCACAGCCATGCACAGTGGCACAAGCCTATAATACCAGCACTTTGGGAGGCTAAGACAGGAGAATCGCAAGTTCAAAGCCAGCCTCAGCAACAGCAAGGCCCTAAGCAACTCAGTGAGACCCTTTCTCTACATAATACACAAAATAGGGCTGGGGATGTGGCTCAGTGGTGGAGTGTCCCTGAGTTCAATCTCCAGTACCCGCCCCCCCAAAAAAATGACAATCACAACCTATATTCTCTTTTGTGATTTGACTGTTTCCTTTAACAATTCCTCATACCATTAAATACATTCTCCAACATCATTCACTGATTACAACATGGTATTCCCTCATATAGGTAATACCATATTAACTGATTCCCCATTTAATCTGCTTCCAAGTTTTCACTTTTACAGAGAAGACTCTTGTTCATCTGTCTTTTCTCACATCTAGGATCTCCTTAGGCTAAGTCCCAGAAGTGAAAAATGGGGTCAAAGTGCTAGTACAATTTTTAGGTTTTGATTTCATTCACAAATTGCCTTCTAAGAAAGTCTCTCTGAATCTGTACTCTTGCCAATGTGTTTGAAAGTATCAAATTCTTAGCATTCTCACCAGAACTGTGCATTTGTGAATTTTTCAGGTAAAAAGTTATGAATAAAAATATAAGTTATAGGTTATGATTCTCATTTTTTAAATACATATAGAAAAAAAGATAAGGATATGTGCCATTTAGCAATTTCAATTATGTTTAATTATTGAGATACAAAGGATTTTTTAATTTGTACCTTCTACAGACCTCATGTAATTATTTTATAATGTCCAGTTTCCACTGATGATTACGGTACTGGTTGCTTTACAATGAATTCATCTCTATCGTGCAGCAGTCAGCCACTCTTAACATTCAGGTCTCAGGCCTCAGGCCTCTAGCCTACCAGCTTCTCCTCCAGCCCCCAGCTCTAGCCTTCAGGGCATAGCGTTAGGGAGGGTGCACTGTCCTGTGACATTCCTGCCCATGTGTCTAAACGCAGTCAATGCCATACCCCAAAAACCACCACCAACCCTTGGGCCTCTGGGTGAGCAATTGGCATCTTTTATGGGCAGAAAAAGCAGCTGTGTTGCCCCTGGAGCAGGCTGGAGATCATTTAGATAGAGAATTCTGAGTCCTGGTTATCCACAGTGTGATACCAGAGGCAGAAACATTAACTCCAGTTGAGCATGACCCTCAGCCTAGTAAAGGACATGGTCAAAGGAAGGTCCAAAGCAGGGGTCTTAACAATACTACGTGTGCCATCCAGGCACGCAAAATAATCTATGAAGGACTGAGGAGATATTAGACATTATATTTATACTTAGTTTTCAATAGCATCTTTAAAATTTTCTTTGTGTCTTGTCATACATAAGATTACAATACAAAATACTGCTCAGCATGCCTACACTGAAGGTACACATTTAATGTTTTTATCTGTTTTTACCAAGAGCAGTGGAATGTTGAAAAACCTTTAGAAACTTTACTGTAGTGATTATGTTGTTAGTAACCCTGATGAATCGAGTTTTTAGTTCATCTCCTTCCTTGAATTTTTATAGTTCCTTTTCCCTCCTTAGTGCTACCAGAGGGACTTTTTTTTAACGACATAGATCTGATTTTATCACACTTCTCCTTAAACTATTTCCTTTGTTTTTCACTGGCTCTGATTTAAGCCTGCAAGGCTTTTCAGGATCTCTTGCCCAGGTGCACCACTTGATGTCATCAATCCCAAGAGCCCCTGAGGTCCGCAGTGGGCCTGTAGTCCCCCACTTGGCCTCCATTCTTCCTCTTCTTCAGATGTGTCTCCCAAAACAACTGGCTCCAGTTGGCCAATTCCCAGACTGCTTCGCCCCAAGGGTAACCTCCAGTGAAGTCAGGTCTTCTTTGGCTTTCCTAGCCCATCCTCAAAGTGTGTTCTGTGTCCCCACCAGGCTGTTAGAGCACTTGACACACTGAATTCTGGGTGTTGCTTCTGTTATTCATTTCTTCCCCTGAGGGCAGAGACTGTGTCTTCTGTTGGCGCCTACTTCCCTGTCTACCCAGGCCCTGGTAGGCACCAGGCACTAATTCTTTTTGTATGGATTTAAGTATGCACACATGCGTGAAGAGTCAATCTCTGCAAATTTGTTGAGTTGGACTCCAGAGACTCTGGCTTCTAGGTTACCACTGGATTGTAAACCAGGTCCTATAACCTTGTTACCCTCCTATAAATTTAATCCTGGCATCAGCCCACAAAACATTTTTATAATGATGATGATTTTGACCATCTGGTCCTGGGTTAGAATCAAAACTACCTGTAGAGTCCCCACTCTAAGTTGTTCTCCAGGTTTCTTCTCACCCTGACACCAATTCAATATGTGGACCTTTTTTCCTAAGAAGGCCCCTGGAGTAGTTTATTATGTAAGACCTCTCCTGAGTGGGTTCCATTACCAGCTGTTGTTTAGAGAATTCTATTTGCTGGTGAAGAGAGTTGTAGCAGTTCTTATCTATGTGATGTAATGTGGCTGAGAGAGATGTTTTAAAAATACTTACATTGGAGCCGGGCGTGGTGGCGCACGTCTGTAATCCCTGCACTTTGGGAGGCTGAGACAGGAGAATCGCAAGTTCAAAGCCAGCCTCAGCAATGGCGAGGCGCTAAGCAACTCAGTGAGACCCTGTCTCTACATAAAACACAAAATAGGGCTGGGGATGTGGCTCAGTGGTCGAGTGCCCCTGAGTTCAATCCCTGGTACC